>OX387287.1:2400000-3000000 GCA_947562105.1 Shargacucullia verbasci
AGTGGTCGTTAGGGTGTAGAATTATTTGAAACAGAAGTTGAGCGGAGAACCGATAGTTGGCAGAAACTTGGGAACGTTGAACACTAAAGGTTTATTTATAGTGCCAGTGATAATATTTAAACTAACATAATTACAAACACTTTTAAATAAAATCCACACCCGTATTTCCAGAAGGAATAGGCAGCGGTGTACAGGTTACACCTATATTTCGCCGAAACTGTGTGAATTTTTTTTTTGCCAATAACACCGTGCTGGATACGGATATTAGAGCCAAGACTTCACGGTCAGGAGCCGCGATTGGGCCCACTAGACTATACTATCCCATCAATCCAAAAATGATGAAATCAATTATTTAAAACTCATTTTATATTATCCTCGGGGAGATTTTGTGATTCCTCATCTGAATCGAAAAGTTATAAAGTTTGCCAGAAGTAATTTTTCCATAACAATTATAACGTACTCTTATTGTTACAAATTAAAATATACACCACTTCCTTTTGTTTATTTTTCTCATGGCAGCCATTTTTACAATAGCAACTTTACCTGTATGAATCTCTACATACCCCTTAACAATACGAACGACATAATAATATAACAAGAACAATATCCTAATAACGAGAAGCGTCGCGATCAACCGCCGCATTATAAGCACTCCCGGGCAATTTTTAATAACGCCCAGTGACCGCGATTTGCCCTAATGGACACTTTTAATGGCCGAATGAATATTTAAAAGTGAATGCCATCAAATTTAAATGTTATAAAATTAATTCAACGGATATCCTCCGCATTTATTGGTTTTCGCGATAACCCAATCGTTAAGGTAACTTTGTCGGTGATTATGAATAATATTCAGAATAATTTATCCTGGTCAGATAATGTACATTTTAATTTGTTCAAGATTTGAAATGAATTGTGAATAAAATCTATATAAGATACCTATCAAAGTGTAATTATATTGATATTCATAGCAAGTATCTTTAGCAGCAGACACATAATTATAGTGTACGTACATCGTGTTGTGTCTATGTAATTACTACTCCAGGCATAACATGCCTACTGTGTTGTTATAATTCACTTAAATCCATAGTCTACAACCTTGATTGTGTTAGCAGCGCTGACGTTCGAACAACCTTCCAACTAAATTACTATCGAATACATTACTTTGTACCAGGGTACAGAGAAAGTAAAGAAAACTATACATTTCCCATTACTCCTTGGCCACCGCTCGGCCACTCATTAATAGTAAAAAGCAACCGCAGCACGGCCCGGGTAGACAGCGAATGAAATGGGTAATAAAAGTAATAAAGTGTATTGTTTGCCAGTAGATCGATAGCCAAAGAGCCATTTAATTAATGACCAATCTCCCGAGACTCACCGGCACTTACACTAATTAATTAAAGTCTACTGCAAACGGAGTAATAAAGTGAAGTCTCATGTTCGCTTTCATTGTTTTAAAAGAAAGCCTTTTCCTCCTCACAGATATCAGTGTCGTGTCAATGTTATTAGGCGCACGGATGAAATTTCCCTATATATCGACGCTTGACGCAATCAAGGAGATTCGATTGAAGACAAGATTGAGCCGCCGTTCGTAAGATTAGATGGAGCACCTATCACTTTGCGCCGGCACGATCACCTGGCCGGGACCCGAAAATGGCGACGTTTAAAAACTGGAATCCACTCTGTGATCCGAATGCGATGAGTCGTATCGATTGTGTTTACTCGACTGACTCGATTACTCGAATCGATTTGCTTATAGCACTCGATTTAATAGCATAATCATGTTTGGAATAATATTAAGCGTTGTTTATTATTCGTACCTTAGTTTGGAACTTTTCGAATCTCATTATTAGGTAAGTTCTGCGACGGTGGAGTTTGTTTTTCTTCATAATTGAAATTAATTAGGGGGTTAGGAATATAAACAAGAAATATTTACTCATGAATATACGTCTACACCGTAATAAAACGATACGTTCAATTTAAGAGAGGTTTAAAATTATTTCTATCGCTAAAACCTGTCTTTGAAAGAGTTATTTTCTAAGTAATAGAAAAACAGAGCAAGCGGTGAATATATAAAATTGTTTCATTGAGTTCAGTCGGAGGCAATATTTTGAGCTACCTTTGATGTCGGCTTATTTAAACGGAGGGTTTCTATACCTTTATTGCGTCACTCGAAAATGTTTTTCCCTTCGATATATGTTGAAAATATCCACGTATTATATCACAATATTGCTTATAGAAAGTCTGTTATATATTGCCTACAACAAATTTAATTTCAAGCGAGGATTTGAACGATTTTATGCTAAGATTCTGTCAATTATTTAATGAAAGGTTTCGTCTAACTGGAACAAAAGAAACGAAATAGTGTTTCATGGAATTTCTGATTAATCTTATAATAAATGGCTAGAATTTTGCCTAATTAATATTATTTAATCTGGTCTGGTAATAAAATTTTGTGGATTTAATTAAAATGTAAGTAGTAAAGACTATTATAATTTGGGCAATTAATAAATTTTCGTTTCTCATCCCCAACAAAGTTGGGAAAGGAGTAGGCAGATAACGATCTTAATCCTTACCCATATTAGATCAACTTATACCATTTTCTCCAAGTGAGGTAAGGCTTTGATAGTTTTCTATTATAATCTGCAACTATAGACCATCATTGCAACAAAGGATAAGCAGCGTACTTTAGGGCTATAAAATGGTACTCTGAATTCTTGAAACTTCTGATAACCCCTAAAAGTGTATAATTTTTAATGAATATAATAATTTATCGCATTACTGCCCCTTAATGTCCCTCACTATATATATACGTAATCCATTACGCTAGCCTGGACTACGCACACTATTAAGAATATTATGTAGCCAGCGGTTTGATGGACTACGCTGTCAGGTATACGGGTTTCCTCACACCTGAAATGTTCGCTATGAAATTCTGATGAATTTTGAAAAGATAGACGGACGGTCTGATGTTTTCAATGTATTGTGGATATACAATAGTCAACTCCTGCATACCCTTTGGAGATTACTGGCATAATTATTGTTAATTTTCACCTCAACTCTAAACCTTTACCTATAGAATATAAGTTTCATATTTTCTTTTATTCTACTTCATTTATTCATTTATTCATGCTCATAATGGAAATTAATAAATTATTCCATCAACGTAATGATATTACGTCCAGTTATTGACGTGGCGAGACCTCGGAGCCGTGACGTACTTCCGAGGAAGATGTAAGGCAAAAATAACTACATACATGACAAAATAATGTGACTAGGGAGAGGTTTCGTTTTCGATGCTGATGTTGAACGAAAATGTACTGTGACAGTTGTATAATGTGGCTTGCACTTATTTACATAAGACTGATATTTGAACAGGGCTATTGAAACGGTGCAATAATCTGACAAAGAGAGCTAGAGAAGACTATAGGTAATACTCGGAAAGAAGGTTTCAAGTTTTCACAAGTTCTTAGAACTAGTATAATATTGAAAAGCTTGTTGCACTGCTTGACTTAAAATAAATAAAGCATACTAAAATAAACTTATTAGACTTTCAATTCAATACGATAGCATACAAATATTCTTTGGTAAAAGTACCTCAAAAAAATATATTAAAATGTAACTTAATTTTTAACTGAACCCATATTTATCAAATCCATCTCTTGTACATTCATACATAATTACATATCTACCATGACGGCACGTGATTGAGAGCTGGACTGATGAGCTACGTGTCGTGGGTTCAATTCCAGTACAGAACAAATATTTGTACGATCTACAGATAGTTGTTTCGGGTCTGGGTCTTTGTGTATGTGAATACACACCGTGCATCGGAAAGCACGTAAAGCCGTTGGTCCTACGCCTGATCTCTCTCCGGTCGTGTCGGATTGCCGTCCTATCGGACTATGAGAGTGAAGGAATAGAGACTGCACCTGTGTTTGCGCACACACTTGTGCTCTATAATATCTCCTGCGTAGTTGGCTAATGTCCGGTGAAATTGGCCGCCGTGACCGAAATCGATCAGGAGGACATTATTATATTATCTACCATCCAACAACAAACGCAATGTAAAGTAAACAATTTCATATTATATTCTGAGCGATAGATTTAAAGGGCTGGTACACACGTTCGATCGCAGAGCCGCCCATTATTTTTACGGTCGCCGGCCACCACTCATCGCGATCACAGCAGTGCCACGCTGTGTGTACACGGCTTTCCACGGGTTTAATCTTAAAGGGGCTATAAAAGTGGGGTGCTATATTATAATTGTTTGCACTTAGCACTTATATTTCGTTTTACAATGAAATCATGAAAATATTCATGAAATATTATATTGGCACGCATACTTAATTTTGTCTACTTTTATTGTTTTGTTATCCCAAATTACTTGCTACTTTGATTACTTACTTGTTTGCATTTGTTGCGTGTTTGCAACTGAAAGCATCATTCAGCTCAACAATCGTATTTTAATAATAGTTGGAAAATAAAATCACCTTTTTACGATCGTCTCATAATCGTCAAATAAGCATATTCACTAATTAAATATGAGTATTATATATGACTCAAAGATGTAGACATATATAAACATACGTATATATATCGGTGTTTTTATAACATTGTCCCACACTAGGATTTCTCCTGTATCGTTGGTACAGTTTACAAACATACATGTCACATGCACACACAACCAGACCCGAAACAACTATCTCTAGATCATACAAATATTTGTTCCGTGCGGGTATCAAACCCGCGACACGTAGCGCAGAAAGCTAATCATTTAGCCACTGCGACCGTGTCGCCAAAAAAATATAAAAAAAAACATTATAAAAAAATATTTTATTTTTACACAAAACATGGACTTGTGAATTGTTCTAAAATAATTAAACGATGAATAAATCTTCGTAGATACCAACGTACGCGCACCGAGTTCGAGATCACAGCAGATGTAATGCCGCGCTGCTCACTTTTCTTTTTCTTAATGATCTGTACAAGCCGCTTACCGTTAGCCGTACTTATAATAAATATTAAGGACTGTATACATTGACAGGAATCGATTTACCCCATTATTTATTATCAATTGAGATACACGTAGGTAGTTACGATCTAAAAGAAAGAAAGATAGAACGTTTGGTTTAACTAAAACCACAAATAAACGGTCATTTTAAATATCATGATTCCTTGCTGCCGCGTTTTTCCAAACTTCTTAACCAAAACTGTAAAAATCAGATGGGAATTATAATATAAGGAAATTATTTCGAGAATGATAAAGTTAAATCTTGGTAGGTTGATTTTTTCGTCCTTACTTTAAACTTTAATTTCTCAGAAATGTAAATATTTAATGACTTAAAACATTACTGCACAAGTCATACATACATGACCAGTAAGTAATTTAGCATACTAATATACCTACTTACTTATTAAGTAGGTACTTATATTTTAAGGTGGGTTATATTAACAGTGAAAGAAAGTCGTGAGGAAACCTGCTCAACTGAAAGGGCACCAAAAAGTTTTGAACGGTATAGCTAATCCACCATGGCTAAGGTTTAATCTTCTCAATTTGAAAAGGGGCTATTGGCAAGGTCATTTTTTTTTTTTTCATAAAATATGGACCAACTGGCAACTCCAAACATGTTCCAAGCTATCAGTGGCTCCTCACAATGCGGGGCGTAAATTAAGGTAGAAGATTTAATTCTCTTCTCATATTCTTTGGAGGTTTACCGAAATTATCTGCAATAGACAACAG
Source organism: Shargacucullia verbasci (assembly GCA_947562105.1). NCBI lineage: Eukaryota > Metazoa > Arthropoda > Insecta > Lepidoptera > Noctuidae > Shargacucullia > Shargacucullia verbasci. The sequence goes on from OX387287.1 coordinate 2,405,741, forward strand.
TCCGTCTCAAAGACAAGGTTCTATTCGGTATCTACTTGAGCTAAATCAACTTTTCTAATCAAATATATCTAAGCCGCTACATATAACTTAGTAATTGAAGGCCTGACTTTGATAAAGGGTGATTACTACTTACATCGTTCTTATAACTTATTATGTGATATTACTTATTTTACGACAAGCAATGAAGAGAGCAAGAAGTAAATATCTATTAATTGAAGAATATTAATTTTCTTATAGTGTATATAACATCACGCCTGTTTTCCCTGAAGGGTTAGGCAGAGGTGTGTTAGGTTGTTGACAACTCAGATTTTAAACAATATACGGGTAGGTCAGTCTTATGTAATAGGCGAGCGTTTTACCATCTACCGAGTACAAATTTAAAACCAATGCTGCTACTGACAATTTCCGTAAAGAAAAACCCAATGACACTGCCAGCGAACCGAACCCAAAACCTAACACTCAGCTGTCGCAATAACATCCACTACACTATTAAAAAAGTCGGTAGTTGTATTTTTTTCACAAATAAACCTGTAAATAAGTCCTAAGACATACAAATTACATCCAACAATCCTCGCCTAAGTACAGCTATAACATCCCCAAAACGGTCCCAACATTATTAAACGCACCTCGTATAAAAATTAAGAAAAATGTGCGGTAGTAACCGTGTGACATTACTACGTAACGACAAGGCCTGTATTTGCATATTATTGAACCAATTAATAACCGCACTGAGCCGCACAGTGGGCCGGATTATGCCGATTTGAAGATGGACTGCCCATTCGCTTTAATAAAGGCAGAAAATGCATGTAGAATTTAGATGGAATTATAGAATGGTAAATACCGAAGATATTAGGTAATGTGTATGTAGTTAGGTGAAGTTTTAAACACGTGTAAAAGTGATTAAAAAATCCTATTTGCAAAAATAAATCATTTTAATTCATATCATTTCATTTCATTAATGATTTCTTGAAGCAGCCTTATTATTCTAGATGTTGAATGCTTACCTTCCATACAGTAAGATTTGAGTTCAAACCGGGCCCTCACCTCGGACTTTTCGAAATCACCACTTGCGTTAACGGTGATGGAAAATATCATGAGGAAACACAATTGAGAAGACTATGTTAAAATCTAATACTAATTTGAAATCATTAGAGATAGAAAATTCATATCGATAGTAGCTCTATTGAATAGAGAAATACTATGAGGACATGCGTCTTTTTATTCACTGCCAAATTAATAACTCGTTTTAATTTATTTTAAATAGATGTCATAAGTCATGCTGTCGGTGTCGCGTTGAGATGAACAGTGACTACAGAATGATAGTTATGTGCCTTTGAATATTAGATTTTGTTTGTAATATCTTTATAATATTCTGTAATATATAGACTGCTTTAATGTTAGTAAGAGCGAATGCTGAGTGTGATGTCTTGTTCAATTCCGGTCGACCAAACCAGCCTGAAATTTGTAATTACACTCAGTAAATGGCAATAGGCTTGTTGTTAAAGATCCTTCAAGGAGTAATATTATGGCCTGTAAATAAGGCCAATACAGGCTCTTTCAAAGTCAGGGCCTGTCAAAGTCACAATAATTATGTAAGTTTGAATAACGCACGAAACTAAATCAGTATGCCAAACTTCACAGAGTTATGTAACTCAATTATAATATTTACATTTTAAATATACAATCAATATTCAAATGAATGCGAAACAACTATAGATAAATAACCAGCAATTAATTTTAAACAGTAAGTCCTCTAAAAACTATTGTTATTTATATTTAAAGTTGAGACACTTTAAAATTTATATTTAAAGTGCCTTTCTTAACTTTAAAATATATATTTAAAGTTCGTGTCGATAGTAATTTGGGTGGGCCTTTCGGTGTTTTTACATTGTTTTTAGTTTTGTAATCAAATTTAAGGGCACCAATGGTAAATGGTGAGAGGCTAAAAAATTGTGGTATTGCGTGCGTACAGCATGACCACAGCTGTTGGCCCAAGTGGATAAACAGTAGTAGAGGTTTTATTAAAAATAATAACATTGATTTTACAGATAGTGCCATCCACGAAGACGCGCCCCACTCTTCTTCCTAATTGCTTACAGTACAAGTGTGCAACCTTTCGCTAGTGTGTTAGTTCTGTCGATACACACTAATTACCTATGAGTGCACACGCACACTACGAAATATTAACTGATCACGAAAGAGCATTACGGCCAGCTGGAAAGCCTCGACCAAAAATAGTGGGGCGCGTCTTCGTGGATGGCACTGTCTATTATAAAGAAACAAAATAAGTAACATAGAAAATAATTATATTGATGACGTAATAATGCCTGTAAATCGAAGGTTACAGGTTTGATTATTGCTAGTATTCGAATTTTTATTTCCACATTTTACGTACAAATTTATTGTTTATAATTATGTGTTCAAAGTATAACTGGGTTTCTTAGTATGAAAAATACAAATAAATATTTACGTGCGGGAATCGAAACCGCGCACCCAAGAAAGCTAATCACTTAGTCACTGCGCCAACCATGCCATCAAATGGCAATAGGCTCGCCCCCTATTACATGAGACTTAATAACGGTGAAATGTGGGTGTATAATAGTACACCACTGCCTAATACTTCTGGGAAACTCAGACTCTATATAAATACCTCACGTTTAGCCATAACAATATTTTGTCCTAACTGAGCCAAATATAAGTAATAACCAATTCAACCAATAAAAAAATTATATCCCCGCTCCGCTAATCGCTCACCGTTCAACACTTGATCACCAGCTGACTATTTATCGGGAGCTATTAAGAGCTGTACGCTATCACCGACGTCCTCGTTACACTATCTAAATGATGTTCCACTTTGCGATGGACTTTCAAATCTATTTGCCTGCGTAATGTCTAATTAATTACTCTAGCTTTATACGAAGGTAGTAAAGAAAACGATTCCACTAAATCTTCTTTTGTCGTGTTTCCACGAGAATCACATGAGACTTGCTCCTGTCGTAGTGAAAAGATCGGCTAGTCAGTAGTCAGTCATGGTAATATCCGTAAGATTCAGTCCAGTGTAGTGGACCAAGACCTTACTCTTTTCATTGTGAAAAGAAGCCCATGCTCGAGTAGAGTAGTAGCTGGCAGATTTATTATTAATGGCTGTGGATAATCACAGGTCTTGTCACTTGTGGAGGCGTCATCTTTGCACCTCAAGAAACAGGGACTTTTTAGATCTTTCTATCTTGGATATATTTATTTGACAAACTTAATCACTTCTGTACATGATGAATAAATATATAAAAAATTGTTTGGTCTATATCATATAAAATTGTTTAGACTCGGACATCGGTTTAGTGGTCGCAAGCGCGACTGCTAAGCGTGAGTTTCTGGGATCGATTCCCGGGTCGGGCAGTGTTGTTGAGTTATTCTGTATGGAAATTCTCAATAGCAGCACGGAGTCTGGCACTGTGCCCGGTAGATGGCAATAGACTCGCCCCTTATTACATGAGACTCAATAATAGCATGAGCAAAATATGGGTGTACAATAGTACACCTCTGCTTAACGTTGTTTAGTCTAAAAGATGGACCAAATTATTTGACTAAATAGTTAGGTTTTACGTTTTTCCCCAGTTCGGTAACAGTCTAGCTAGCTATACATTTAAGCCTGACTTCGCTTCAAAAGTTCGCAGTACCAACTTCGGTAGTTGTATTAGCTAAATACTGTGCAGTTTGTAACGAAAAGTAACCTAGTTCTCGCAGTTCAGTCTTGCAACTACGAAAATTAGCAACTTATTCATTTTCGGCATCGATAAATAATAAATTCGAAATCGATTAAATTCGTTTTCTTATTTTGTTTAAGTCCTTTTTCGTGGTGATATTTCAGACCGGCAGAGTATAGAGGGCGCAACCGTCGACTTAAATTCACCTATCATATTAGCGTAACAAGTTCCAGTTTATTTATTTTTAAATTAAGATCAAAATATTGTCTACTTTTTTAAACTACTTTAACATAACATAACATTGCATAGCATCACGCATGTATTCCCCAAAGGATTAGGCCGAGGTGTACTACTATACACCAAGGTTTCACTGATCCTATGTAATAGGGGGCGAACTTATTCCCGTCTACCGGGCACAGTTTCAAACTCCGTGCTGCTACTGAGAGTTTCCGCACAGAAAAACCCAATAACATTGCCCGACCCGGAAATCGAACCCAGGACCTCACGCTCAGCAGTCGCGCCTGCGATCACTACACCAGTGAGGCTTTATCATGGATATTATATTTTGCCTGCATCAGATCTGTAAGATCTATTTCATGTCACACCACCAAAACCAATTAAAACATCAAGAACACCATAATTACAATGCTACCTCCATCAGACTCAACTGATGGACAATTCCAAAACTTTTTCCTCATCAATAATCAATAATAGCCGACTATGGTACAATAGGCGTTAATAAGGGTCGGCACTGACCTATTTCGTGGCTAAGTTCGCGCTAAGAAGGGCTGCCGGCGAAGATAAGGTGGTCCGGTTAATTGTCCGGAATAGATACCGGCCGTCCGGCCCTGTCGCCGGATTGAGCCACGGTTTATATCGATTTTCCTCTATCTGTGTTGGTTTTTCTATGCTAAACTGGTAGTTATATAAAACCAACACAGAATGAGTTGTTTGCCAACCTGCTAAGTTAGTGTTTCCTTGACAGTAGAGTAACACTCCATCAGTATATTTTAGTTTCAATCTTTGAAAGAATTCAATAGTCTATGAAAAGGTCACATTGGTAGAGTTTCTTCCCTAAAATTCAATAGTACGTTCCTTTATTTTGTAACTACACCCACGTCCCACACGCCGCTTTCACAAAAACGCTTATTGGAAAGTAGAAACAAAATTCCGTGAAGCCAAAAAGTACTCGTACTACCATCGAATTATCCGAAGATATAAAAAAATCACATTCAGCAGACTAGTCAGGAGGCACACGCAGAGGTGTTCAACATTTCCACACAAAGCCACATCCGATATCGATAAAACCCCACTCGTATTATCATAAAAACACTCAATATTAAAAAGCAAACGATTCGCTATAACTCTGTCCATCGGTACGCACCATTCACACGAAATTCGTATTCAGTAGGCGCGCGGTAAGTCGGCGCTATATCTTTTCACTGCCTCCGTAAGGGCGGGTGTACGCCAGTGTGCTTGCAAAGTAGTTATAAACTGCTACTAAAGGCAGCACGGGACGTTCAACGCGAAGACACTTAAAGTATACGTGTGGCGCGGCCTTTATCTTTTTATGCCTCGTTTAATATTGCGGCTCGACGCGATTAAGGTTATTGGATCGATTTTCGGGGCGTTTCTTGTTTGTTTATTTCGTATTAAGTGCTTTTATGTCTTTTACGATTTCTAAGGTACGCATTTTTGACGCTTCGGCGATTTTGGTTGGTTTAAATGTCCGATTCTTGAAGTGCGGAATAATTGTCAGTATTTTTTAAACTATTCCTTGCCCATAAGAGATTATCTTACTATTTTTATATACCCCTGTTTATGAATAGCCCGTTATAAGCTACAGCTTTCTTAATAAAACAATATATTTATAAGATCGCTTTAAGCGATAAGGCCGCCCCTTGTACCTACATTGTCTATTATGATTCCTTTTGTTAATTTCTTTTGGTGTACAATAAAGAGTAAATTATTATTATATTTATCTTTAACCACCAAAATGATTTTATAACGTTTAAAAACTCATTAAATATTACAACATCTAGATTATTATTTATAATTATATAATACCTCTCCTAAACTACTTAATTATAACTTTAACATATCAAGTTGATATTATTACTAAATTATTTAAGAACAAATTACAGAACTTATACAGTAACTTCCAAATAACAGTTGCTATTAAACGCTTTCTAGTCAATTGAGGCAATTAATGTAATATGAATAAAAACGTAAGTACATAATATTTAAAACATACCTTATATTCAACTCTAATATTCGTTATGTTTTTCAAGTTCGGATTCGTAGTCATTATGAATAAAATACCTAATGGAAATCTGCTTAAAAGTGGACATAACAATACTTAAATATGTTATCAGAACACGGCCATATTCACTAAGATTTAAAGCTTTAATGGATTGGTTCTATTATGAAGCGAAGCGGTACTTAATTATTTTACAAGTATTATACATGTTTTAACATTTAAAAAAAAAAACGAACAACTCATTAAATACATAGAACATTAACAGATGAAAAAAAGTTGCCTTATAATAAAAGGTTTTATTTTACCAAATATTAATTTAAACTTGCAACTAATACTTATTTACCGGATGTTTTTTTCCTCATGATTAACATACAAATAAAGGTGGATTACGGCGCCCACCGATCAAGACATTATGTTGATAGTGGCGCCACGCAGCGGGCGATCGCGTGCCGGTTATCGCATCGCATTGCACTGACACCTCTATCTACATCGCGCAGTAAAAACCTGAAGACGCGCGATCTGTATCGGGGCATAATGAAATTAAAATTGGTTGAACCGCTCGCTGATTGGGTGAAGCACGTTTAAAATTAGTTTTGTGAACGGTTAAATGTTTTTGAATGTAAATTAAGTTACTAGTTATTGTTATGAAAGCATAGTTTGGTACTTGAAAGTTTTGGAAATAATACAACAATCCAACATTAATTTGTTAAAGTAAGGTATGTTTAAACTTTGAGGGCTACATTTAATTTGTTAAAATAAACTCAACCCTCTAGCTCTGCCGCCATGTTGAAAATTCTCTCGATTGAAAAATCGGGACTGGCTCCATTATGTACTAGCTCAAGTTATTATCATTTACAACTAATGTAATTGGGTGATTACTCTGTACATCAAAGTTAATACAATTAGTAACTTTTAGTTGCGAAGTGTAACACAATTTTGTAGCGTAGTTCAATACAACTATGTATTAATACAAATTTCTCAATGCAAATTAAATTTTAAATATCAATTTTGAATTTAAACTTGCTTCATACAATTTAAGTAATGGAATTTGCATCGTTATTAAACAATTTGAAACGCGCTGGCGTTATGAGAAATTATATTGGAAAATAATTTAATTGGTATTAACAGAAATGTTATGGCTTACGGACTTTATGGCCACACCGTATATTGCATGTTAACTGTGTTCGTCAATATAATTAATTTTATATACTTCAATATTGCTTTGCAAATTACTCAAATTTTTATCAAATAGGTTTACCGTTTATAATACTTGCAAGTTTAGATATTTTTCATATCTTTACTTGCCCACCTGCTTAGATTGATTCTATGATAATTCAACCTTCGCAAATCCCGCGGCCGAATCGCAAACTGTGCGCGAAAACAAAGGCTTCCTCTAGAGACGAGCACAAAAACCTTATCGAACAATTGTCGATAAGTTACGGTATTACGTCCCCACGCGTGTAAAGGCCACGTTATTCCGTCTTCATCGGTTTATGGCGGGCCAATCGTGCGTAAAACGGTAACACACAAACTCACCCGGACGACTTTAAAACGACTTCAACTACCCATTGTTGAAGACTTTGCAATGGGCCCGTTGTTCCAATGTAACTTGATTGTAAAACAAAGGACGCTAGCTGAAGTCCCTAATAAAGTTTGGCAGCGACAGTCTTTTGTGCAGAAAGAAGCCGATTCGTATTCACTTTAAAAACGGTTTAGAAAGCTGTTTTGTTCGCACGGCACTAGTTTTTATCGCTACGTATGAAGTTGTATTGTTATTGAAATTAAAAGCATTCATAAATCGTTCTTTTAATTTTTTATAATAAACTTGCTGCAAGATTTTTTAACTTATATTCACCACAACATTACTTATTATAATTGTAACTAAAAAGTATGTACTTTGTTTTGTAAAAAAATCTAAAAGGTAAATAACCTAATCTTACCATAAAATACAACATTAAAAAACGCCTCGAGCGCCACAGCAACGGACAAGACAACAAACAAGCGCAAAGTAGCAGCGGTACGGTTGAACCTGTAGGCTGCAGACGGGCAACAAATCCCGCGGGAGCAGATTTAATTAACTATCGTCTTACATCTTACAGGTGTAACGGGCGAAAGAAATAACCCTCTCTTCGCAGAAACACGAGACCCATTTTGAGGTACTAAAAGACGGCTAATTGAAAAGCTAATATTCACGGTATAACATTAATTATCCTCTGGAGGGTTACTGCGTAATCTCCAACGAGAAATCCTTATTATTTTAAGTGATACGCCGGCGCGGAGGCCATGTTAAATATTAAACGAAACTGCGCGATGCCTTTTAATAATAAGTGTAGTTTAGAGCGGCATCTGTTTTGGGAATAAAACACTCGAACCTTTGATAATGTGCGTTTTGGTATCGAGAATGAAAGGATTATGGGGTTTGTAGGTGCATTATTAATGCTGTTAATCTTGAAAGTCTGAAAACACGTGTAGTAGAATAGTTTGAGATGTTCCGCGTCAAATACAAATTATAACAACTTAGATATAAAGTGGTTTGAAAACGATATATGTATGTATGTCAAATACATTATTAATTCCAAGTTTGTTTTATTGATTCTACGACACGGTTGGCGCTGTGGCTAAGCAATTGGCATTCTGCGCTACGTGTCGCGGGTTCGATCCCTGCACGGAAAAAATATATATACGATCTACAAATAGTTGTTTCGGGTTTGGCTGTATCTCCATGTATATATTTGTGTTTGTAAACGCACCCACGATACATGAATTATTCCAAGTGTGGGGAAATGTTTTAAAAAACAAAAGATAAAAAAAGACTGATTATTCAAAAACCTTTATGACATATGAAAATTTTAAAGGCTTACTTACCAATAATACCTATTGCATGTTGGTATTGGTTCGGTCGTCTTGTCGATTAAATAATGATGTATGTGATTTGCCACCTCAAACATCTTATAATAAATATGTATCTGAGTTATGTAGGTTAGGCAGTGTCTTTTTGTCTTTTTGTCTTTATGAACCGCACGCCACTGATGACAAGCTAGATTTTTCTTACCTTCGAGAAGTAACTCCAAAATAAAGTAAGGGGATTATACAAAAACTAGCTTCTGCCCGCGTGTATTACGAATCCGTGCATTTTCCCGGGATAAAAAACCTATGTGCTATTCCAGACTATAAATAATCTATCTCTGTGGCAAATTTCAGCGTTCGTTCCGTTCAGCCGTTCTGGCGTGAAAGAGTAACAAAGATCCATCCATCCATCCATTCTCACAAACTTTCGCATTTATAATATAAGTAGGATATGATAGGATTACTAGGATAGGATAGGAAGTAGGATTCGTAGGAAGAGAGAAAATAAAATAAATTTTTATTCAGTTAAACAGGATAACAGGAGAATGAGGAGTGCAATTACATGACCCTGTAGCAAATAACATGAATATTTAGGATCCCTTACCACCTTATCATAAAATAATGTTTATCATTAAACCTTTTTAAACCTTTGGGATAGTTTTTATATTATGAACCTTACGTCAACTTAGTACAGGACTAATTTGTAAGTTTCTCATGAAAAACTGTATTTCGACTACAGTAAGGTTCATAATCCAAAAATGGCTAAAAGGTTTAAAACTGGATTAAAAATAAACCTTGTTTTTGAATAAGCATAACAAATCTGGTACATAAACGAAGTTTCTTAAATGCAAATCCAACGATAAAGACCGAAAAATTTAAATGTCTATCACAATTATAATTAATGTCTTCATTCGATGCCTTTGGGAAATCGACTGATGTTTATTGCAGCGCACCAGCAGGTAATGCTGAAAGGTATAATAAGAAAAAGAGAAAATCTTTAATGTTTAGTAGTTTGAGCACAAGACAGTTAATAAAACCCGTTCAATCGTTTATAAATTCATGCTCCGCTTGACATTATACGATGCAGTTTATTTCTAATTTTTTTGTCTGGAGCAGTCTGGTTATTGCAAACGAGTTAGCGAGCGTGAGGGCTTGCGTTAGATTCTAAACTAAGGCAAAATAGCACTTAGTAATATGGTTTTTTCAACAGAATTTTCACGCTAGGTGGTTTTTTAAATTTTTAAGACTTTGCCCCACTCTATGATTTTCTCCTGTATCGTGGATACAGTTTACAAGCATACATGTGACATGCACACACAACCAGACCCAAAACAACTATCTGTAGATCATACAAATATTTGTTCCGTTCGGGGATCGAACCCGCGATACGTAGCGCAGAAAGCTAATCGCTTAGCCACTCCGCCAATCGTGCCGTCGTTCTAGTATTTTGGCTAGATCCGTGAACACAAACACAGCTTTGAAATAGATAAACATAGTTTAATAACCCCGACACAAAATTCTGTTTCCTTTTAAAGAGATTGTTCTCTTCTCTAAAGTTTATAAGTATATCCGCAAACATAAACATAGGCTACAGATTTATAATCTAGATAATACTGTAGACACCCGAGCTTTACTCATTTTACACTACAACTAGTTGTATGAGACTTAAGTAAGCGTTACTCAGACTTACATAATGATTGAGAAAACGGCTTGACTTGCTTACATGTTTTCATTTAGTGCGCTTTGTTTTTGATTGTACTCTGTTCTTCATAAAAAAATCTTCAAACTTAATCAATCGTTCACCATTGTTTGTACTTTGTCCGGAGTTTGGGATTGAGCCTCATAGACGGCAATAGGCTATGCTATAGGCTATATTAAATAGGACTGAATTCTGGAAAAATATGTATCTCCAATACACTGCCTACAGTATGCTGCTTTTATTTCTCATTTAATTCGTCTCTTCTCTTTAATATGTACACGAAATTTTGAATTAAAATCCGGATGTTTCATACAAATCGTTAATTAAAAATTCGTCTGCCGTTCGTACATCCGAAGCAGTATCCGTATCCGTATTCTGGATGGTATAATGCAATAAATCACATTTTTATGTAAATACAATTTCACGGAATAAAAAATTACTCACGAAATCTAATAACACCGGTGCTCAGGCAGTCTACAGGAGAATCAATATTCAATTTGATTGCATAAAACATTTTTTCAGGGTCTAATCGACGTCTTACAATTTTTTTCCTTATTACAGTAAGTGTGATGTTTTCATTTGGAATGTCAAAAATTCTAAAGATATTTCAAAGGCGGGTACAAATTGTGGCGATAAGAACGTCACAGAAGTTAGGGTGTGTTTCACTGGAGTTGTTATCAGTTGAGGGCTCGGGGCACTCGGGGGCATTCGGGGGCGGGAGGGGTCAACGGCGCACATCGCGATCCACTAAATCGAATGAAAAATTGTACTCACTTCATTGAAATGTTTTAAAGGAACGTGAACCTCCAGAACGGCCGCGGAAAGTTAAACCATGAATTGAAAAAAACGTGGCAGCCTACAAATGTGTGCATACGGAGAGGTATTTCTCGTCGAAACATCAACCCCTTGGGACAAACGTAAAAATACACGAACCCCTTTTTACGTGGGACCGCCTACTTCCAATATCCGCGTAATATTTTAGACGTGGCGGTATTTTTGCTTCCGTTGAAACAAGTGGGCACGACCGGTACCTGCGACTTATAAAGGTTCTGCTATCGTGACTGTAGATGATGGGGTAAGAAAACGCTTATATATTGGGAACAAAAGGGAAGAACGTTGGTGCGAGCTAAGCCAACTCGGCGGATATATATAATTTTTTAAACTGGCGGTGCCACTGCACTTAAGAGTAACTAAAAGGCTGCAACTACCCACTAACGTCCTTACAAATAATTTATTATTAAAAAACCTCGGTAGATGGCGTTACATGTTCTGTATAAAAGCTTAGATCGACCTTATTAATATAACTTATTTTTAAATATAATATTTATTTTGCGTCGCCTACAATTCCACCCCCTAGTGATGACTTGTCATCACTAAAACACTCTGGTTCGAGTAGGGCGACGCGTGCAACCGGTCGTCGCAATATACCCGTGCGAGTACGCACATCGACTACGCGAATGCGCCCGTCATTCCCGGGGAGTGTCGCACTCACTACACCGTGTCGCCACGAACCACGCTCTAAATTAGGTTCAACTAACAAAACGTAGTCTCCTACACGTAATGACCTTTGCTCACTAGTCCACTTTTGTCGAGGTAGAAGTGTGGGCAAATATTCTTTTAGCCACCGCGACCAAAACATATCTGCTAACCTTTGAGCTACTCGCCACTGCTTCCTTAAGCAGAGATCCACGTCCGTATACTTTCCGAAAGATGGTCCATTAGATGACGTACCTATCAAAAAATGATTAGGTGTCAGAGCCTCGGGGTAGTTTGGGTCTGTTGAAACATGTGTGATTGGTCTGCTGTTAACGAGGGCCTCGACCTCGGCCATCAAAGTTGAGATGGTTTCTGGACGGGGTGCACGTTCCTTCAATACAACTCGAAGAGCCGTCTTAACTGTGCGCACCATACGCTCCCAAGCTCCTCCCATTTCAGGCGCACCCGGGGGTATAAAGCGCCACTCAATACCTCTCAGTATACCATCGTCACGCAGAACATTTAGTTCAAGCTCAGTGAGGCTGCGTTGCAGTTCCGTGTCTGCTCCCCTCAGGTTCGTACCGTTATCGGAATAGATTACGGAAGGTGTGCCTCTTCGGGCTATCATCCTCCTCAAGGCCATGATTGTAGAATCAGTGGTAAGACTCTCCGTTATTTCTACATGAACAGCTCGAACCGTTAAGCATGTAAATAACATTCCGTAACGTTTTTGTCTACCACGACCTATTGTGACCTCCATCGGTCCAAAGAAATCAACACCTGTGAACGTGAACGGGCGTCGGTTGTGTTGCAGCCGAGCGGAAGGTAAGTCGCCCATGCGTTGCGGTTGCGGCGCAGCTCGTCTATGTCTGCAGAACAGGCAACGAGCGGCCACTGTACGCACAGTGGGTCTAAGCTTCAAAATCCAATAATTTTGCCTTAGCTCATTAACTACCAACTCGTGAGCCCCGTGAAGTGCTCGTCGGTGGTAGTAATCTACAAGTAGCCTGGCTATTCTGTGTTGACCGTCGAGGATGACTGGTCTCTTGACTGACTCGTCGACACCGTCTATTTTGTCAATACGACCGCCAACTCGAAGTAAGCCCATGCTGTCAAGATAAGGTGTCACATTTATTAATCGGCTATTTTTCAGTAACGGCTTATTTAGTTTTAAGCACTCTATTTCGGTAGCAAAAGAATCGTATTGACATTTCTTAATTATCATCTCTTCTGCCTGCCTCAGCATACCGTTATCAATTCGATTGTTTTTACATTGGCATTTCCTTATAAACAATAAAACTCGTGCAGTTGACATTAAAAATCGAATCCAAGATGAAAAATTGTCCTCATTAGGCACCGCAAACATTGTACAGATCGGTGTGGCTACGACGACGTTGACAACTTTTCGTTCACAGGTAATCTCATCTGAATCTGATTGCTTATAACTTTTAAGATCTTTGGGCCACTTACTTTCAGGTTCTCGTAAAAAACTAGGTCCCTGAAACCACACGTCTTGAAACTTCAGTGGCGGTGCATCATCACGAGTAGCTACATCAGCTGCATTCAGCCCGGATGACACGTGACGCCATTCCGACGTCACGGTCAGTTCGTCAATCTCACCCAACCGATGAGCAACGTACGGTTTGTAGTCCCTAGGGTCACCGCGAATCCACTGAAGAACAGTATTAGAGTCAGTCCAAAAATATCTTTTGTCTGCCTTTATATCTTTGTGTTCATTTTGTATCGTACTAACGAGCCTTGCAGCGAGTAAGGCTCCTTGCAGTTCAAGCCTCGGCACTGATACAGGGCGCAGAGGCGTTACTCTGCTTTTACTTGCTACAAAACACACCAATACTGTTCCATTTGAACGAATAAATCGCCAGTAAATGACGGCTGCGAAAGCCTTTAAACTCGAATCACAAAATGCGTGCAATTCCGTTCTAATAATTTTAGGCTCACTTACCACATTATTCATGTCGGTATAGCATTCTGCCCAAACTCCTGTATTAGCATAACATCGAGGTATGCGTAATGAGCCTAGAAGTTTTAATTCATCGAGCCACCTTACCCATCTTGAATGTTCATCAGGTTGGATGCGGCAGTTCCAATCAATACCACTACGACATACATTCTGAAAAATAATTTTACTTTTTATAATAAATGGTGACAAAAAACCATGAATGTCGTAAACAGACATAATAACACTAAGCATTTTGGCTTTAGTAGGCTCTGATCCATTTAATATCGCCTCTGATACACGATGAAATGATACATTAAATCCAAATGTATCATCCGACGGATGCCACATCAAACCTAAAGTGCGCTCAGTTGTATTCATAACTCCGTCTTTGAATTGGACAGCCGTGTGCGCGAGCGCATCGGGCGGAATTTTTTCTAAAACCTGTTTGTCGTTACTCGACCAACCTCTTATCTCAAATCCACCTTGTTTGTGAATATGAGTTATTTGTTGTACTAATTTAATAGCATTATTAGCGTCATAGGTTGAATACAAACAGTCATCCATATAATGACTTTTTGTAATAACTTGTACAGCCTCCGGGTATAAATCGTCATATCTTAGTGCATTTTTATTTTTGATATATTGCGCAATAAAAGGCGAACATGTTGCACCAAATACTAAACTTGACATAGCACAAATTTTAATGGGTGCGCTAGGTGATTCTTGCCACAAGAATCTTAATACATGTTGGTCCTGTGGCCGTATTTTAACCCTTAAAAACATGTCCTTAATGTCCCCAATAATAACAATGTTATTTTCCCGAAATCTTAACATAATGCCTATAAGTGAATTATATAAGTCTGGACCTGTTAATAAATAACTATTAAGGCATGATCCTTTTACTTTGGCGGCGGCATCAAAAACAAGTCGCAACTTACCCGGTTTATTGGGGTTCTGGACTCCAAAATGTGGAAGATACCATATGTGATCAGCTGAGAGTTCATTTTCTCTTAGTTCCCGAGCATAACCATCAGTAAACAGTTTGTTTACTTCTTTTTTATATCTATCTGCGTATGAGTCGTCTTTAGCGAATTTTCGCATTAAAGACTGTAATCGCAATGCTGTAGCTTCGTACGAATCAGGCATACTGAATGTGTCTTTCTTGAATGGCAAACCTACTTCCCATTGGCTTCCAATAAAACGTGACGTATCATCCAATATCTGCAAGGCCCGTAAATGATCGCTGTTTTCACGACGTAAGGTTGAAATTCCTATAGAATCTAAGGAAAAATAATGTTTAATCAAAGAATTTAATTCATCAAAGTTATCTTGGTCTATGTGCGTGAGAGTAGACACAGCGGCACCGTTGGAGTGAGTGCGACCACAATAACCGTGAATTGACCAACCTAACTTGCAACGAGAAGCGTAGGGCTCGTGTTTATTTCCGTGGATAATTTCAAGTGGCGCAATTAGAACATAATTATCCTCCCCAATAAGTATTCGTGGCACTACTCGGCTTTTACAAACGTAATTTTTAACATGAGACAAATGCCCGCAATGTAAATCATTAATAACAGATAAATCTTGTGCGGGTAAATTTAACTTGGACACTTTACGCAACTTAATGTCATTATAATTCTTATTGTTTTGGTCACTTATCTGAGCAATCACGGTCGGCGCATCCGACTGGTAAACCTCTAGTCCAAACGCATCGATGAACTTGATAGCACTCGCTTGTTCACACTTGAGTCCTAGCTCGGTAGCTAGATCTGAGTCGATGATAGATACTGAGGCCGCATCGTCTAATAGCGCATACGTATTCACTACACCATTAGGTCCACCCAACTTCACTGCAACCACTTTTAATATTACGTGATCCTGTTGGTGACAATCCGAGGTGACGTGCGCCACCGTCGTAGGTGCAGCGGCCATCGGCGGCGCCAGCGCGGAGGATGACAGCTGCGCTTGCGCTTGGGCTGGCTTAGCCGGCTCGCGCGGCGAGTCGCTGGCCGTGTCAGCTGATTGCGATGACGTAGCAGGCTTCTTCCAATGTAACAACTTGTGGTGTGCGAGTCCACAATTATCTATATCACACACAGGTGCAGAGCATGTATTCCTATCGTGCCGTGAGGTCAAGCAACAAAAACATAATCCATTTGTTTTTATAAACTTCCATTTATCACGACGCATTGCACGTTTGAAAGCACGACACTCGGGCAACGAATGATTAAATTTTGTGCAGAATTTACATTTGTTGCCGTCCTCAACGGCTGTCGTTACGAATATGGGTCGATTAGAGCGAATTTTGTTGTCATCTCCGCGTTTCTTTGGCGCTGACAACTCAACCGGTTTATTTTGTTCACGGGCCTGAGGTATTCCGACTAATGATAACATTTCTGCTTCGTGTTTAAGAAATGCTGCTAGTAACTCTAACTTTGGTTTGTTCTCACTTAACTTTTGATAGGCAAAATCAGTCCATTTTCCAATCAGGGTACTCGGCAGCTTAGACAAAATAGCTGATGCGAGCTCAGGGCTACGTAAATAATCAGTTTGTTTTAGTGCACGTATTGTTGCCACACAGTTATTAATTTTAATTGAAAAATTTATCAAGTCGTATTGGTACGAAGTAGGTAACGCAGGTTGCTTTTTAAGTTGCGTTATAAGATTAAGGATGATCACTTCTGGTCGACCAAACCTTAAATCGAGGGCTTCCATTACAGCTGCGGGCGGAGTGTTGCCGATTAGCAAGTCGGTGACTGCCTCCTTAGCGTCGCCTCGCAGTGCTTTTCGTAGTCTCCACAGGTTCTCAGAATCATTGAACTTGCACACACGTGTGGACTCGCCGTACGCACTTTTAAAATGTAGCCACTCAACACAGTCACCACTGAAGACGGGTAAATCACGCGGTGTAGACAGGCGGCTGAGCAGACGGTCCTCGCGCGGGGCTGACGAGGCCGTCATCATGTCTCTCAATGTAAGTGCTAGTTGCTGAATACTGTCACTAGGTGCATCATGGTGCTGACCTGGGTTAACGTTAACACAGGTGGTTGGCTGGTGTTGCTGATGACTGCAGGTGGGTTCGGCGTCGGCTTGATTTAGCCAATTCTCGACGTTAGATCGCGCTTGGTCATCGAGAATCTCATTACTACCTTCGCTGCCGTTCTCACCCTGGGATTCTTCAGCGTTAACTTGAGCTAGGTCAGCTGCAAGTTTCTTATCAATAAGCGCCAGCTGAATTTGTGCCTTTGCTTCAGCGGCTTCCAATTCCAATTGCTTACGTCTAGCAATCGATGACGAAGTTGATCGCTTCGATTTTACTGACGTAATCGAACTCTTTACTGACGCAAACGGTGTAAACATTTTTGCAGTTTCCGTCTTCATTCGTTCCAGGTCCTTAGGCGGTTTGAAACTATTGGTGCCTAGACCCGAAATCTGCACTTTAAGTTCCGCAGGTGCGTCAGCCGATGTACTCGCCATTTGCATTTTGTTACGCTCAAATTCCCGATGCTGTTTTCGCGTCGTAATTTTACCCGGCGGCGTTGTAAACATTTCACTGAATATGATTCGGCTCGAAGACCACTTTTATTGTAGATGATGGGGTAAGAAAACGCTTATATATTGGGAACAAAAGGGAAGAACGTTGGTGCGAGCTAAGCCAACTCGGCGGATATATATAATTTTTTAAACTGGCGGTGCCACTGCACTTAAGAGTAACTAAAAGGCTGCAACTACCCACTAACGTCCTTACAAATAATTTATTATTAAAAAACCTCGGTAGATGGCGTTACATGTTCTGTATAAAAGCTTAGATCGACCTTATTAATATAACTTATTTTTAAATATAATATTTATTTTGCGTCGCCTACAGTGACTTTTATTACTATTTCAGTCGCAGAAAAATATACAAAAATTGATTTTGATAAAACCCATGACAATCCTCGACACTGGGCCTGGTCATTTACTAATAAAGTCTCCGATAATAAGCTAAGAGATAATATTAAGTATAAATACAAAATTTACAGCTACAGTATCTAGTTGTTAATGAATCAAAGATGCTAGTTGAGATAGCTTATGAAAAAATAATTTAACATTTCTGTCAAATAAGTCGTGGACAGACAATCAATCAGTATAGGTATCAGAATGTGGTAAAACCGAAATTCTAAGTCTATGGGTAAAACATCTTAGGAAACTTAAAAAAGATAATCGAAAAAGTATTCCAAAGAAGAACAAAAATTTCCTGCTTCATAAACAAAAAAAAAGTGACGTCACTCACATCCAAATCAGCATGTGGCAATCCACCACTGAAGTTAGGCCTCTACAATACCTCCACTAGTCTTCAGCATCCCAGTACCCAAAACCACGAGGTCGATTCTATTACAATGAAAACACGAGCTAAAATTAAACTCATTACCTATTCACCCATTATTTTAATCAAAATTACCATTTTCCTTGCAAACAGTATATCCTTGCAAACAACCTCATTCAACATATACCATGGAAGTACACGCAGCACTCCCGTTAATGTGGTTATAATAGATCGGAGGTTGTTTACACTGGCGAATTCTCCGGCAGCCAGGAGCGGGCGAACTTCATACGGACAACTTTAAAATGAAAGATTCGAAGCGCGCCGTGTAATATTGAATTCTGAACCACGTACATATATTCCGATGGGTCTTGGATGTAGTTATTATTACATATAGCGCAGTTCATATTTGTTTTCATAGTATAGGTATATATGTATATAAAATTCATTATACAGGGTGAATTTTTCGAATAGGCATGGATGGCCAAATCTGAAACTATAAGGAATATCAAAAAATACTCAAAGGAGCCCCGAGCCCGATTTTGATGAAAACTAAAACTGCCTCATTGGTCTAGTGGTCGTAAAAGCGACTGCTGAGCGTGAGGTCCTGGGTTCGATTCCCGGGTCGGGCAAAGTGTTATTGGGTTTTTCTGTATTGAAATTCTTAGTAGCAGCACGGAGTCTGGAATTGTGCCCGGAAGATGGCAATAGGCTCGCCCCCTATTACATGGGACTCAATAACAGCATCGGCGAAATGTGGGTGTACAATAGTACACCTCTGCCTAACCCTTCGGGGAATACAGGCGTGATGCTATGTATGTAAAACTGCATCTTTGGATTTTTGAAAAAACAATATTCGTAGCTAGGAATCGAACGAGTTGATTTTGAAAAAAAAACACACGCTGTATTATTTCACCATCCGATAGTGTCAGTGATAAGGATCAAATGCTGGGAAGTAATGGCATACGATTAACTAAAGTACGGCTAAAAATACGTCTTGATATTGGAAACTGGGAAAGTGTTTTTTTTTACCAGAACAAGGCCAGCCTAGCTTAAACCTATAATTTAGCCTATAGCATATCTTTACATCAATCGTATTCCAAGAAAATACTCCCCTAAAATTACGAAATGTATAGAACGTCAATAAAATTGCGACTAAGTAGTCATACAATAAAATAATTCACAACACAACAACATTAATAGGATTTTACTATAGCTTCCACTGCCAAAAAACGAACACAAGCAAAAGAAAAATGCTGAATAATGATCCTAGGTTCCGCGCCTTTTATAATGATGTCATCAAGTTAGGGTTGTCACCTTGATATTATTGTATTCTTCACCTTAACGTGTAGTCATTAATGTCTAATGGATATGGGTTACTCTACTAGGCTTGGCTAACAATGCCTCACTTAGGTTCAAGGAAATCGTAAGGTGACCTACGCCTTTGAAACTGTCACTTTGTCGTGCCTATTTCGATATGGAGATAAATTACCTAACCTGTGCTTACATCAGCGTAAAGCGTTGATCCCCGAGTAATCCTCTGTTATTTGAGATTTCTATAAGAACTTTTCGACTAGCAATAAGATGCACTAAGAATTGTCTCCTATGGATTTGGCTCGTCATTTATTCCACAGAAATCATCGTCAAACAAATCGTTTGAAATATATTTTACTCATATAGACCAATTAAAGACACTTATGAATAGTCAGACTAGTTTCCACGTCCAAATTAATGTATTCTTGTGAAGAAGTACAGGCAAGAAACTTGAATGAAAATATTAGTCTGCCAGCAGTATTGGTATAGAGGCTGACTGTCCGGTGGACCGTGTACTGCTTCATAAACCAAAATTGATTGTAACTATACGCACATATATAAGTTGTTTGTTTAAAAAAAAGCCCGCTCTAGGATTTCTCATGTATCATGGGTACAGTTTACAAATATACATGTCACATATACAAACAGGACCCGGGTACGTCTTAAAACTGCGGCCAGACACCGGAGGACGGGCAGCAGCGTTCTCTCACTAATTGGTGAGCCACTGCGATCCCCAAGCCGCCTGCCAAGCGTGGGGATTATGGCAAACCCCCCCTTGAGGGAGGCCTTCGTTTAGCAGTGGACGTCTTACGGCTGATGATGATATACAAACAACCAGACCCGAAAAAACTATCGATAGATCATACAAATAATCGTTCCGTGCGGGAATTGAACCCGCGACACGTAGGGCAGCAATCGATTGCTCAACTACTAGACCAGCCGTATCCATATTCCATATACAACATACCATACAAGCAAACACATACCTGTGTCGCAAACAGTGATTGTGAACATAACATAATAACATAGCATCACGCCTGTATTCTCCGAAGGGTTAGGCAGAGGTGTACTATTGTAGACCCATATTTCGCCGATGCCGTTAGTGAGTCCCATGTAATAGGGGGCGAGTCTATTGCCATCTGCCGGACACAATTCCAGACTCCGTGCTGCTACTGAGAATTTCCATACAGAAAAACATAATAACACTTTGCCTGACCCGGGAATCAAACCCAGGACCTCACGCTAAGCAATCACACTTGCGGCAACTAAACTAATGAAATAGTCCTATGAAGTCCCAGTATTATGAATTTTAAGCTATATCTATATCGGCTAGATTACGTAGGTCTAGAAGCTTTGATATACCTTCGCATATTTCATGTATTATTCCAATTTGTCGGAATTTATGATGTAGAGATATCGCGGCCAAAAGTTTTGGTATATCATTTAATACAAAACTTGTGTGATCTGAATGTATGAGCGAAAATATTGATGAAATGTGTCTGGATGTTTTATTCGGGGTCAGGTAAATGTGAATTGGTAATTTAAAAGATATGGTTTGAGCTAAAAAAAAGAAGAATATACTGAGATATTATGGATTATTCATGATATAGTAAGTTTTTTAATAAACAAACATGGCGGCATATCGGCAATATTCGATAAATATTGTTAATAAAAAGGGATTGACAATTTCAGTTGGAGCTTTTTTTATATTTTTAAATGTATTTTTAAATTATATATAAAAATTTAAATAATAATGACACGGTTGGTGCAGTGGCTTAGTGAATAGCTTCCTGCGCTAGGTGTCACAGGTTCAATTTCCGCACGAAACAAATATTTGTATGATCTAAAAATAGTTGTTTCTGGTCTGATTGTGTGTGTATGTGACATGCATGTTTGTAAATTGTACCCACGATACGGGAAAAATACAAGATAGAGGCAATGTTTTAAAAAAAAAGAAAAGAATAAACCTGTTTATTCCTTAATACTTAATTCACACAGTTTATTTTATTATATCTCAATACTAACCATATTATTTTTCGATTATTCGTTTCTAGCGACCCGCTCTGGCTTCGCACGGGTAGCAAAGCATATACGCCTTCAATTTTTTTTTGTCCTGGTGTCGTATCAGCCTGTTACGTCGAGCATTTACTCGGCGCACGCCAGTAAAGCTCCCAGTAGGCATGATTTTTTCCGACATCTTCAACTATCATCGTCATATTTCAGCCAATTTACACAAAACCTTAACGATTTATACACCTAAACCTTCCTCATAAATCACTCTGTCTATTGGTGAAATACCGCATGAAAATCTGTTCAGTACTTTTTGAGTTTATCGCGAACAGACATACAGACAGACGCGGCGGGGGACTTTGTTTTATAATATGTAATGATTGACGTATTATCATCAAATCTATTATTATTTTATTATTTAGGTACGGTAAAAGCCTCCTCCATCAATTTCCATTGTTTTTTTCCAAGATAGAAATATAAAAAAATAATTCTTTATTATTGATTAAACAATATCTCGAACCCAAACAGTCTCGTCACTAGACATTTAGTTTATTTCCACTTTTGGTGACATTACTTTCTTCATAAAAATACTTACGTTTACTCTATGTCAACTCCTTTTGGAAACGTTACTAAGATGGCAATAAAAGATCTTTTCTCTCAGCGTGAGGTGCATTCAAATGACGGAAATGGCCCACTGTGCCACTCATGGACGATGGGCCAGCGAGGGTAATTTATTGCTATGTTTACACCCAAGTTGGCCAAGTTACCCCTAAGACACACGTGGAAACTTATAATATATGTACTCAGATAAACGTGACGTGTAATAATGTTCTATAGTATACCTACCTTGCATCCATTTGAAAAGCAATTTTATATCATTGGTTTAAAGCACAAATTCACGTTTTATAAGTAAGAAATGTTTCATGTCAAAGCTTTATGATGATGATGTTTTCATATAAATATTATTTTCGGTTCACAATAAAAAAATTACTTAACAAACGACGCACAAGAGAGCTCTCGGTACAAAGATGTCCTTTTGAAGAGCCCACATCTCGACGTCAGCGACGCACCTGTTTACTTTACATGACGTCTGTCAAACATATAAAGGTGCCTCTTCACGAAGCACACAAAAAATGCTTTCGTCAAAGAACCTTTGACAAATTATCCTGTTAAGTTGACGAGCAAATATTCCGCGAGCGAACGCTCCCACTCTTATTGAGTCGCTACTCTTTGAATTGTCACTTCGATAAGAAATAAAGACGTATCGCAAAATCAAGTCGCCGAGTGTATAGTAAGCACCACATTTTACATTATCGTCAGTTTTTAAGTGTCGCCATATCCGACGTCGAGTGCCAAAGTTTTTAGCGTGTAATGCTTCCGATACATAAAACCATCCAATAATATTTGTGTTCGACGGCGACGCGAAAACATTTTGCTCCGAGGCACCCCCTATCGGTCGGCTATAAAGGCCTTTCGCGCGATAAAAACTGATCTGTGAGTTTGTCCGCCAACAACAGGAAAACAGATCTTTGGCGGGCGGCCAAGTTACCTGCTTGCTCCGGTGCAGAGGTGGCGGCGCGCCACGCACCTCCCCCTGCGTGCACTATCTGCACGAGTCGAGTCTGCACTCGCGATAAAGGGTTAACAAATTGCATCCAACTTCCAAGCACACGTCGCCGAATGTGGAAGCAGTAAATAGTACCATGTTTGCCGGCGAAGTTTTGACTTCTTTCTCACTCGCCAACTGACGTTCTCATAATGGCTTTTCCGGAGGTAGAAACGAGCGTTTTCATTGTAACGCGACGAGTCGGCGTGCGGCCGCCCGCGGCGCCGCCTCGCCGCGCGGTCCGACTACGTCACTCCTCAATTTGCTCCACCAATTGTCGCCATTTAAATTGTGTTCCTCGTACAATCCACGTTATTATTCTTTTATGCGAGCCTACGCGTCGATCGCGACGTACAAATTGTTTTTTTCTTTCGTCTATATCTGCGCTTATTTGGCGTTGTCTCTATTTTGCCAGGAGGCGGGGATGTAAACATGGTGCGGGGCTTAAAAGTGCGTCCTAATTTATTTGAGGCGCCTTTTCGGAAAACGTTTCAGCTATGGTCTTTTATCCAGTTGAACAAAGGATAATACGAATAAAAGCCAGTCGAGCATAATCGTACTTTCCTCGTGGAGAGCTCCGCGAAAGATAAAATAGTCACCACAATTTTCCCGCTAGAGTTTTTACCTTTCAGCGGTGCGGTTTTTTTGTGGGATTCAAAGCTGATTCAATAAGAAGTTACGAGCGCACTTAGCAGTATAACACCCGTGTGCACAGTTTTGATGTTGCTGCCGAACATAGGAATGTATAATATTCGTTTTGATGTAACAAAGGGGGCGACTTTGTTGATTGTTTATATTCGATTATCTCGAAACCAGTGGACCAATTTCGGCGGCGCTTTTGTGAGCTCGCTTCTTAAAACATCTCAGATGATAATAACGGAGCTATCTGCATAGTCAATGTGGAACTGAACGAGATGAGTTCTACCTACGAGTTTCTTTTGATAAACAAATTGTTTTTCTTTGGCGTTAGAAGTGGGCTATTTGAAACGTTCAAGTTGGAATTGGTCAAGTTTATGGAAGCATTATAATGATTTATTTAGGATATTAGTGGGTAGGGAGAGGCACCTGCCACTCTCAATATATCTTAAAGATCAACCCGCAACCGCGTAACGGATTTAGTTGCAGAGCCGAGTTGGCGGGTTGATAGTAACCTCATAAAGGTCTCCATCAGTCGTCATTAGGCGGACATGACGCTGATAGGCGTCGACGCGTTCGTCGCGACCGCGCCTGACTGTGATCGATGATACGTCGATCCTACTCAATGACGATTTTAATATCGATATGGATGAATCTGTAATTAGATAATGCATTTGTACTGTATTTTTAACACCTCGGATTAATGCTAACAATGACTGATTCTCGACGCGTATAACGTATTAAAACCAAAACAAACCATATTTATTACTACATAAAACCACTTTTAATCCTATAGAAGACAATGCACATTTTCACAAAGTTTGCCTTGCTCTTTATGGTACACCAGTTTTAGCAGAAACTTGTATATATTATTTACATTTAAATTATAAGATGTAAATACCTTCATAGATATTGTATTTAATACATTATAGATATAATATATGTGTATTCTTGTACTACTTTACAGCGCCGTAACAAGGCCATATACTTACTATGTTAATTATCCACACTTACTATAAATGCGAAAGTAACTCTGTCTGTTTTTACCTCATGACAACTTAACCGATCGTAATGAAACAAGGTACCCTAGTTCCTGGAAAAGAACATAGGTTTATTTTTACTATTGCAGCAAAACAATAATTATATAATAAATAGAAAATTCACGCAGAAGAAGTCGCGGAATACAACTGCATTGTGTAATAAAAAAAATGAAATGATACGATACGATATGCGATTTTATCGCAATCAGCGATATCTGAACTTCCACCATTTTAAATACGATAAAAACATCGGTCACCAATAATGTTCCTTCTAAAAATATTCGTCCGCGACACAATGGTTATTTGATTACACACCTTTACGATTATTCCCGTGGATCCGGCCCCTACCTGTGGGGAGCAAGATTGATACAGCGGCCGCCACAGCCTCTGACAGGCTGTTATTGAAAAATTGAGCGATAATCCCGCAGCGGCCCGTCCCTGTATAAGATTTCTTTTTCACGTGTCATATTTTTAAAATTACTATATGTCGGGTAGTTCTGTTTTAAAAAACTTGGTTGGATTAATGTGGATTTTTTTGTTTCATTGTATTAATAGATAAAATACTAAAAAAAAATTGTTTATCTGACTTTTAAGTTTAACAAGCTACGGTTATTATAATTAATTTCAAATAATGTAAACACACCTATATAAAAATGTATAGGCATATAAAAACATTAAGCATTCTGTCCCATAACCAGCTCCAAACATAACTATATATTTCTATATATAATATTTAGTTCTTAAAAGGATTAACTATAACTAATGTGCAACACAAATCTCTAGTTTTTACCCAGCTTAGTTCTCCAACAGGAACATAAATAATGTTCACCATACATTGCTGCTAATCTTTTACAAACGTAAGGCGTAGTATTAATGTAACGCTCGATGTATTGTTGCAGGGTGCGCGTTCGTAAAGTTCAGCTCGCACCAGGAGGCGCAGGCGGCCATCACCAGCCTGCACGGAAGTCAAACTATGCCGGTAAGCACGCAAGTACATTAGACAGTAACAAAGCATGAGAGATCGCGGTGCGGCAGCTCATTAAGTGCCCGAATATGTACATTAAGATTTAAGGTTTCATTTTTAAATATAAAGGAATTTGTAGGTGATACTAATACTCAATCTATATTAACTGCGCTGAACGCAAGACATATGCAACGCCTTTGGTTTACAAAGGCATTTTTCACAAACTTCAACTATAGTAATCACTTTACTGTGTTAACACATTAGGCCGAGCACGAATATTTTGACGTATATAAACTAAAATAGAATCTTAAAGCACAGTTATATACAATTGGTCTTCAATTCAAAAAAATCCAAACGATTCAAAATTCACACGGTCATGATACCAGACGTTAAAACATTAATGCAAGCTTAGCCACGAATGTTTTGAAGTTTTAACTGAACTCAATTGACGTTTAGTGCTGAAAACCATACATTCTACGCTACATCTTGCACTGCAGCCGCATATGCAGCCTTATTTTCAAGGGTCACAAATTCCGCGATGCGTGCCTATAACGTGCACGCAGGAATGAGTTCGCAAACTGAAATCATAACAAAATCACCTCGTTGTATTTGATGTAAAATCTATCATAGAATAAAAGATTTTAGAAAAAATACAGATAAAATTAGAATTTATTATTGTTACCAGCACAGAAGCCTGAATACATCTGCGTATTCCTCTACATCTACTAAATAACCTATTTCACTGCCTACGTCGCCTCCTATTTATCTGGTAAGCCAGTTTCCTTCGCTCCCGTCCTTATCTTCCGACGTCAAACTATTTACAAACATTTTCTGCGGAAATAACTTATTCGTTTTCAATAAACTCTTTTGCGAATCTTCGTCAGTTTTCTGTGACACACTTTTATTTAACTTCCTTCATTTTTACCGGTTACGGCTCCTGGCTAAATTGCTTCCGTAGTGACTTATCTACGAGGTTAAGTCTTGGAATGGGTGGCTGCTGTTTACATTGAGGTTTGATCGTCACGGCTAAGACAACTACGGAAACCATCAATCTGGGTAGTCATTTAAAAATAAGCAAATCATCTTAGAAAATTTCTTTCTTTCCATCTCGTTTTGACTTTCAGTACTGTTACTTTGAATACAATACTTCCTTCGCCTATCTCCTTTATAAATGATTGACTTGTCAAGTTCAGACCGTGACAGATACTCTGTTTTAAACAAATACTTTCCATCAAAAAACTTGACCGTGATAACAACACAACTTCTTCATGTCGGCAAGTTAGCTCTTAGAAAATTGCTCATATTTAGGCGGAAAAAATTGCCAGCCAGCAAGGTTCATAATTCGTAACGATGTGTCTGCCCAGGATGACGCGGATGGCAGGAGGTTGGTTAGCAATGCTTCGCGATGTGCCTTTTATTGTGCGTAGCAGCATAGTGATCTTCTTCGTGGACTCCTAAAAGTTCCGAGGCCCACTATCAGATGCCGAAGTGGACCGTGGACCAGCGTAGTGAGTTTAGCTGTTAAGAGCCCGGCTCACACATCCATCTACCCCAAGGAGCCTGTCCTAAAGGGGTAGACGCAGGAGTGAGCCGGCCGTGTGAAAATCTAGTAATTATTCTCTAGATTCTAAGAACAAAAAACAAAAGAAGATTGCAATGCTTGGCTGTTAATTTCATTTCTATGCATCCCCGCTACCGCTCATATTTGAGACACACCACACGTCGACAAAGCATTGAGTTATTCGCCTACCTACGTACGCCGATAGAATAGTTAGTGAACTAACGCAAACAGAGTGAACCGTGGCTTCACGCAACCCTGATAGACTACAATAAAGATTGTGCTGATTTGAGATTGATGTAGTGGCTCGTGTACATAATGGGCCACGGTGGACGTTGTGCAAACGTTAATATTCATTTTTGTAAAAGAAACCTAGAGGATATGGTAATTAATTCTGTCAGATTATCCATTTTTTTGTTTAATATTGATAAAATATGTTAAGAAGAATTAATTGATGCAACAGATAGCGCAGAACTTGTAGCTAACTTCTGGACTGGGTATTTAAATTGTCAACGAATCAGTAACGAAAAGATGTGATATGTTTTTATTCGTGAAGACCATATACAGGTACTTAAGAATAGTCACTCATACCATGTTCCAAAATGTTATTATGTGACTTCCCATGGGTAAGAATGAGCAAGAAACGCCATGATTACTCTTGTAAAAAAATATATAAGAAATATTTTAGTAAGATTGCCATGGTGGCTATGGGTTGACTAATTAACTTCACCATGATCAACAGTATCCTAATTAAACGTATGTAATTATATATTAGTAATTAATTTCATTCCCAGTTATTATAAACTAAAGAGATTAGTAATTATTTTTTTTTTCTTTTTTTTTCAAGTGTGTTTTTGTCTTCTTATGTTTAAAGAAAAGGCTTATACATATATGTAAGTACATACTATAAAAATTTAACAATAATCATCTCAAATAACTCTAATAACACTCCATAAGCCTATTGCAATCCGTCTGGACAGCATCAAAATGCTCTCCCATAATAACTAAACGCCTTAACTTTAATAACCGTTTATTTCTTTTACGGCACAATAAACACGAGACGGCAGCTAAGTATGTGAAGCGTTTTATATTTAGTCTGAACACCTGACCTTCTCATACCCTCACATGGTCGTAAATAGTTGTCTCGGAGATCCAATTGATTCAAAAAGGTCATGTTGTGAGGATTTACTTAGGTCACGTTGAAAATAGTAATGTAGAAAATTTGAGAACAGACTACAGAATATAGCATCACGCCTGTATTCCCCGAAGGGTTAAGCACAGGTGTACTATTGTATATGCACTTGATGCCTATATTAAGTACCCATGAAATAGGGGACGAGCATATTGCCATCTACAGGTACAATTCCATACTCAAGACTACTACTGAGAATGGTCTATCCTCGTTTTTTCAGGCGTCGTTTCCCACCTTCCAAGCGTGGGGATTACGAAATACCTATAACATCCATTAAAGTGATATCCAAGGGCATATTATTTAGGATGTCGCACATCGGCAACAAGAGTGTCACAACACGTTATATGTACTTTATGGGAAATCACTATTTTTTTTTTTTTTTTTTATAACTTATAATTCCATTAATTTTCTTCTGAGAGGGTATATCGGAAAACATGCCACCTCTCGGCGAGTAATCGCACAATGATTAGGACGTTTTTAGTAAATTAAATTTGTGATTGCCTGTCTCATGGGATACTTATCTCAATTTAGTATTTTGTGTTGTGACTCTCTCGTTGCCGATGTGCAATATGTTGATTAATAATAATAAATGAGAGACAACTTCTGCTCTTATTATGTCCAGAACCTTAAACCTATTAAGATAATTAGTAATTCCAATTAATGTACTTTTTATAAAAAAAAAAACCTCTTTGTTCAGCAAATTTTTAATACGATAAACGTGATTATAATTAAAAAAGCATTCTTAATCGGAACTACGAATAAAACGCTAGTACAACTCACTAATTAACTTATACATTGATTAACATTCGAACATTCTAAACCGATTCCCAGCCAATTAAGATCCAATTAAGAAACCCCTTTTCTATCTCCGTCTCTTTCGCCTTTCATTTCGTTTCCAAATACGAGTAGAAATTCGAATATTAAAAACGGACCAAATACTAACAAACTGCATACAGAGTTGTAAATAGGTAGTGAAGTTGGGTTTCGACAAAAAGTAGTAAAATTGACTGTCCGATCCAGCAGTTTAACTTTTTAATTAGTGGCTCTGTCGAACGCCCGCCGGGGCCTACGGTGCGCGAGAATAAAACATCGATACTCATTAATTCGAACAATCGATTCGTTTTTGCTAATCTCTCGAATAATCTTTGAGTTAGTGTTGTAATGTTATACGATGGGGTAATTAACATTAATAGATTCTGGCTGAAGTTAGATTAACATTGTAAAACAAAAAAGCATTGTTTGATGTCTAGTTAATTAGCTCTTAATTAACAATAATAACGTATTGATTGAAAAATTATAATACGCCTTTTACATTATACAAGCAAACTATTTACGGCTAAACACGAACATATTGTATACATTTCATTGCTGAATCGAACACTCATAACAAATGTATTATACTGCTCATAATCCAACCACACGTGTTCCTATTTGCAATTAGGAACCTTGCAACTTAACCCTGCTTACCCTTGAAGAAATCCACTTATATTAATTGTTACGAAGGGTAACTTGGGGCAAAGCGGTCCACTTAATGAAAGAAGCCTACCTTCCCTTATTACTCCGGTATAATGTACCACCCATTATGATATTAAATCCATTTTCGACCGCTAACTTTATTCACTGACCATTGAACAACAATAAATTTAAATGGAACGTTGATCACGAAATAAATTGTCAGTGTATAATAACATATCAGTTTTCAATCAATTTATAATCAGTCACAATTTGGGACGTGAATGTATTTTGATGAAATTGAAACAGGGCAACCTTGATGAATAGCAAGTAAAATTTGATATTAATTAATGTGAGAGAGTTGTTTCTCTTTGTAGAAAGGGTTAAAATTACTCTCGGATACTCTCATTAACCAGACTTTATGATGACCATAATCCGGCTCGTAAATTAAAAACCTAGACAGTTTCCTACATAATCTTAAACACAGTAAAAATGGTGTTCTGTAATCAACAGCAAACTAGCATTGGAGCGTTGACAAGTCGAACACAGTCAGTTGGAGTGAGGTTTTGTTGGAGCCAGAATAGAAATTCGGCGGGCACTCGGCGAGCCCGATAATTCCTTTTGCCGAGCGACGACACAAAAGCTCGCTCACTCCCGCCCCCCGGATTTGCTCTCAACTCCTCCTAATGACGTTTTTGTCTGGCCCTCTCTACCTCTAGTCTTGTGCTCTATACAAATATTGATTGACTTGTATGGCATTTCGTTTGTAAAGGTAGCGTAGTACAAATTTAGAAGCCTTTCGATGGCTATCGCAAATATATATCTTGTTATATTTAGTTTTTCAGGGTTGTCTGTACTGTTTGACATTGGTACATCAAGTTTCAAATGATGTTACGAAAGTAAATTGTTCAATAACTTAGTTTACATTTATACTAACTGTGTCATCAAGAGCGTTGAAAAATAAGGGTGAGACTACAACACAGTACCAAAAACATTTAAAGTATAACACGTGTTAAATTAAAATGATTTAAAAACCAAGTTCATATTAACAATTAATCACTCGCCTCTTATACGTGCACTCTTATCGTTATTATTATTTAAGTATTTTAAAACATTTACATACTCAAAGTCACAAATAAATTAACTTTCAAACAAAATCAAAATTTCTTCGGGATTCAGATTATCATGCACCAAAAAAGTCGTGTGTACTGTGCCTTATATTTTTTTGTCGCAACCCCATTTTTATGGATTAACTTAGTTCTTACTTGTTAG
Organism: Shargacucullia verbasci; assembly: GCA_947562105.1. Taxonomy (NCBI): domain Eukaryota; kingdom Metazoa; phylum Arthropoda; class Insecta; order Lepidoptera; family Noctuidae; genus Shargacucullia; species Shargacucullia verbasci. Next base: position 2,437,034 of record OX387287.1, read on the forward strand.
TGTCACAAATTTTTGTTTATTTTAAACGTCGTAACATAGAATTTGTAATTATTCCTATATCATGATTATGTGTACAAAAACAAATATTGACAAACACCCCAATCGAACCCTGAGACACGTAGCTTAACAGTCCCTCAAATACTGCGCCAAATGTGCCATTAAAGTAAAAAACAAAGTCATTTCTACCCGACTTTTAAAATAAAAGAGCGTTGTATTTTTGTATTAATGCATTTTATTTATGGTATTTACTTATACTTACGATTATCGACACTAACTTCAAAGAAAAACAAATGATAACATTTTTATAAAGCCGAACAAAGTTTAGAAAATCGGCAAACATCCTTAATATCAAACCATACATCTTTCCAATACAAAACCGACTCCAACGGCCGAAAATTCACGTAAAATACGGGATGTTCAACATAAACAATACGTTCAAGTTTGAAGGCTGGCCTTACAGTGTTGTTTTTAATAATTGGCCCGGCGAAGCCTGCACGGACCTTATTAAGAGGAAATTTCAAGTGCTTCAGGCTAACAATATGGCGGTATTGGGCCACGGGAGTTTATTGTATGGCGGCAGCATAATATATCGTCGTATTCTTTCTCTTTGAGTTTTGGAAGGGCTTCATATTGTAGACGTTTGATATTGTTGGATATTGGAATTGAGTTTTACCTGTGTTTCTCTCGATATACTGTACTTTTGTTGTGTAGAATTTATCGAATCCTAACTAATATTATAAATGCTAAAGTAAGTTTGTTTGTTTGTTAGTTACCTTTTCACGCCTAAACCACTGAACCGATTATCATGAAATTTTGCATATACGTTGCTAGGGGTACAGAAAAGGACACAGGGTACCGCGGGCGAAGCCATGGGCAGAAGCTAGTAGTGTAATAATTTGTATGAGCGGTGAAAGAGTTGTAACAAAAATTCTGTGTGTATATCTAAAGTCTAAATATTATATATATAACACAGCGTCACGCCTGTTTCCCCGAAGGATTAGGCAGAGGTCTACTATTGTGCACCCACATTACGCCGATAGTGCTAACAAGCCCCTTGTAATAGAAAGCGAGCCTATTGCCATCAATCGGGCACAGTTCCAAACTTCGTGCTGCTACTGAGAATCTAAATTAGGACTTCAAGCTCAGCAGATGCGCTTGCGACTACACCAATGAGGCAGTGTCTAAGTTTGTCTTAATGATTTACCCGTCAACCATCGCATAGTAGACACAGTAGAAAATCTAGAAATTACGGGCACCGGCGGCCTTTCCAAAGAATTATTACGCACTCACGAACAATGACAGTTGACTGCGTAAGGGTAAAGGGGTAAAATTTCAATAAACCGTTGTTGAATGTTGAAAACATAGAGTAGGTGTCTACAACCCTCCTTATTAATCATTGTGACAACAGAGCTTCAAGAATCCTTCATACCAAGTACAGGTACCCATTTGCCCGCGCCGTTAGATGGGTTTAATGACATCATGCGGACCACAGCGTCATAAGACGCTATGGCCATATTAAATGACAAATATACACTGTACACGGGTTGTAAACGATGGGATGGTACAAGACAGAGGAGGTGTGATCAAATATTATTTTATGGATTAAAAATAATAAACGTGTAGGTTGATAGATGGACAGTATGTGATGTAAAATCTATCTATACATAATGTATAAAATATAATGTATATCTACGTGAATTTCGGTCACGGCGGCCAATCTCATCGGAGGTTAGCCAACTACGCAGGAGATATTATACAGCACAAGTGTGTGCGCAAACAGCTGCTCTCGCTATTCCTTCAATCTCATAGTCCGATGGGACGGCAATCCGACATGACAGGAGAGAGATCAGGTGCAGGATCAACGGCTCTACGTGCTTTCCGAGGCACAGTGAGTATTCACATACACAAAGACCCAGACCCGAAACAATTATCCGTAGGTCATACAAATATTTGTTCCGTGCGGGAATCGAACCTGCAACAGGTAGCGCAGCTATCGATCTCTCAACCACTGCACCAACCGTGCCGTCGATATATCTATTCTAATATTATAAAGAGGTAAAATTTGTTTGTATGTAGGGGGCAATCTCCTGACCAAATGATCCATTTCTGAAAAAAATTCGCTGGTATAAAGCTGTTTTATTCCTGAGTGCTATAGGCTATAAATTATATTTATATCATGTATATTAGCTGAGCTATCACAATTTTTATCTAGCAAGTCGAAAAAAGGACACCTTCTGTAAAAATTACGCGCGGACGGAGTCGCGGGCAAAAGCTACTATTTATAAAAAACCAAATTCTCACTGAATATTCACAAAATTTAAGGAACATAAAATTTCCGGATTGCTTCCTTATAATGTGTATACAATTGATAGAGAATATTCATCCCTAAAGGGGGTAAAATGGTGTGCAAAATCTGTGTAGTAGGTACTTGGCTAGTAAAATATAGACCACTAGCTTCCGCTCGCGGCTTCGCCCGCATTGTTTACGAACCCGTACATTTTTCCAGGATAAAAAGTAGGTAATGTGCTATTCCAAAATATAATCTATCTCTGTGCCAAATTTCACCCAGATCCGATCAGCCGTTCTGGCGTGAAAGAGTAACAAATATCCATCCATCCATCCTCACAAACATTCACATTTACATATAATATTAAGTAGGAAGGATTTTCTGTACACCGTATTGACGAATCCACGTTGTTCAATCCACGTTGAATGAAGCTACCATCGACTAAAATGTATACAAAAAGTTTAACTTAAACATAATTATACATATTTCAAGCGTAGCTACTCCAAAAATAATAATAAAATGAAAACCGTTCAGCTTCTCAACAAAACAAAAGCTAATTTCATTATAATCAGATAATCTTTAGAGAATTAAAAATGTTATTAACATTATTAAGTTAGTCCAAGTGTAAGTTAATTAAACTGTACCGCTATCACGAGTTTTCTTACTATTTACTATCATAGTAAACTAAATTTTCATGATAGCGATTTTAGTTCTTAACTTTACATTAGGGATTAGAGTTGGTTATATGACATATGTGTCATAGTAAAGTTTTGATTTACTATTTACTATATTATAGAGATGTCATGTTAGCGACTCTAATCCCTAATATAACCAAGTTAAGAACTAAAATCGCTTGCATAAAAATTTACATTTACTATGAAAGTAAATAGTAAAAAACTCATTATATAGTACTGTATAACACAAAGACTTATCTAAATAAAATCTAGTTAGCCTGAAATTTATAAGAGAACAAGTACGTATTTAATTTTAGTTAAAAAAGCATCTTAGATTCGATATCACATCTTTGAAGCAATTTGTCTTTCAACGTAACTCAATTAATCTTCTTTAAACTTCAAAAAACGTAAACCACTTAAACTTAATTTCGTCGAAAAGAAGTAACACTATATTTTTCCTGAGTAAAAATATCAAATTGGGGCATAACATTCGCTTGAAACTTGGACGCTTGCGATAACCGCCGTTAGAGGGCGCCGCGAACTATTTACCCAGCTTATGGGCGAAGCGGGCGCAAAATTAAGAGATTTTCCCGCGCCAGTACAAACAGTGTGAAACGACCCTTATTAAAAGCGTCCTATGTATTTTAAAATGAAGACGCGACGATGACGCGGTATTTGTTTAGGCATCGACGTCACTGTATGAAAAGTGAGTGCGCGCATAATTAAGATATGCGTCAACAGAATTTCAATTAGATTTTTACAAACTCTGCGAGTCCTGTCTACATTGGTCCCTTGTTTAGATTCGATTAATTTTGTCTGTGCATTTGAAATGAGTAAATTTACGTGCATTTACGGATTGCCTAATTCGTCTAATGGTCGTAAGCACGAATGCTCAGCGTGAAGTCTTGAATTCAATTCCTGCGTTAGACAAAGTGTTATTGGTTTTCACTGTACGGAAATCTTCAGCATCAGTTCAGCCTGAACTTTGGAATTGTGTCCGGTAAATGGTAATAGGCCGATAAAGTCTTAGAATAAATGTGGGTGGACAACAGTACATCTCTAAGTAAACCTTCGGGACTACAGGCATGAACCTTACATGCTCCTTTTGCTTAGCCATATTCTTGCATCATTTCATTTGTGCCTTATTCCAATCCCACCCGACCTTTGCAAAGGACAATAAAGACAGAGTATCTTTCACATTCCACTTACGTCATAGTAACACATTAATTCTAGTAGTATATAGCCTAACTGTACAATAACGTGTGTACTGTAGACAGGCTAACCGCGATGTGTGACGAAATAATTTAGCTGTAACGCGTCATTCAATTACGTGACGAGTCTGTTGACTTACCACGTTTATCGTGCTTAGTCTGTGTCCCACCTCTGTCACCCTGACACACTACGGTAAACATTTGTTAATTATTGTTTTATGTAGATATCTTGGAGTTTGGTAACCAAATGACAGATCGTATAATATCGTATGTAGGTATGCGACCCGGGTATGTCTTAAAACTGCGGCCAGACACCGGAAGACGGGCAGCAGCGTCCTCTCACTAATCGGTGAGCCACTGCGATCCCCAAGCCGCCTGCCAAGCGTGGGGATTATGGCAAACACCCACTTGAGGGAGGCCTTCGTTCAGCAGTGGACGTCTTCTGGCTGATGATGATGATCATAATATTGTAACACTATAACTTGAGGTTAAACAGACTAACCTTAGTTATACTAAGAGTAAAGTCGATATTTAGATAGATTTTCTCTGCTTAGCCTTTTCCCAACTACATTGGAGTCAGCCAACTGTAACCGGTTGTACCTGAATATCAGTATTTGACACGGAGTGACTGTCATCTATTTCCACCATCGAATTACTGATAGACACTGAGACTCTCAAATTAGACTGATTGTTAGACTTTTTGGTCTGCTGACACTCGTAACGATTGTCATAGATATTCGTGTGACACCCGGGAACAACTGCTTGACGTGCTTTCCGAGGAATGAAGTAAAGCAGGACCACAGCAAACGCTGCTTAATCTCAAAGATGAACTAATCAGCGCAGTAGCTATATAATGTGGCTACAAGCCCACACCATCTTCTCTTCTCCCCTTCTTTGGTGACCTTAGTCCTAACATGTTTAAAGGTCACTGCTGTCCCTTCTCTACTTTGTCCGCGTTTTTTTATAAATTTCCCTTGATCTTACCTGAGTTGTTACGCGATAAATCGCTATAAGGAAAATCCATCAAAAATACGAACACGATATTCTTAATACATATCTCATACAAAATTAATGAACATCACATTTTTTTATGGCAGTAACACTATATTTTTGCCGAAGCCACAAAATGGCCGCCGGTGATCACGTTACGAATTCTGATTAAAACGTGAATTTCAGCACCAAAACTGACTTATATTAAATATCCTGCCTCCTTTTAATAAATACTCAAACATATTACAATGTTAACGAGATCCTTTTATATTGTTAATTGTGGCTTTTCTCTGAAACACCTAATATTTATATGGCTTATAACAACAATGGGCGAGATTACACCCTCTTCGTTTAAGAGCTAGCTATTAATATAGAATATTGTGTTCATTTTACATACCCACATTATCTATACATATAATAAAATTATAATAGGCCGATGTCTGTACATTATAGATACTGAAGAAAAACTAATATGGGGGGTCTTTATAGGAGTAACAGAAGCCAAAACAATAGTTTTTAGAATTTTTGTCTGTCTGTCTGTGTGTTTGTACACGCATCACGCAAAAACTACTGCATGGAATTGAATGCAGTTTTAATCGATGTATTGCTAGAAGTCTAACTTAAAATATAGGCTCCACTTTACCGCAGGAAAATATCAGATTCTAAATTCTACGTGTACTAAGTCGCAAGTAAAAGTTAGTATACAATATAGTGCTCAAACGAACCGGGATTTGATTCAGGAACTTAGAAAAAGCTTCCTATACAAGCTATATAAGCTGACAATACATAAACATACTAACATCCTAATATTAAAGTTCACTTTACTAAATTACCGAAAACTCCGAACTTAAAGATTAAGTAATAACTCATCACAAAATGTATTAGAGACAAATGCTACGCCCACTACACTGTCTACGCGGGCTGCTACGAAATGCTACGAAGTTACTTCACTTTCGTAGCACAGTAATTACACTTTAGGTATCTGTCTCGTGGCTGAGTAATATTACTTTGCTCTAAGAGTTGTAATTCTGAGCTCTTTAACGTTGGATTTATTCAATTATTTTAATTTGAATTTTAATATCGACAGTGTTATGCATGAGTAGCAGATTTTTTATTGTCTCTTCTCGTCTAAGATATTTCAAATGATAAAATGTAAAGTGACGTTTAACTTTCGTATCTCATGAAAGGGAAAGTTGGGAGCAAAATTATTTTGCTCTACTTAATTAAAACTGATTTCTAACCATAAAATAAAGCTTTGTAAACTTAATAAAATACGATACACAGGGAATATATTAAAACGTAAGTTATCTTAAACGAGTTGACTGTATCAGATTCTGAAACTAAAACAATATAAACAGGCTTAGCTAATACCCAAAAGGCTTATGACGTTTTACATTTTTTTTAAGATCATGTTTTATTTAAAACGTTAATTAACACTCGTTAAAAATTCTAACTTATTATTTTAGAAAAATGAGAAGCACTATACTCTGTATGATATTACATACATACATATTATATTATACTACACTATATAATATAGTATTTTGGGGAGCAACTAGAGCCTGACTATTCATAAGTGCCTGTAAATGGTTTACATGAATAAAAATATATTTGAATTGAATTGAAAAAAAGCATATAATTGTTCACTTAAATATATGATCCATTACAATCGTTACAGCATCTGTGCTAATACACTACAGGACACTTAGAGAAACTCAGTTAAATAAAAATAAATAGGCAGTTTTCAGAAAACATTCAATGTGCTGCCGGAAATTAGTTTACTGTTTTATTTATTTATTTAGGTTTACCAACAATTTTTTACACTAAAAATATCCTACTAATCCTATCCTATCCTATCCTACTAATATTATAAATGTGAAAGTTTGTGAGGATGGATGGATGGATCTTTGTTAGTCTTTCACGCCAGAACGGTTAAACGGATCTGGATGAAATTTGGCATAGTGATAGATTATAGTCTGGAATAGCATATAGGCTTTTTATCCCGGGAAAATGTACATGATCTAACCCTACAGCTATTAACTATCTTGCATAGCCTGCAATAAGGGGAACTCGCGCCTTATGAATGGAAAGTAATTTTTTTTCTTTCTTTCTTTTTTTAAAACGATGCCCCACACTATGATATCTCCTGTATCGTGGGTACAGTTTACAAACATACATGTCACATGCACACACAACCAGACCCGAAACAATTATCTGTAGATCATACAAATATTATATAATATATACATAAAAACCGACTCCAAAAAACTCAAAAACAAAACTAATAACTAAAAAGCAAAAAATAAATCTTTTATTATACAATATAGTAGTTGAAGAATATTGAAATCGGTGCCAAGTAAAACATAAAAGTAATATACCTTGCTGCTATAATAGCGACATTGAAACAACGAGTTCACGTAGAAATTGTCGAGTGCGGAGCGGATTATGCGTCGGACACGACAAATGCACTTCGCCAATCGTGTCGGTTTATCATTGCATGTTTTACTTGGCACCGACTTCAATATTCTTCAACTACTATATTGTATAATAAAAGATTTATTTTTTGCTTTTTAGTTATTAGTTTTGTTTTTGAGTTTTTTGGAGTCGGTTTTTTTTTTTGTTAAAAAATTTAATTATTTTACAATTTTGAGTGATGGGTAGACCTAGTAAAGACGATTCTCTTGAAAAACTTTACAAAGGTCAAATGTATGTTGCCCCAAGTCGAGTGAAAACCTTAGACGGTATTGCACTATGTGATTTTAAAATCAAATAAATTACTTAGCCGACCACATGATGAAAACGCATTACGAGAAATGAAAAGATTAAGACGACTATTGTAACTAATACTGTGATAGTTTTGACTTTTAGAGGTTTAAAATGAGTCCAAACTCGAGGGGTTTACAAGTAGCTACTGAAGAGTTCCACCATCTATCTCCTGGCTCCATCATCAGACCCTCTATACCAAATGTTTTATACGGGACTCATCAAAATATATCGAGTGATCCCAAACTCGGAAGTTTTATTCCCTAACTCTTTACCGTTGAGGAGTACTATGACATCCATCATCAGCTCAGCATCATTAAATGATGATTTTCAGACGCCAATACCTAACTTATTAAGAAAAAAAGCTCAAACGGGCTATTTGTCTTACAATATTTGAGGGTATCCCTCGATTTCCCTAGGATCCCATCATCAGATCCTGACTTGGTGATAATGGGACCAAATGGGAAGCATACTCTTTCAAACAAAACAAGAATTTTTAAAATCGGTCCGTAATTGACGGAATAATCGCCCAAACACTATGTAGCTGCTATCAACCATTAAGGAGTTCCCTAAACAGTACTGCACCTGCATCACGGACCTTGCAGTGGCAGTCATTACCCATCTCGGTGTAAAGATCTTGTCAACACGAATAAAATAAGCCCAAACACGAGGTAGTTAAGATGTAACGTTGAGGAGTTCCCTCGATCCTCTGTCGTCTCCATCATCAGATCTGCCCTAAACCTCCATAGTATTGTAGTCTCATCAGATATACACGTAAATATCAAGTTTTTACCCCATGCTCGCCTACAATTTTCAAGAGATGCCCTCGATTTCTCAGGGTTTCCACCATCAGGTCCTGACCTGATGACAATGGGACCAAATGACAAGCATAACCTTTCAAATAAAAAAATAATTTTTGAAATCGGTCCAGGCGTCTTCGAGATATCGAGTAACAAACATAAAAAAAAAAAAAAAAAAAAAAATACAACCGAATTGAGAACCTCCTCCTTTTTTTTGAAGTCGGTTGATAAAATAATAAATAGTCTCAAATTGTTCAATTAATCAATGTACCTAAGTATCTAGCAGTCGTTCTGATTCTAATAATAATAATGTACATGTTTGTAAGAAAAATCAGAGACATTTAAAACAGTTCCTACACTCGTTGTACCGTCTATGTAGCGTACACGACAGGACACGTAAAAGGGAACCACAATAAAATTAAAATAAATAGGTTTTTTGCTGCAATGTACTTTGTAGTAAGAAACATATGTAACGTGTTAAAACGTCGCACCTCACACCTGTGCAGCGTACACTGCAGGACGAGTTAAGGGGACCACTATAAAATAAAAATAAATTGGTACTATTCTGAGAGAATGTAGTTGTTAGTTAGAAATATGATCAGTGACATGTGTATATGTGTCGTGGAACAAACGTCGCGATACACCTGTGCAGTACACTGTAGGACACATTAAGAATAACATCTATAACCATTAAAAAAATAGGAATTTTACTCTGAGCAAGTAATTTATTTATTATAAATATAATCAGTGCATTAATACGTGTCTAGTCTAGCATACTCTTTCTGTCACGGGCAGGGTTTAATAATACAATTAATAAAAAATATCATTAAATCATTTCTTATTTAATGATTACGCCCAAACCCGGAACAACTATCTGCAAATCATACAAATATTTGTTCCGTGCGGGAATTCAACCCGCGACACGTAGCGCAGCAGTCGATCTCTCAACCACTGCCCCAACCGTGCTGTCAATCAATTATTATTGTACCGTAAAAACAATATTCATTTGAAGTGCCGTAAAACGGGGTGAATAGGAATCCAGGGACGAATAGCTAATAGAATAACTTTGAAATTATTTCTACCTTGAACTCCGTTTGATGCCAACAAACATCATCATCATCATCATCATCAGCCAGAAGACGTCCACTGCTGAACGAAGGCCTCCCCCGAGGTGGGGGTTTGCCATAATCCCCACGCTTGGCAGGCGGCTTGGGGATCGCAGTGGCTCACCGATTAGTGAGAGGACGCTGCTGCCCGGGTACGTCCTAAAACTGCGACCAGACACCGGAGGATGCCAACAAACACTTCAAGATTAACGTACTACTATTAATTAAAAATAATGAAGTCCTTATAGATAAAAATCTGTGTTCATTCAACATTGAAACGCTTTCAAATTTTTGTTTCTATTCACCCCTGCATCCCTATTTGCCCCGTTTTACGGTACCTAAATTCCCACGTATGTGTACAGTCTGGTACCCAGTTAGATAGGACCGGTGCAGATTATTGCGCTCGGTATAACGCCTACACTTTATTGTCATAGTCACCTAGTACTAGCTACCTGGGCCGCCATTTTTATCTGCTCCACAGATTCGTTTCATCGGTTTATCTGATTATTTTGTGTTGGAATAAAGGATTTTTTTTTTGTAGATTTTTTTATCGATTTTGGGTGCCCTGGGTTAGCTTCGATTCTAGTCATGAGGTTCTGGTTTCATCTTTAAACTACGGTATGAGTGATCCCCATGTGATTACTCGTGCTGAATCGATAGTAGAAAAGTACTCTTAATGGTTTTTGAAGCTTGGTCTTTTTTTGTATTCAAATGTCAGAAAGGCTATATATTTTAATCATGACATTGTTTTTTTTTCAATTCAGCATCTTATATGTCTAATAAACTTATGAAACTTACAAAAATATATTCAAATGTATAAAATTCTTATAATATTTATTCTTAATATTACCTAACCTCACTCCACAAGAAATAACCTTTAACCTTCCTATTTCACCCTCTTCATCTCCTCAAGCAAATCAAAAATAAACACAATATATTTATAGGTCACCTAGAATTTAGCTAGAAAATATCAAAGCGTGGCAACATCGCAGTCCATGATGCTCTAAATTATCATCTGTATACGCGGCGCGAAGCCCTGTACGTAGAGCGAACCCTTATTGAAAACATTTACATATGTATGTACGTATCACCGAGACGTACGTGCTTCACCCCCACATATTGTAAAGGAGAACGCTCGCATATTATCAAAGTTAGCGATGAAATCGACGATTTACTACGCAGCTTAAGGTAATGATAGAATATTTTCGATCGACTTTCTCGAATATTCGAGAACGCTTTATCGAGACTATGGAATCATCGTAATGGGTCCCCGATGGTTCGGAACCGGGTTGTCGCGAACAGATTGACTGTCGTGTAAGCTGTTCGCTCGGATCCGGTTTTTGTGTTTCAACTTGTTACGAGTGAGAGCGATAATAACACGAAATTGACGTACTTGACTATATGAGCGCTTGAATTTGATGGGAATTTGAATTTTATTTTATTTTCGCTGGTGTCAGCGTTTTCAGTGAATGGTGATACCTTATTGCGAGAACCTGCTCACCGATCGTTTAATATAAGAAATTGGAGAAGACCGATTATAATATAAGACATCATAGGAGATATTCATTCTGGTTGAGTCGTTTATATTAATATTATAAAGAGCTAATTTTTTTTTTTTATGTTGATTGTAATCTCCGAAACTAATGATCCGAATCTAAAAATTCTTTCACGGATAGATAGCTAGATTATCCCCGAGTGCTTTAGGCTATAAATTGACTGATAACTAAAGCTAGTATTATATAAAGTGCACAGTATATCCATATTTCATGACAAGAACAAGATATTTTAAGATACAAACTAAATATTTTATTTAGTATTTTATTAAAAATGTATTCAAACTTATTATAAATGCAACTAACTACCTTATTATACCAGAGAAACCTTTCTAACCTAAAGCCTACTCTACAAAGCCTCTCACACCAGCTGAATCTATTTTCTTCTCATCGCACATCGATATGGAAATAAAGCATAGCTTTATTAACATAGAGTAACAAAGACTAATTAGGAAGGCTCACGCATACCATTACTGCGGCCTCTGCCTACCTCAAAACGCGGTGATAATTAAGCGACATAAATGCATAGTTTATCGAGCGTGTGAGAAGTTTGTGAGAGTATGGAATTTGAATGTGTATCTTAAGGAGTTTTAGATAAAGCAAAGATAGCATCGTGCATAATATGACGCTGTTCTTACATATACAGGGTGTTTGGCGCATGGACCGTCAACATTTCTCGGGATACTCGGATCATTTGCTAGCTTTCCACCTACGGTCTTCGCAATTAAATTCAAAGTCAAAATTCAATTTAGAAAAAAAAAATCCTACTTTTACTAATTTTGTGTAACACTCATAAGTTACAGAATACGATTAAAATAAATCGTGCTTTTACAAATATAACAAAAACAGATATGAGGGTTTAAATGCGGGATTTTGTGTAATTTAAGTCATATCTCCATTACCGTGACTCGTACGTCCCAGGTTTCAAGGGTGGAAAGGTAACAAATGAGCCCACCAGTATTCCGAAAAATTCTGACGGTCCATACTCTGACCACCCTGTATAGCATTATGCCCTGTTTTCCTCGAAGTTTAAACAGAAGTGTACTATACAGGTGTACATTTATCGTTATTGAGTTCCCCGTAATAGGAGGCGAACCCATTACTATGTACTGGGGTACAATTCCAGTTTTAAAACAAATTCTTGCTACTGAGAATTGTCATATCTACAGAAAAACTCAATAGCACTGCCCAAGCCGAAATCAAACACAGTACCACACGTTCAGTACTCGTGCTTGCACTCGCGCTATACACAAAGCCAGACATATTGGCCATAAAACGTAAATCACAGTCGCCCAAAGAAACGAACACCGCCAGTCATTTCACGTTAGCTGCTTACACCCTGCCGGACTGACGCCGGACACAGGCTGTCCGGCGTGACGAAGCCTTGATTAGAGTCCCGGCACGCTCCACAAGGCGAATATCATCGCGCTACAAAATAAAGGGAATAGACAACTTTGTTGCATGGTAATAGTAGGACCAGTACCGTAGGACCAGAAAAATTGAGCGCCGCCGCTGTGTAAAGCCGAATATAGTCGCAGGTTTAGTAATAGTTACAGATAGGTACGGTTTTTTAATCAACTTTAAAGGAACGAAGCCATATGAATGGGTTTTTGTGTTTCTGTTTTATTTTTATTCTTTTATCGAGTTCAAAGACTAGCAAAATTCGTACCGTAGCTTTTATATAATTAAAATCAAAAATTCAAAAATAAAAATAGCAATATCATCACGCTTGTATTCCCCGAAGGGTTAGGCAGAGGTGTACTGTTATACACCCACATTTCGCCGATGCCGTTGTTTAATCCCATGTAAAGGAGCGAGCCTATTGCCATCCTCCGGACACAGTTCCAGACTCCATGCTGCTACTGAGAACTTCCATACAAAAAAACCCAATAAAACTTTTCCCGACCCGGGAACCGAACCCAGGGCCTTACGCTCAGTAGTCGCGCTTGCAACCACTAGACAATGAGGTAGTCAAAAATAAAAAATAACTTGCTAAACCAAAGTAGCTTCATTTATCATCATCATCAGCTGATATTCGTCCACTGCTGGACATAGGTCTCTACCAGTAAGCACCACTGAGCCCAATATTTAGCTCTCCGCAGCCGTCAGACGAACAATAGGGCGTCACCTAATACTTAAAGAAATATTCCATTCTACCAAACAGCCAAAAATTCTGTGACACATGTATAAGACAAAAATAGAACAAGAGCTCTTTCGATAAAATCCCCGAACTACTCAACGCCACTCCCACAAAGGTTCTCCGAAACTAGCTAACAGCACTTTCATAAAGCGTTTGCCTAAAATTCCGAAAAATACAAAAGCTCTGCCTAAAAATTCGTAAAAACACTAATGGTATGATAAAAGCGGGCGCTGTTAATAAATTCAGTGGAAGTGCATGGCAGCGGAGGGTTGAAGGGCATTTCTCAGGCGGAGGCCGTATGCAGATGTCTGTTTGTCCAGTCATTACCGCTGGGATGTTTGCAGGAGCGCCGCCATCGTGGTCCAGCGAGCGTGGTGCAAGTTACTGCAAATAAATCGAAAATGGAATCGCATTTAGTTTTTACAATTATTCTATCGCCTAAAATTCTAAATTTAATTTTATACATATAGTCTACATATATTCTTTCAGCTATACAGATCATAGATGTTGCCATGGTTACATACATAGTACGGAAGATGTGCAGTTGTATTCAGTCGAGTGCTAGTGACGTGAATCGCATACACATCTCAAACGGCATGATTTATGCCATGTATTCACGAAATCTCTCACTATAGCGGTAAGTAGCGATGGTCAATCAATAGTGTGTTATTAGCACAAGATAAAGATAATAATATTTTTAAAACAAGTGCAAATGCCTTCTACTAAAAACTTGTTTTTTTCTTAATATTCCACATAGAATTGACTGTACGGGCAAATTTAACATACAAATGAATATCTTAAACACGAAACGGAGTGCTTTTAGAGCAATGCAACCATCGGAGATGCAAATATCTACAATAGAAACATTAACAAGTATCATGTTATACTAAATAGTAGTATATACATGTCACAGGGATATCGTCAAATCCGTGATATTATAATTTCGCTAGTGAAATTGTAAAAAAAAATATACAAATAACCTCACCTAACTTATATATCAACTGCGACATACATAAGTCTTAATTTTAAGTATTATTACAAGAAATAATTATCCATCTAACTTTTTTTATCTGAAATCTGAAAAAAGCAACGGTCATAAGTAAAGGCAGTCTCCTAACTCGGACCACGCCACAAGGGAGCATTATGTATGCATCAGGGATCCTCATTTTTGCATTTGTAATAGGGATCATTGTGTAATTATTCAGTCGTTAGTGCGCCAATCTATGCCGGAGACGCTCTCCCACATTAAAATGCGAATTATTTTGTATAAGTAATGTATTCTATTAATTTGTGTTCGTACATTGGGTAGGCGGGAAGGATATTTGGGAATCAGTTACCTGTTAATTGCGAGAATGACATTATATATTTAAAGATTAAAAGGGAGTGTATAGATTTGTTTAGTGTTACAGCAACTACTTAACGGATTCAAAAAAATTTTTCACCTTGTATAATCCAGGTAGGCTACCAGAATATTACTGACTGAAAGTAAATAGGAGGCTTATAATTTATCATCTGCCTGGGTAGATATTGATGCAGTCATCAGAAAATAGTCGGGAAAGGCCTTACTCTCTTCTTTACCCGACTGTTTTGGGGTCGTTTTTTTTTTTTTTAATTTGCGTGATTAGATCCCTTCATGGGCCTCCTCCTCCGTCGAACGGGATCGGTCCTATCCCGATCCCGCTCAACAGCCTCCTTCTGGAGCATGACTGCTTCACAGAAGGAGACCATGGGGTCGACACCTAATCTAACCAGGATTTATGGAGATGCATTAAGAATGATGAAGTACATACTCAAGTCCCTCCACTTGAAGAAAATCTCGTTTACTTCAGAATATAGTCATGTAAACTGTGGAACCTGCGCCGTATAGATTGGAAGTGATTTATTATTTTACTAGCTGTTGCCTATAAAAATAAACCTATATCCTTCTCCAGGTCCCAAGCTACCTCTTTGTAAAAAACTTGGATCGGTTCAGTGGTTTAAACAGACAAAAAGAATTACTTTCGCATTTATAATGGTGTGGATAAAACAACAGAGTATTTAATTACACTGCCAAATATACTACATCTGCCTCTTATTAACTAGATGTCGTTATCCGTCAACCCAGATTTATTTCTCAGCCCAATAAAACACAGTGTATTTGCGAATCATCAAGCAGTTTTATCCTTACCGTTTGTTTGTTCCCACTCGGGGACCTATCTGATTTAATCAAGGTACTAGGTAAGATATGGCGGCATATCGCACTGGCAACGCGCCAACTAACACGTTAAGACGACTACAAAAATACACGGTAACTCACAAACTGTGTGTGTGTGCGTGTGTTCTTTATGTATGTGCGCAGATTCCTAACTAATTCCTTAGTTGTTCCGCCGACCGTATCTTATACATGTTTGGTGATTTGAGATCCGTATCTACTTATTTATAATCGTCTAGACTCGGCAGATTAGTAAGTTAAGAATCTATTCAATGCTTTGAAGAGTTTTATTGAAATTGCTTTCGTTACTTTCGCGTCTAATTTGAATCTGTATACTCAGACGATAAGATATAACATCATTATGATACAATGAAAACTGCGAGATTCATTCCGAATTCATTCCCAAATGTATGCAGAACATTATTCAGTTCTTTTGCTTCTTGAAAACTTTCGAGAGATTTAAAAATATTTACTTTTCATTTAGGTATCACAAGCAGCCGTCGAATCGCGAAGATTCTTTTGAATATCCTCTAAAACAACAACTCGTCTGTTGCCGTTAGATGCTGTTGATTTCAGTTAAAAAGATTAGAATTTTTATACAAATCCAAGCAGAGATGAAAATCTTTAAACCTATTTAACTGAATTGATAAATAAATCAAGGTAAACCGCGACACTTAGTTAGAAATACAGCCTCAGCAGTGAAGAGAATTCCTAGAAAATACAGAAACAAGCCGCCCTCCGCCGGTAAGCGCATAAACGTTAGCGCATTCAACCAGTTTTGTATGCAAGTTTCATGCAAAGGCGCGCACTTGAATAACTTAGGTCTGTTTGCATAAAAACTCGAATCTCCGAAATGCCCGTTTAGTCTACATTCGGCTGGGGCCTGTAATTTGCATAGAATAACAAGAGAAAGCTTGCGGTGTTCCGAATAAAGAGCACTTCGGCACGAAATCTCAGCCCCTGATATTTGGACCCAATCATCGGTAGGAAGGTAACTGTAGGTAGTGCCTCGATAATCTACCTAACTTTTGCAATGATATTACTTTTATAAGCACTGGTTTTTTAACTTTCTGGGAATTTAAATAACAAAATTAGCTGGCTTTGTATTTTCACGTTCATTTTTGCAATTCAGTTGCTGCAGAATTTTTGTTTGTTGATTGGATAGTGTACCTATCTAATATCTATATTTTACAAGATACAAAAGAAGTTTATGTAGTACATTATTTTCATGTCACAGTCAAACGAGAAAAATATTTAAGTTTAGAACAAAACACAAGCAATATAATCTACAACAAGAAAAGTCGCTGAAAAATAATTCGGCAAACTATAAAAACAACAAGATTAATTTTATTTATTAGCGAGTTCGCGTAACATAAATGAAAACATCATCTGTACCGTTCTCGTGCTTACGTTGTTGCTTGTGAAAATTACGGCTCCACGTCCGTACACAAGTTTGCAAGACCGCACGAAAAGTATGATTAAAAAACTTGTACCGAACTCACTGACCGTAATAAGAATACGGAGGGAGCAGGTACACACGGGCAAAGTATCAGCAACTCGGTCCCGATTGATTGATTGATACATTATTATTTACAGGATGGTAAAAACAACTGGAATGTATTCAGGCGTCTGTTTGTCGGCATATTTTTCCATACGTGCCTACTCGCATGATACACAAGCTATTGGAAGTATGTTTATCATCAGGAGCGATTGTATGTTAGAGAGACACATACGCAGTTAAGCAAGTACATTCACAGGCATGGCTAGCCCTTTAAATGTAGCATCCGGGATATAACGCCACATAATTCCGCCACCGTCACAGACGGTTTAATGTTTAAAATAAAAAAGGAACATTAATAGGTACAATTAAAGGGAGTATATAAATCACTTGTGAATGAAAGAATCCGGGATTTATGATGTCCAGTCATTTTTGCGTCCGCTCTTAATGCGACGCCGCTTCCTGCGGCCGTTCGGCGCGAGCTAGTCAACATTACCGGGCCCTACCCTTTGTTACAACGAGACGTTTTTAACGCGTCCCTACATTTGAAAAGGAGAAAACAATACGTATTACGGACTCCACCGACACGGATGAAAAAAAAACTGGAACACTTTGAGCGGAAAAAAGCGTTGTTTTATAAATAAACAGCGCGTCGCTATCAGTAGTCGACACTCGAGCGACTTGACGCGAGATTTAATAAAAACGGAGCGCTCCTCTGGTGCCCAGTATAAAAGTACCCTTATCACGTAGTATGGGAGCGTTCAAGGGTGAATTATGTTAGGTTGTACGCGAAAAGATGAAAATTAATGAGCTAAAAGTGAGTTTTGCGATGCGACGCCCCGGGCGAAACTTAAGCGGTTAATGCTGTTTGATTCTTTTGAGTTTTTTCTAGTAAAGTGCAGCGAGCTACCCCGCTGAATTAATGGCCGCCGGGTCGTTTGTCGCCCTCGAGATAATTTCACTGTTAAATGAGAGGTATTTAAACTGAGACATTGTTTCCAATTGGAAGTGGCGTGTGTTAAATTTGGTGTTAAAACGAATCGACCCGCAGGACGGAGAGGGCTGGCAGCACTCAATTAAAGTCAGAGGTGATCAGTGGGCGACAGTCGTCGTGGAGCCGATCGTAATTATTCAATTTGTTATTAATGGGATGCAAATGTTTACCTGAAATTGGAAATAACAAAGCAGTAATTCTTTGGTAAAATGTTGTATTTATCAATAAGAAGAATGGTATATTTTAAAATCAGGTAAACTAGAACTATGTAAAAATGTACTTAGCGAAATAGAAATCACATAGTTATAAATGTACCATAGCTGATACCTAAATACCTAAGCGAATCTAGGAGCGAAAATGTTAAAGTGATTTTCAATTTATACGGCAAAATATTACTATATACGAAACAAAATACAAATGAACACGTGGAAACTTTACTAGTAAAGAAATTTGGATCATTATTACATCTCTATTTACAATCAAACAACTGAATATCTTTCGTTTAACACAAATTGATATTATTATCTTAATGTGCACTCAGCGAACGCAGGCCGGTAATAAATATAAAATTCCAAATCCATTAAGACAAAGTTTTGATATTAAGAGCGTACCTTAATTTTGTTGATGGAAAACTTGACTTGGGCCTAAACGCCTTATGAAAAAGTTTTTTAAAATCCCGTCTAGCAAGTTGAAGGAGCTAATGAAGAGGGAACTCAATTTTCTTGGGCGGGTTCCGTCGAGCGCAGGTAACATTTCTTTAGAAAGAAAAGTGTAGGTTGGTGCGGTATTGATTGGTAGAATGAATCCAATTTGCGGGCACAGACAAAAGATACGGCAGCTTGAACGCCGCTGGCGTGGTTAGCCATGAATTTTTAGTAGTTTTAAAGTGGAGTTACGGTTATCAGGCTCTACTCAACTTAACTCATACTTATGTATGAGTAGGTAAATTAGATTTTGCAAGAATATTTTTTAAAAAATCATCTAAACTCTGTTTTGAAAACAGGTAATAATTTATTGGTTTAACAGCCATGTTACATCTTTGTCGACGTCATATTTGATGCAGTGTCTAAGCGTTTAGCTTTAAAGTTATTCCAGATCTGGGTAGAGTGGGACTTTTGACATGCATTATTATTATTTTATGCACAATAAAACAGGAATGAAGAGCAATATATAAAAATAAATAGAAACATCACGACACAATGCATTATTCAGTATGTGACATAGCGGACAAGAAAGTGAACTCTAAGATGACGTTTGATAGATATGAATGGAGGAAAAAGACATATTGCGCTATCCTCAAATAATATGGGACAAGGGCAGGAGAATGACAATGAACGCATTATTCAAAAGTAATTATAGAAATAAATGATTTAGTTTTAATCCTAACCTTTAACAACGGATCTCAATGTAATATTCCCCTTTGACCCACTAACATACAACGTCATATAGAGGTCAGTCTACAACAGAGGGTCACTCATAGTCCATGTCCCATAGAGGGGTGCGAAGCGATGATCGCGAGGCGATAACCATCGCGGGTGTATCGCGGCCGGTCCTACAATCATAATACAGCTACATTCATCACACATGACTCCCAGATTATATCTTCGTCTTGATTGCGGCCTACTGGAAATAATGTGTTCTTTTCCTTTTATCTTGTACTGTATTGATCTTTGGTTATCGATTCTGTGGGTATTCGATGGTTTTAGTATACCGTAATATGTTTGTATTGTATTGTATTACGCGCGACTGCTCAGCGTGAGTTCTTGAGTTTGATTGCCGGGTCGGGAAAAATGTTATTGGTTTTTTCTGTATGGAATTTCCCAGTAGCAGCACGGAGTCTGGAACTGTGCCCGGTAGATGGGAATACGCTAGCCCTCTATTACATGGGACTCAATAACGGTATTGGCGAAATGTTGGTGTAGGATAGTACTCTGCACAAACCCTTCTAGAGGTTACATGGTTAATATAACGGGTGTGATTTGAATTTACTCCTTCTTGATCGCGAGTCTTAGCTGTTGAATTATTGTCACTTAGCTCATCGCTTGGGTGTAGGACGTAGTGAGTATCCCAGTGCGGTAATGAATAAGATTTTATCTGTCACAGACTGAAAATTTCGGTAATTGAACGGAGGCGTTTACTTAGTTGTGAGTGAATGTAGAATAAATATTCTGTACTAGCATCTTAGCATCACGATGAATTCCCCGAAGGGTTAAGCAGACCCTTGATACTAAAATGTCACATTAAATTCCCGTATATTTATATTAAATCCTATGTAAAAGGGGGCGAGCATAATACATTTGGGTATAAATCAAAACTTCAGACTGCTACTGAAAATTTCCTTACTGAAAATACCAATAACACTGTTCGAGCCGGGAATGAAACCCAGACCTTACGGTCAGTAGCTACGCCTCCAACCATTAGACCATTGAGGCAGTTTATTATATTCTTGTTTAATCCTACTAATATTATAAATGTGAAAGTTTATGAGGATGGATGGATCTTTGTTACTCTTTCACGCCCGAACGGCTGAACGGATCTGGATGAAATTTGGCACAGAGATAGATTATAGTCTGGAATAGCACAGAGGATACTTTTTATCCCGCATAAATGTACGGGTTCGTAAACCACGCGGGCGAAGCCGCGAGCGGAAGCTAGTTTAGTTATATATTAAAGTGTCAAGTTTTCGTGAGAGTATGGCTATTCGTCTTTTATTTAACAACATGTCCGACACATCTGTGGCACCGAATTATTTTTTTCTGGTAAAAGAGATTGCAAGTAATAGAGGAAGATGGATTATGTATAATGGTGCCTCCTTGGTAATTGGCTGGAAAATAGTGAAACATTTTTTATATAATCATAAAATCTCACATGACCGAAATGGAACAAAACTATACTGGGTAATTTTTATGTGGCTTTCAAGAAAGAAAAGACATCTCTCTCCTTTTCTGTGGGTGTGTTGTTCAGTATACGGTTACCAATAGATTCAACAAGTGTGAAATTTCTATTTCTATTTCTATTTTTTTTTAGAAACGTCTCCTCTCTTTAGGAATAATTCCCGTATCGTGGGTGCGTTTACAAACACAAATATTCACATGGACATATGCCCAGACCCGAAACAACTATCTTTAGATCTTACAAATATTTGTTCCGTGCGGGTATCGACCCCCCGACACGTAGCGCAGCAGTCGATCGCTCAACCACTGCGCTAACAGTGAAATGAATTTTCAATCACTTTTTTATTTTAACAATACATGTATATCTATATATTATTATTATTATTAAAACGTTTATTTCAAGTAACATAAAATCATATTTTGTTAATAACACACATTACACTTACAGACTAAGGTTAGAATATTACATATATAATACTAGCTACCGCCCGCGGCTTCGCCCGCGTGGTTTACGAACTCGTACATTTTTCCGAGATAAAAAGTATGCCTATGTGCTATTCCAGACTATAATCTATCTCTGTGCCAAATTTCATCCAGATCCGTTCAGAAAAAAGAAAGAAAAAATCTCGTGAAAGAGTAACAAAGATTCATCCATCCATCTATCCTCACAAACTTTCACATTTATAATATTAGTAGGAAGGATTAATATATAGAAATACCAGTGACTGGTAACCATTGCTTACTGGTTAATCTTTTAACTAAGACATGAGCGATTCCAATGTAAAAGGTAGTACGAACACTATAAAAAAGATTAGTGTTTTACCGATTCTAGATTCTTTATCGATACAAAACGACAACATCACTATTCCGCCACTAACTTTCACGGTTCACAGTGAGCCGCACTCTAATATTACCGGCCTTTTTCTATCCGAGTACACATCAACAATATTATTGGTAATGTAATTTGTCTGTCTGTGTGAGCCGTGGCACCTTGATGCCGCGGCTGTAAGTGAATCATGCGTGTAGAGGAATTGATGTATGATAGATTTATGCTTTTGGTGGAGGTTAAATATTTTGGAGCTACATCAAATTAATGTATACGCAGAGTACGTAGATAGAATATGGAAGGCGCTGAAATGGGTGTTTTAGTGAAATATAACATAACATATCATCACGCCTGTACGCGCGAAGGGTTAAGTAGAGGTGTCTTAGGCCTACCCACACCGATCACCGATGCTGTTATTGAGTCTCATATAATAAGGGACGAGCTTTTTGCCATCCACCGGGCACATTTCCAAGCTCCGTGCCTACTGAGAATGTATATACAGAAAAAGCCAATAACACTTTGAGCGGGAATCAAACCCGCCACCTTACGCTCAGCAGTTGCGTTTGCTACCACTATACCAATGAGGCAGCTTTGTGAAATTAATCACACTTTCTTCACAAATTCTTTCACTCTATCATCTCAAAATACTTCAAGCATTCTACCAATACTTTTCATTAATCAGCAAGCAAATTGAACCCAGGACTGGATTCCAGAAGCGAATGAATAAACTATGAGAAGAAACCTTCGTAAACAAACATTCAAATCACGAAACAACTGACGTTCCTATCATCATAATAAATCTACTCACATATATTCTTTCTATGAATCTCCTACGATAAACATTGTGTTTATAGAAATATCATCATTTTTAGTTTCTATTTTTATTAAGTTCTCATATGTTATCTAAATCTAGTCAAAGCAGCAACTCAGGTCCCCAAGATACAGGCGTCGCCTAGTTTGGGGACCACTGTTTACCTTTATCATGCCAATCATTAGTTACTTGAAACAATTTAATGTACATGTAAACTGGAACTATCTAGTTATTGTTGTAACAAAGCTAATTTACTTAATTTACTTTTCAAATGTAGTGTTACCATGTTTCAGTAAATAAAAAGCCAATTAAATTATATTCTCAAAAGCAAGACCAACTACATAATGTCTCTCTATTATTACATCATAAGTTTGTTCCGTGAATAGTGTTGTGCCACGACGCGTGGTGACCACATAAACAAAAAAAAATGGCGCGTGATGCGACACAATTCGGTATCCCAATGATTTATATGACCCTACGCGGGACTGATTGTGTTGTTTGCTTGTTTTCCAATCAGATGATGTATGGACAAGATAAATAACCAGACGTTGTTTTTACAAAGCCTTTGATAGGCTAGAATGGTTATGTGGGTTTTGGGAGATAAAAAAATAAGAAGAAAACTTATAGGAAATTGGTAACACGATTGGTGCAGTGGTTGAACGATTAGGTTTCTGTGCAACATGTCTCACTTTCGATCCCCGCACGGATTAAATATATTTCTGGTCTGTACATAGTTTATTTGTAAACTGTAACCGAGATACGGGAGAAATCCTAGAGGAGGACAAAGGTTTTTATTTTCGTTTAGCTGAGACTGTCCCCCTTCTGGGTCAAGACCTCCCCCAAATTCTTCCACAAATCTCTTTCGTGCGCCACCTCGAACCAGCCCTTCTGGTACGCCTCTAGGTCGCTCCGCCACCTATTTCTGGTTTTAACTTATTTTTTTACTAATTTATTTATATATATTTTTCCTATTTTATTTGATTTCCAAGAACCAAACTTTTATGTACTTTTTAAGGAACCCAGCATATTTTAAAAATACCAATAACCCATAAAATATTTATATTTTTAATACTGCCAAACTTGAAAAATATAAAAAGAAGTTAATCCAAGTAAAATATTATCCGCAACCAACATCCTTCGGCTGGAGTACACTGGCGTTTTTTATTAATTAATTAATAAAACTTAAAACCTAAATTTACGGAGCTTGTTAAGTCTTTGTTATAATTTATCAAGACAAGATGTTTTAGTATGGATTAGCTGGAAGAAGTTTGCAACGGCGGTCACCTGGTACACAACTGGATTTTGTATTTATGGCTTTAAGGTTAATAAGATCAGAATATTGTTGGAAGGTTTAAACTTAAATGTTATGCAATAATTTGTCAGATTATTTCGCTTGCATGTTGCACTACGACAAGATGTGCAGGGCTTAAAAAAATAATAATATGGTAATTATAATCTAAGATTGAAATCGCAGTGGCTAAGTAATTAGCTTTCTGCAGTAGGTGGCGCGGGTTCGATTCCCGCACGGAACAAATATATGTATGATCTACACATAGTTGCTTGGTGTCTGGTCGTGTGTCTATGAGACATGTATGTTTGTAAACCGTACCCGCCACGATACAATACAAATCATAGAGTACGGCAATGTTTTTTTTTTTTTTAAACAAAGGCTTTGGCTTATTTCTCAAATAAAGAATACAATTATTTTCAGACTATTAAAAAAATAAATCGTTCTTAAAACATTCCTATTATAGTTTATAGTTCCATAAAAACTTATCAAAATACAAGTAAGATTATCTGTAATTTAAATACTACTAAACTCAAATTAACAAAAAATATTCACGTTCTAATTAACACTATAAATTACTGAAACTTTACCGTAATAGAGCGAAGGATTACCGGGTATTACCGCCAACCTATTGTCGTGTCCCAACACTGCGTCCTGTCGTGGATTAATTCGGCTTATTACATGGTCTCGGGAAAAAAAAGATAAAATAAGGCCTGCTCTAATCCCGGGGAGTGCGGGGCGAGCGGGATGCAATATCGGCAGGCTACACAAATTAAACGAGACTGTATGTAGCTAGCTTTATATTTCTAACCTTTTCTGCATTTTCACTTTCTTGCTCCTTCGCTTATTTAGTATTAAAATTCTTTAATGAGTGACAGTACTTGATTAATGGGTTTAATTTCACATTAGGTTCTAATGATGGAGAGTAATCAATTTTATTTGTTACTCACAGTTCGTGACAGGTGATTGGCTTCAGCTTTTCTAACTTTCATATTTTGTACAGTGAGGTTACATTTAGATAATTTTCTTGACTATAATTTTGAAATGAAACCTTGTTCTTGTATATCTAGAATTGTGAGAAGAATGCAATAAGTTTTTATTAATGAGATAGAGAAATGGCTGCCTCATTGGTTGGTCCTAGTGTCCGCAAACGCGGCTGCTGAGCGTCAGGTTTTGAGTTCCATTCCCAGGTCGGGCAAAGTGTTATTGGGGTTTTTTGTATAGGTATTTTCATAGGACGATAGACAAGGCCCCTATTACATGAGACTCATGGGTGGATTTACAATGCTACATACACCATAGCTATGTTATATTATAGGGAAAAAATCTCTCATTTGCATAACCTGTCTAGTGTTTGTTATAACTACTTTTCAGAAAGCTATTCTATCTGATGTCTTACGCCACATACTCTCTAATAACACCGGGACTTACACTTCAATAACAACGTACTTACATACCCCTACAATATACTTACAGCATCTTCAAATAATATTGTCCTGCAACCCATCACACACACATTGACGGATGTCCTCGCATTATAGGAATGTCCTCGTATTAACGAACCCTTACTGTTCGGAGCCCCGCGGCCCCGGGGACTCGCCAGTCGCCAATGTAATCAGCGGCCCTTCCCTAAATCTCGATGAGTACAAAATTTCAAACTTTCTACGTCGCCATTTGTTCTACTTGTGTGTTACGAACACCTAATCGTATTAACATTAGACCAGGGGTAATTTTGTATATTTTGTTTGTCTGTTCTACAAAAATTAAGTGTTGAACGAAAAATCTCTATTACTAAAACGAAGAAAGTAATTGGTAACACGCCTCCTCATCTTTAAATTGTTCTGTTAGCCAATATTACGTAGAGTATTTTTTCTTGAATTAAGACAAAAGCCCTATTAATCTTAATGACATAATAAGAATGGTTTTTAACGAAATTACTCGAACATTCCCAAAATAAAAAGCAAGTATCCGCAACAGCAATAAAGATCTCCATTCCACTCTATTAATAAAAGCAAAATAATACCCAAACGGACTCAATACGGTACGTAAATAATAAATACAAGGTATTCGTTCCCGTTCAACGGGTCGGTCTTAACAACAAGACTTTCTCGTTGACGACATTTGATCTGATATTCAATAATGAAAATACGGCATCGAGAGGGCCCGAGCCAATTGTTAAGACGAACAAGCCCACTCCACCTGCTTGAGCTAAGAACTGGGCGGAAGAAACAGAAACCTGCTTTTACAATAATTGGCCGATGAATAATACAAGAGCCAGTTATTGCACGGCCCAAACTCGAAAATAAGCAGCCAATCGAAAGAACCTCTACCTATGAGCGTATTGTGTACTTCAAAGTAGATGGGTAAGCTTATTACGTCATCAATATAAAATCACTTAAATAACCGAGACAATATACCACTTTATTGTAGACACGTAGGTACATAAGTGAGGAATTTGAAATTGAAAGGATTCTAGGGCGTATTTTAAAATCGATTTTTGCACTTAGTGAATTCAACGAAAGTAGCTTATTAAACAGCTTAAAAAGCAGATTTTTACTCGATTCATTATTGAATTATAGATTTAAAGTAAAATTCTTATATAAAATAAGTACAACATTAGCTTATTGCGTATAAAAGTTGTAAGAAGTTAACACGCCTCACAATACTCTAGCTCTACTCAACAACGGTCTAAGTTCATAAACAACACAAAACCACAATATTAAATCATTAACACACGAACTATCGCGATAACAAACAGCTTTATTAAACAACACGCGTCCAACATAAAACAGAGAGTCATTCAACATCTGTTACAAGTTCATTGAAGGTAAATCCACGACCGTACGAGCGTCGTACTTAAGTAATTCAGACTCCTTTATTGCCCGAGTAAACTTTAAAAGATTCCAATTAAGTTGAAGGCGTATAGAGCAGGGCTTTTAGCCCATTCCACCCTCTTAGCGAACAATGCCAGACTCGGTGCGTTCGACACCGGCCGCGTTCTATGTGGGAGAACCCGCCCATCTATGGCCAAGCCAGGGTCTAATAAAACAAGGGTAAGGCCGCGTTAATACTGAGCTCGTTTTATAGTCACAAGAAAGGTTTTAGTGGTGCGCGTTTGTGGGTGGATTCTGAGTTAATTTTGAGTGGTTCAGATCATTTTTGTTGGGACCGTCGTGTAGTTTGAGGCTACTTCTGAATTAGTGTTATTGAGACTTCAAATAGTATTCCTAAAACCACATATATATAATTTGAAAATACATAATTTATTGCATGAACGTACATTCGAAATATATCCGTACATATACATACATAAAGTCACGCCTTTTTCGCATGGGGGTAGGCAGAAACTATGGAGCGCCACGTGCTACGATTCTTACATAACCCTTTCGCTTCATCTACATTCATGCATCATTTCATATCATAAAATTATAACAAGCCGATGTCTGTACATTATTGATATTGGAGAAAAACTAGTATGGGGGGTCTTTATTAGAGCAACAGAAGCCAAAACAACAGTTTTTAGAATTTTTGTCTATCGGTCTGTATGTTTGTACACGCATCACACAAAAACGACTGCATGGAATTGAATGCAGTTTTCACCGATGTATTGCTAGAGGTCTAACTTTAAATATAGGCTCCATTTAACCGCAGAAAAATATCAGATTCTAAATTGCACGCGTACGAAATCGCGGGCAAAAGCTAATACATATTAAATTCATAATATATAACAGTTCGGCGACTCCAACTGAATTATAATATTCACGGTGAATCAACTATCAATACAGAAACTCGACTCGGATTCAACGAGAGGTTTATCTAGCTAAGACAACTCAAAGTATATTAATAATTCATTAATTACAGTTTTGGAACAGAATCGAATCAAAACTGTTACATCTCAAATTCATGTAAAAACGCCTTAAGGTTCGCTCGACCCTTAAGCATTCGCACCCTTTGTGAAGGATTTAAACCGGTTTCAACTAGTTTATATAATCTCCCTATCGCTCCAATCACACTTACCTATTTGTGTTTCAATTAAGGCAGACCACATTTTGGTGGTTTTACGATGATTAATACAAGTAATAACTACAAGTATCTACGTAGGGCACATCTGTTTTGGATCCAATTATGATGTATTCATCATAACATAGCATCACGCTTCTATTCCTCGAAGAATAAGGCAGAGGAGTACTATTATACACCCACATTTCGCCAACACCGTTATTGAATCTCATGTATATGTCATAATAGGGGCGAGCCAGACACCGTGCTGCTACTGAGAATTTTCATTCGAAAAACTCAACAACAATATGCTCGACCCAGGAATTGAACCCAGAATCTCACGCTCAGCGGTTGTGCTTGCCACCCACCACTCATCAACGAACCAGTTATAAATGTTCCAATATGATCCCGTTATAGTAGGATCCTTAGTTTTAAATTAACTTAACCCTGTTTAGACGAAATTCGCGTTTGTTCACGATTGTAACTCGTTTTGAGTTTGGGCAACTTTTAATTAATTAAATCAGCGGAGAAAGATTAAAAATTTGGTTCGACGGAAAGTCTTGAAGTTAATAAGTAAAGGACTTACCTTATTGTTGTAGTTATTATATTACTTTTTGTTTTACTTAATATTATGCAAAACTTTATCGATTAGTTCGAAAAGGTTTAGTTTGAATCAACATGGAATAAGTGAAAAAACATTATAACCATAACATCACGCCTGTATTCCCCGAAGGGTTGGGCAGAGGTGTAATTTTTATACACCCACATTTCGCCGATCCTGTTATTAAGTCCGATGTAATAGTGTACGAGCCTATTGCCATCTACCGGGGACAATTCCAAACTCCTGGCTGTTACTGAGAATTTCAGAAAATCCTAATAACACTGCACGATCTGGGAGTCGAACCCAAGATCTCTTGCTCAGCAGTCGCAACTGTGAGCACTAGACCATTGAAGCAGTTATTAATCACCCAATTCTTGAAATTTCAAATTTACTGTCTTCTGTCAATAAGGGAATTTTGCCCTCTCAATTATTTTGACAGTGCAACCAAAAAATCTAAATTACGAAACAAACAAAAGCGTGTTTTATTCAATCAATCTGTCAAACAAAAGACAGCTCTGTGAACAAACATATAAAACTCTTTATACATAAAACACAACCTAACAAGAAGAGGTAGTTGGAACACGATTAAAACATAACTCATGGTAGATGTGCCGTCACAGACGGCAGTGCTGATGTGTGCATGGGCGCCGCTATCTGAGAGGCAATCTATCTGCCGTATCATATTAGTCCGGACGTCTCAGTAATCATGCACGGAGAGACACGGTGTCCGTAATTTGTGTCAGTGCTGAGATGTTAGGAAGGATTTCTAGAGAATAGGTAGTAATAAATAATAATAAAATATATTTTTATTCATGTAGACCAGTTAAAGGCACTTATGAATAGTCAGACTTTAGTTGCCACGTTCCAAAGTGTTGTTTTCCTATGGAGAAGAACTGGCCAGAAACTACATGGTTACTCTTTTAAAGACTGTCTTTTTAACATTTCATAATAATTATGATGACATTGTTCCCTGAACGTTATGTGAAGAAAATTTAGTAGGTACTAAGTCTAGACTAAACAAACTGATGACTATAATAACTGGAAATTTCTGATAATACTGCCATGACATTTATGGGCTGACCAGTCCCAGCAGACGGCACCCGTTCACGAGGTTTATAATGTATCTATATTAGACATATTATATATTTGTTAGTTAGAAAACCTCTTTGATGAAATAGAGGAGAGCAGAGTTTGTCTTCATGATAATCCGGTACATGACTACTAGTCATCTAAGTTACTTTTTATAACTGTCAAAAACGACATTTTGTTCTCAAGATGTTTGGAATACAAAAGTGTGATGTCATAGTTTTTCATTGCCATTGACATACTTATTGTGTGATTTTGATAAATTAAAAATTGAAAACACCAAAGATAAGCAAGAGATTAACATTAAGAAGGAAAGCTATTTACTAAACAAGATTTCAGAATTTATTTTTGATGCAGTCATCTAGCGGACTCTTTTCTGTATCCCGACAACAGCGCCACCTACCGGGTCCAACTATAGCTAAGAACCATACAGGTGACCCCAGATACAAAAAAAAATCAACAAAATCGATCAAGCCGTCAGAAGAATTACGTATTGATCTATAAAAATACATAAAATTGAAGCGTTTGCTTGCAATTTGAAAATAACAGCTTTTTACTAAACGCATTTGAAAGTACTTGCGGTACTTATAACAAAAAAATAAATCAATTTTTAAATTCTCCGAAACGGCTGGATCGATCGAGCACTGGCAGATGTTTTATTTTCGATATATTTTATTTATTTTAGTTAAATAATTAGGATTCTGCGCAAAAAATGCACGGGTTCTTAATGCACGCGGGTGAAGCTGCGGGCGGAAGCTAGTATTTTATATAAATGTTTATCACTAATATTTCCACCCCTGATTGATAATCACGTTATAAACCTAATAATTAAAATGCTTTTAAATTCTGTTGTCATCTCTTTTCATTTATATGTAAGTGACAATGACAATATTTTATCAAGCATATAAAACGTCAGTTATTTATGAGTTAAGAGAAATCAGCTCACATAGAACACAGTGTTACAAGTAGGAAAGTGAGTGTGTATTTTGTACTGCCGCCGCTTCCACACCTCAGGCACGGACTGAGCTTTAACACTCCATTAACACTCATTACCGTGTTATAATCTCTCGTTAAGAGGCGCACAGAGTACACACACAGTGTTAGCTGGAAAGCGGTGTGAATTGTGTGCGCTGCCGCCGGTTCCGCCCTCGCCGGCCCGCGCCCGCTTCCGCACACAGAGACGGACTGAGTTGTACCCACTTAATTTACACTAATTACTGTAATATCACAATTAGAACATTGAAAATCTTCGTTATCTTTATAGCATGGTGGTCATGTTGAAAAATAACAAAAACAAATATTATTCTTCTTCTATGATAATTTAAATTAATTTGTATTGAAACTTGGTTATGTTAGAATCAAATCCAATCAAAGTGCAGTTATTGATTATAAGGATATTGAATTGATCGTTTGTGATGACACTGTCATATTGTGTCTCGTCAGGGAAAAGGTTCCTATATTTGTATTGTTTTTTAATTGTGCTTTATCTGTAAAGTTGCAAGGGTGATGTTCACATCAGTGTTACAAAAGGCCTTCGCAATAATTCAAATGACACCAACAAACACATTACTAAAAAACCCACCAAACAACAATCACGATTATAACCATTATTTCTCTCTATTACCCCACTATTTCACTTATATTACGTCTGTAATATCCCGTATTATTGCATATTTCCGCTCCGACTCCGTCTCTGGAGCGTACACCATTAAGTGTCAGTTGGGCAGGAAGCCCTCTGTCTCTGGCGTGGTTATTTACTGTTGATCTCGATCTGTCCGCGCCATATCTACACGTGCTGGTGCTCTTTGTTTAGGTGCTCATATGGCTAGTGATGTGAGCTTATATCATACGAACAAGGGATGTGTTATGGGAATATGGCAATAGAGAATATATTTGTGTAATATATAGTCAGTAGGTGCGTCTGATTTTCCGATTATTTTTATGTTTTTAGAATTGAATATTAATTTATTTGTATAGAATCTATATAATATATAAAAAGGTTGAAATAGACCTTCTTTGAGATCTGAACTGTTATTATTATATTTACAAGTATCACAAAACTTATTAAACTTAAGTTACTATTTACCTTTAGATGCTTATCTGTAAAGAAGAAATCTGATATAGAGTAATAACACAATAATCGACGACACGGTTGGCGCAGTGGCTAAGCGATTAGCTTTCTGCGCTACGTGTCGCGGGTTCGATCCCCGCACGGAACAAATATTTGTATGATCTACAGATAGTTGTTTCGGGTCTGGTTGTCTGTGCATGTCACATGTATGTTTGTAAACTGTACCCACGATACAGGAGAAATCCTAGTGTGGGGCAAAGGAAAAGAAAGAAAAAACACCTTTCCAATACGCAAGAAGTAAGATTATTTTTATCTATTCTCAATTGTATTTTTATTGACACACAATATAATTTTCCGACGAAAAACCAATATTGAATATCTGCGTCATGTATAATTAAATTTCTGATTTGCTAAGTTGAATTGACGAATTAATTTTTGATTTTCAATTAGTAATTGAAATTGACGTGCTAAGTTTTTTCTGGTTATTAGCATTTTCCGATATATAATATTACTAGATAGAGTTGCCTACGCAAGGCATCGTACTTGTAGGTGTGTTGTTTACACAGTAAGGTCCGTGACATGTTTATTGGCCGAATATTTATACACTGACCGCGGGTTGTCGCCCGTTTACATTTTATTACCCTACCGTCTACCTACCACTCAAGTTAGAGCTTTATTGCAAAGAAAGAGTGCTTGAATTCATTATTCCTGTTAAATTACTATATGTTTTTTTTTTATATTTTAGTAACTATGGGGTGTCTACAATAGTGTTTAACAATTCACTAATTTGACTATTAGGACATAGTGTATTATGCAGCTCTAACACAGAGTATAAGACGTGTCGTATAGGAATAAATATACATATATTTATCTTTATAAAATGCTGATTTAGGTAATTGTGTGAAAGCTCAATATGGAACTGTATCATGTAATGTGCAGTTTGAATCCATTTTAGAAAGTTTCAGGCTTTTTGTGTTGTACCTCTAGTATTAGGGGAAGCGTTTATTTTATATTAGCGCTGACTTAACGTGTTTTTAGTTATATAACAGAATTTAAGTTGATCAAGCTACATAACAGTCCAGGGATCTACACGCAATACATTATCCATCGTCTCTCGTTTACACTTCTTAAAAGGTTAAATATTAACACTAAATGTCAGTTTCAACGGTTGCTGAATTTTTCACTATAAGTACATACCTAAATAACAATTACGTAATCAAAGTAAAATTAGGTTAAACATAGGTTAATTTATTAACAGTTACACTAATTTCACACCAAACAACACAATTTGAAAACAACTATAAGTATTATATACAATAAACATATAAATTATACAAGCGAGAGTGAACTTACACAAGAGCAATTAAGAATCTAATAATGCCTCGTTAATTGTACAGAAGACGTAACGAATGTGCCCCATGTCCCCTCTTAGGGACCGACGCCCCTGCTACGCGTTGCGACGCGGCGCGACGCGATTTCCTAATAAAATAAGCGATAAAGTTGAAGCCAAGATTATGTTTTAACGATAAAGCGATGTTTGCAACGTGCAAATAATTATACTTGTACCTGCCGACTTTGTGTGGTTTAATAAATAATAAACGAGTTAATATTAAATTTTAGAATATTACTGAATTTTTCTAGTGCATGGGAGGATTGCATTATGTGGCCGAGTTATAGGTATTTTTTATTCGATAAAGCATCAGCATTTATTTTTTATTCGATAACTGCCTCAACGGTCTAGTGGTCGTAAGCGCGACTGCTAAGCGTGAGGCCCTGGATTCGATTCCCGGGTCAGGCAAAGTGTTACTGGGTTGTTCTGTGGGGTATATCAACCCAATATGGGATCTAGGTATATAGACTTGATTGTCATGACCTATATCGTCGCCAGTTTAGAATAGAGGCGAAAACACAAGTGCTATACTTGTGATAGTGACATTATAATTAATTTTGTTCTAACAATAATTTGAAATGGATTTTTACTGAATATCAATTTAATAAATATCAAGATTAAATAGAATTAAAGAATAGAATCATCAAGATAAACATTACGAAATGACAAGCCAGCAAAACATTTGACCTACATTTGATAAGAAATTTCCAATCAACTTTAACGTTTTAAATCTATTAATAGGAACCAATTACCGGTATTAAGCTTGCTTCTTCAACAGAACGAGATTTCACAGCGAAGCCACATTTAAACGAACTCTTGGTTGACCTGAATCGCTTAGAATTAAGCTGTTGGAAGCATCAAAGATTTCTACCAACTGTCTTTGAACACGCGAAACGACATTGGCGTTGCTTTTAAACGCTGCAAAGCTGTACGTTTATAGATAACTATTTTGTACTAAACTGAGCCCATTTTGTAAACTTAGCAAAGTTTTTAGTCCATGATCTTGTTGGCACGGTGTTTGAGAGATTGACCGCTGCGTTACGTGTCGCGGGTTCGATTTCTGCACGGAACAAATATTTTGTATGATCTACAGATAGTTGTTTCGAGTCTGGGTCTTTGTGCATGTGAATATATGTTTGTGAACGCACCCACGATACAGGGACTATTCCTAGTGTGGGGCAACATTTAAAAAGAAAAAAATAACTATAATTAATGGAATCAGGCGTTACTTCGCAGAAATCCATGATATACAAGAAATACAATTTAGAATATTTAGTTCTAATTCCGCTACCCTAGTTCAGGCTTAGATGCATGCACAGCACCGCCCTGGGATAGATATAATGTAACATGCAACCCGGGTACCTACGTCCTAAAACTGCGGCCAGACACCGGAGGACGGGCAGCAGCGTCCTCTCACTAATCGGTGAGCCACTGCGATCCCCAAGCAGCCTGCCAAACGTGGAGATTATTAGGGGAGGCCTTCGTTCACCACGTCGTTCGGGCGTCTTCTGGCTGATGATGATGATGATGATGATAAACATGCAATCCAAACCGATCCTCTAAAAAAAAACTATCAGTGGTTTGAGAAAGGAAAGCTTTTGTAAATATTTCATCAGGACTTGCCTTGACTTGACTACTATTTACCAAGCTTCATAAGGCCTAGACAAGGTACAATCTATATTCAATAACGTCCGTAGAAAATTCCAAAAATATATGGGAATTACACATAAGACTACAACTAGGTCTGGCGTAAGACTTTTCACCGATCATTACTGAATATTACAGCATATCATTGCTGGGGGCTATGACTGATGGCAATTGAATAAAAATAGTATTTCAATAGATATAAGCTGATCACAGAAAAGATGACCAACGCGTCCACATGTTATGTTATACGCGGGTACATGGTCACTCGTCGGGGGTCAAGGGGTAGCTACAAGCCCAGGATTAACTACGTACTTGTTCATCCTACTTGTTCATCGTATTTATAACATCACGACTGTCTACCTTGAGGAGATAGACAGAGGTGTAATTATAGTATTGTAGACAATAATGACACGATTATTAACATAACATCATGTAATAGCACCTCGCCTGTATTCCTAGAAGGGTTGGGCAGAGGTGTACCATTGTCAAGTGTAAAGTACACCCACATTTCGCCGATGCTGTTATTGAGCCTTATATATAATAGGAGCGAGCCTATTGCCATCTACCATTTCCAAACAGAAAAATCCAATAACATTTTGCCCGACCCGGGAATCGGACCTAGGACCTCACGCTAAGCAGTCGCGCCTGTAACCACTAGACAAATGAGGCAGACTATAACGATTATTAAGTCTTGTGTAGTATGAGCTATGAATATAATTCATTAACAAACGCTCGGTAATCGTGCTTGTGACATCTAAACCTATGAGTTAATTATGTAATAATAACTAGCGACCTGCCCCGGCTTCGCACGAGTACCAGAGCATATACGCCTTCGTTTTTTTTTTGTGGTTTTGTCGTATCCGCCTTTTACGTCGAGCATTTACTCGGCGCACGCCAGTAAAGCTCCCAGTCGGCATGATTTTTTCCGACATCTTCAACCAAGCCAATTTATATAAAACCATGACGAATTATATACCTAAACCTTCCTCATAAATCACGCTGTCTATTGGTGAAAACCGCATGAAAATCCGTTCAATAGTTTTTGAGTTTATCGCGAACTGACAGACACACAGACAGACGGACAGACGCGGCGAGGGACTTTGTTTTATAATATGTAGTGATTAAGTCTAGAAGACTTTGATAGCTGAATCAGTTTAATATATAGGATGACAGTAAGGTTACACTAACAATATAAGCTTTTTAAAAATAGATCATATTGCATTTTAGTTCCGCGTCCCATATGAGCTGTGCATGCGCATATGGATATGAATATCCACATAAGGAATGTTCTGTGAAAGTGACAGTTAATGACCACCAATCTGACACTTTACTCTTAAGGTTTTCTCTTTCTACGACAGTTTAAGGGTTTTTATTAATCATCCAGAACTACATATATTTATATAGAACGATATATGTGTATTGTTCTCTCGTGTAGCGTATATAATGTCGCCACATTTGTTAGTGTTGCCTTCGACGCCTACGCGTCACGCGACGCCGTGCCACTGCAATTTGTCGCGCCTACCCACACACGGATTTATACGACACATTCTGTCTAGATAAATGTGTACACAGCAGGGGAATAACCGTCAAATCTCATGTCAAATTAGTCTTAATTTCTAGCTCATGTTGGACAGCTCAGCAACTCACTTAAGATTTTCAAGAAAATGATTACACATTTGACTAGTGTTTCAAAATCCGATTAGTAAATATTGTTGTCATTAATCTGTCATTAGGGAAATTTGACATTGAAGCACTTCACGACAAAACTTTTTCAAATATTTATTCATAATGCAAACATTAATCAACCGTTACCTAAAGCAAATTTCGGAGAACCTTAATACTACCATTAATCTTTTACGTTAATAATAATTTAATGACTTAACCAACTCCATTAAATTACAAACTTGCTTACTCGTAAACGTCGCGCTGTTTAGTTAACTAATTGCTAAAGTATCTTATCTTACTTTTATACAGCAACAATAATTTAGTAAAATTTTAAAATCACAAGTTTTGTTGAAAAAGCAATACAATATAGACGCAGAGATTCCAAGCGAGAAACGCTACGTTTACATAAAGTGGAAATCGAAAATATCAAACAATGGATCGACGAAATAAATACAGACCGTCACGGAATAATTCATGTTGAAATGTTATGCGTGGCCACGTTCGCGTTCAGCTGTGAAATACTTTTAGCAAACACGCGCCGACAATTAACGCGTGCTTAACAATGGTGGGCTGGTTTGCTCGGCCCGGGCCGCTGCCGGCCGGCGCCGACCTGCTAGTGGCCGAGATCGGAAGGAAGCCAGTTTTCCGCAAGAGAGGCCCGACTCCGACCAACTTCGCAGAGCGTCTCGGCCGATGCATTTTTGGATGTGAGCCCAAATAACTTGTTGCAACGATGGGGAGGAGACCTGTTGCGCTCGTGCCGGGCCTACCCGCGCCCACCCATTTTTGCCTGTACTCCAACTGCAAATACATAATGAATGCGAACGCTCAACGTTTCGTTGGCGGTATTGTGCCGACCGTTTTGTTGTACCCTAGTTTGTGGGATTGCCGTTGTTATAGTCCGGGGAGCACTTTACGCGCCTGCTATTGCAGTTTTAATATTCAGGAGGGCTTTGTTGTTGCATTTTTAAAGAGGTCGACGCCGTATCTGTGCTTCAAAACGGTGGGATTAATCTCCCCTTTATTAGAGACTACCACAGACATAAAGACTTTCGCAGATATGTCATTTTCAAAGTGTGTTTCATATTTGTAAAGTGGAAAAATCTTCCTTAGTCACGTGACTGATTTCAGCTCGTAAACGTTCAGAATTTATTACTCCAAACAGTTTCATGTTGTGTCTCATAAATCACTTTAACGTGTGTCGTGACGAGACAACAACCCTACTTAACAGTACTTAACCCTAAACATACATACATCCCCAAGCTGATCATATGCTTTATTGTTTCAGGGCGCGTCATCAAGCCTAGTGGTGAAGTTCGCAGACACAGAGAAAGAGCGACAACTACGACGCATGCAGCAGATGGCAGGCAACATGAGTCTCCTCAACCCCTTCGTATTCAACCAGTTTGGAGCCTACAGCACCTACGCGCAGGTCATCACGGAACAGGTGAGCTTCCACTACAGAATATAATTCATCAGCAGAATGTGCGTTAGGCAATTCGGAACATGTTCCACCCAGTTCTGCACCAACACCAACGTACTGGTTATTCTGTAGTGTTGATATGTTGTTTATAGGAGATACCTTATGTCCAAAGTGGCCAAAAACCCATGTATTGATGACAATGCACACGTGTTAAGAATTGGAAAAGAATCGTCCCTATATCATCACCTCTTTAGTAAAGTATGTTATTTTCTAATTGGAATGTGGTGTTATCAAAACTTACAGGACCCGTCTACTTGATAGGCTTTTTAGTACAAAACCTCTTAACCGAACAAGTGATACAAATGAGACACAATAGAAAATGTATTGTGTCTTATTGCCGGGCGCCGCGTG
This sequence comes from Shargacucullia verbasci, assembly GCA_947562105.1. Taxonomy (NCBI): domain Eukaryota; kingdom Metazoa; phylum Arthropoda; class Insecta; order Lepidoptera; family Noctuidae; genus Shargacucullia; species Shargacucullia verbasci. Next base: position 2,475,353 of record OX387287.1, read on the forward strand.
TGTCGTAATGAATTAAGATAAATGTGCCGAAAAGATGGTATGGTTTTAGGGTCCTACATGACAAAATAATCAAAGTAAAGACAAAGCTTTAAACACTTTTATTATAATAATTTAATACAAACATGCAGTTATCCAATGTATTCGATAAAACCTGCATTGTTCTAAAGATATTCAGAAACAATTTCGCCGCTATCCAGCTTCATAAACTAAAAGTTTTAATACCCAGTCGGCCTGATGAAAATTGATAGGCGTACAACATGCAATATTGCAACAACCGAGCTTCCAAACTTTCTGTTTACTTCATAAATAGCGCAGGTTATGTGTCTAGACTCCTTCAGAGATAGGTTTAATATGTTGTAAATGGAAGAAAAACTTTTGCATGGTAGAAAAATTTGTTAGCTAAAATCTTGGCTACACCTGGAATTCCCATTAGCACGAGATTCAAGAGCACGGATCTGTAATATTAGCTCATCGCTCTTGTATATTAACAAATATTCCAGATCTAACATTACTAAGAAATATTTTTGTATACAAATTGAATTGTCGGGGCAATTTTCTTGTCAGAGCTCAGTTGACACCACAATAGACGGTTGCCGGATTTAGATCCATAAAATATCACTACTGATATAATGACAGATGCGTATGAGTTTTTAGACCTCATAACGTGACGCAGTTAAAATGTTCGAAATAAAACATTTAATCACTTAGCGTAGCACATGCTACGGTTCGTAGACAATTTGCTACGGAGCTACGTGCTACGAAGCTTGATACTCTAATCTCAATAGCCATATGCGCTTCCTAGAAGGCTTACATTTAGAACTAAGAAATTTATCTATAGCTAACTTATGGACTGATTGACACAAATTGCAATACGAATGATATTTTAACTACATACATATGTACATATATGTACATTTTTTATTTGGTTTATATATTTTCAAACTGTGAATATAAAGATATATACAGGTACTCTGTACTAAATGTCAGAAATCAGGGTATGCTTCGAAATACTTCATGAAAACCAGGTTTCGTACATAACTAACTGGTTTGTAATAAGAGCACTTTAGTAATCTCGTAGCACTTGCTACGAAACGCTACGATGTGCAACTTGTCTTTCTGTTCCAATCAATTTGTTCACAAAAACTTTACAAATGCAGCTTTGTCAATCTTAAAAAATACTGCGTGTGCCTACCTAAAATTAGTACCTAGTAGAGAAAAATTAAAACCTAAATCCCAAGATCCAGTGAAACAGTGTGTTTACGACTTTCCTCTCTGTCTCACTGTCTTTCTATATTGCTATTTCCACATTTTAAAGAAATGTTAGAGTGTAAACTTTTTATTCACAGCAACAAGCCGCGTTGATGGTGGCTGCGACGGCGCAGGGCTACATCAGTCCGATGACGGCGCTCGCCTCGCACGCGCTCAACGGAATGGCCAACTCCGTCGTGCCGCCCTCCTCGGGTAACTATGACTTTCATTATCCTTACGAGCAATAAAGGAATCCTCTGAATTGGCATTTCAAAGGCCGTCAAGAGGATTCACATAGTGAAAAACAAAAACTGCCCAGAACCTTCGCATTTAAATGTGTGCAGATGTACGTTGTATCATCATGTTGTCATGGGGTATATAGCGAATGGATAGACTGGATATAATCATCAGCCTGAATCTACACACTGCTGAGTAGAAGCCTCTCTTTGATAATGCTACTTTCTCTGTCGTTTCTCTACGCTCATTTCATCCACACAAACTCGTCGCATTCATCATCATCATCAGCCAGAAGACGTCCACTGCTGAACGAAGGCCTCCCCCTTAGACCATCACATCGAACGACATTCCACCACTTGCATCCATCGGTAACCCGCGACTTTCGCATTATTAATAAATAAATAAATTCAACTCATTACTGTTGCACTGCTGGGCAAGGGTCTCTTCTCAGAATGAGAAGGGTTAGGCCTTAATCCACCACGCTTGCCCGGTGCGGGTTGCCAGACTACACACATTATCAAGAACTTTATGAAGCCCTCTCAGGTGTGCAGGTTTCCTCACGATGTTTTCCTTCACCGTAAACGCAAGTGATAATCAAATTCTTATCCGCACATGATTCCGAAAAGTCAAAGGTGCGGGCCGGGTTTGAACTCAGATCATGAGCATGGAAAACAAGCGTTCAACCGCTAGGCTATTACTGCTATTGTGGCATTATTATTGTCGTATATTTCTGTTGTAACTTTTATCTCACTTTCCAGATAACTTTTCTGGTTTGGCGATAGGCACGGGCGGCGCACAGCCACTGAACGGCGCGCTGCCTTCGCTGCCCTCGCCCACCATGCCCGGCTTCAACATGGCCGCCCAAACCGCTAACGGACAGCCCCCTCCACAAGAAGCCGTGTACACCAATGGCATACACCAGACCTTCACTGGACGTAAGTATTTGAAGTCTTTTGTGGAGCTGGTGATAGAATATCATGTTAGATGCAAACTTCTTAGCTACCATGGCCAACGACCCAATAAAACTTTAATAAAATAGCAAACCAAAGATTGAGTAGTCTTGTCTCGTGATTCATGAAATCAAATGCTCTTGAAAGGTCGAGGGGAGCATATTTTTATGTAATTCTAATAATTGTAAAAACGCCTACAAGACAACATCACGTGGTTTTGTCCAGTCACTTTATTTCGTAAACACATAGAAATTTAAAGTATGGAATACATTTTCCAGCTGTTCCAGTTACAGCGCAGGGGCTGCCGAATGGCGAGGCGGCGTTGCAGCACGCGGCCTACCCCGGCATGCAGCCCTTCCCCGGAGTCGGTGAGTGGCACCGCCCCTTAGAGTACACCCACACCGCTTCAGTGACATGCTTCACACTTGACCATTGGTTAACATTCACTACTCGGTTTAGTAATTAATACTTAAAAATATAGCCATGCGATATACAATCAGATTTTTTTTCTAATATCGTATGACTAAGTTTTGTTAAAAAGACCCGAGTCAAGACATAACATTAACATTTTAATAAAGCCTCAATTAAATTCTCATAAAGGTAAATTCTTAAAACAAAAGAGTTAAAACTATTGGTCAAGTAATATTTGTTGGCGTTTGTTGCTAAAGGACTAATACTGGGAACAAGTTTTTTTTTTTATAAAATACTATTGACTGATGATACTCTTTTAATTCTTTAAAAGCATTCATTATTTTTTTATGATTCCATAGAGCTTTATTATAGTCAGCAATAAATCCTTTGGCAACAAACAGCAGCTATAGTCACAATTTATGCATAGAATGAGTATTAAGTATTATAAAGTTGGTGTATTTTGGATGGATACATAATTATTGTTACAATATCGATGTGCAAGGAGAACGAATGTATTGTACACTGTTCATATAATAATCGATTGATCTGGAAAAATATTTTACACAAGTAAATTCGTTATAATACTCTAATTAAGCGTATATATTAACGAAATAGGATCTTAATATATAATTATCCTTAAATATTTTTCAATTATAATATATTACAGATCGATCGATTGCCAGTAAATCATATAATCACTGTGTAATGTAGGTACTCTTATAGGGTACCGTGCGCTGTTCAAATCACGCTATTCGATATATGGTCAATTTGGTACTCAACAGTAGTTTGTGTTCAATGTTTATATGTCTACATATTTATTTCAGTATTGAAATATTTCAATTACAGAAATAAAATAACAAAAAAATCAATATTTAAAATTATTCCACGGAAACGAGTGGTAAAAGTAAATTATATTGAATTGATTTTGAATATAATTTTAGCTTTAGTTATATAAAAATGTTACATGCATGTATGTACGCAACTATAGGTGTTCATTGTGAAAATGTGCAAATTAATGTTCAACAGCCTACCCAGCGGTATATGGGCAGTTTCCGCAGCCCATCCCGCCGCCGATGTCCACGATTCCGCCCGCGCAAAGAGAAGGTAAGTGGAGGTCCGAAGAAGATGCCAGAACTAACCCAGTCGTTCAGCCGATGAATTTCACCCACTGCCATTAACCAGATCTTTTATCTTTCAGTGTTCATTTATATTGAACCATGAAACTCAACTACTAATTTCGCTATACAGAGCGTATCACTTGAGTTTCATAGTTTTTATTATTTGTGTCTATTATCTTGTGACTACTATCTGTTATTCAGCCAAAACGATTGCTACTTTAAACCAATACACTCATAAACTGGATTGATTAAGGTCGTATTTTGGCTGGAGAGCAACGTAAATATTTGTATGTCCAAATTTAGTGTACTATTCTGTCATAGTCGATGTTCCATCGAGTGTACAGTGACACACAGACAGCTTACTATCAGATTTCTCGTGCTGAATCTTCATTCGCTTTTTGCTGTAAAGTACAAGTCTGTCGCTGTAAACTACGTGTTGTGTTGTGCACCTTTATCTATGTTGTGTTGATGTTCTATGGGTCTGTGTAAGCCTTGTATATTGATGTAAAGTATTAACTGTTTAATTAAATTATAATTTGTTGAAATTCTTCGATCTATTTCTTGTGTGTAACAAAACTAAGGGATCGTTCTTGAAGATCCTCAGCTTTGTTGGGAGCTGGTGTCTCTCAATTGGTAGTAAGGATGTTAATTCTGTCAATTTTTTTTAGATATATTTTCAGGTACTTATTATTTTAAAAATAGATTCATTTTTCAACATCTCATTCTCTCTCATAGCATCAAATTTTCTCTACTCTCTCATCATCGCTTTCATATCAGTAAATAACATTTAATTTATGTTTTCTTTTATTTTAAATCATGTCCCTCCATCATTTTACATTACCCTTTTATTCTGGTGTTAAGAGGCAGATTTGTGAGTTCTTTAAAGAATTTCTTATGTTCCCAGGCTGCTCGATCTCGGGCCCCGAGGGCTGCAACCTGTTCATCTACCACCTGCCCCAGGAATTTGGAGACGCAGAGCTGATGCAGATGTTTCTGCCCTTTGGCAACGTCATCAGCAGCAAAGTGTTTATCGACCGCGCCACTAACCAGAGCAAATGTTTCGGTTAGTTGGACTTTACATTTGATATAATATAAATAATAAACTTTTGTCAGTAATAAACATGTTTTTTGTTTCACCATACTTCTATTTAAATTGTTATTACCTACTTTACTTTAAATTTGTCGTTAGTATATTTAAAAACATCGTGAAGAAAGCTGTTCACCTGAGAGGGCTCCATAAAGTTCTCGATGGTGTGCGTAGTCCGCCAACCCGCACCAGACCAGCGTGGTGGACTAAGATCTAAGCCTTCTCATTTGAGAAGGCTTGAGCAGTGAGACAATGATGGGCTGAATTTAATATTATTATTATACATTTAGTCATCGTTAACGATTAATTTATTATGTGATCAATCATTATTTCCACCGCAATACAGACTATCCTTTAGATCAGTGTTCCGCAAAGTGTGTGCCGCGGCACACTGGTGTACCGTGGTCATTAGTTGGTGTGCCTCGGAAAAATAAGGTTATCTTAAAGTTAAATACCTTTTCTGCAATATAGAGTTTAGGTTTGTTGATTAATAATAATTATTGGTATGTTAATTACTAATAAATATTGATTTGTTGATTATTAATAAATATTGTTTTGTTGATTAATATTATGTAAAAATTGATCTTTCATTTATGGTGTACCTCCAAAATTTTCCGATTTCCTAGATGTACCTTGAACACATAAAGTTTGCGGAACACTGCTTTAGATAATATATATCTATTTATATCATAAATAATTTAAATACTTACAAAAATTACAAAAAAAAAAAATCTGAATTAGAGCAACCTTCAACGTAATAGTTTTAAAAGAGTTTTCATGAAACGTAATATTTTAATATTTTGTACCTGGTTTATGTGTTTGTTAATGTATTCTATTTATTATTCAACGGTACTGGAACATATTCCAGGTTTTGTATCGTTCGACAACCCTACGTCGGCGCAGGCGGCGATCCAGGCGATGAACGGCTTTCAGATCGGCATGAAGCGGCTGAAGGTCCAGCTGAAACGGCCCAAGGATGCCAACCGGCCTTACTAACCCTAGACGCCGTCCCTGCGCGCTCATCGCGTGCCCATGGTTAGTTGACAACCCTGATATGACCTGACCTGACCATGTGGCATTTTTTGCTAATAATAATGTTATTTGTGTTGTTGCAGGAGGCGGCCGGATTCCACGGCACGCCCGTGGCGCGCCTGTTCGCGTATTATCAACAATTCTAAGGAATTTAATACACATTTATTGTATAGCAAATATCATTACCTACATACTTATCTAAAGAATTATGCAAGCCCACTCGGCGAGTATACTAACTTAGTTAAAAGTAATTTATTAAATCAGCGCGTAGGAATGCTTCATTCTTATCATTATGGATTAATCATTAAATTACTCTATTATATTATTATATATACAATTTATTAACTTTGATTAAATTATTATTATTATTATTAAAAATGACACGTTATAAAAATTTTGTCATTCGTAATCATACTTCTACTTCTAAGTACTTTAACGTTTAACTGAAACTTTTAACATAAATTTATTATACTAGTTATTTGCTTGAAGTAAGCCAAACTGAATTTATTAAGTAAGTTGAAAATGTAAGAAAAAAAATGTATTTTAATTATTGTATATTGCAAGATAATGCAGCGCCGCGGGCGACGCAAGCGTGTGCCTGCGCAGTTAGTTTGTTGAGAGGCGACAGTCGTGTGCACCGCGCGCGCACACGCCGCCGCCGCCCCGGCGCCTCGCGGACACTGTTGTCTCCCACCGCCGAACTGATCACACTAATATAAGTGCTCGCATAGATCACCATTGGAGTATTTATAATGTCCTATATTTTGTTAAATTTTATTAAGTGTGTGTCTGTAAGCTATATCGCTGGCTCGTACCACACGACAATGTTTTACGACGTTTTTGAGGACTAACAAAATTTGTAATATCAAAAGAGCACATCCTACACGAAGTTAAAATGTAACCCAGGAGACAACTATGTACACTGTCTATTCATACGACGACTTGTAAAAACAAAACTCAGTACGTATTTAGAATATCAGTATTCACGTTGTTATTGGCGCGTCTGTCTGTCCATGGTACGGTCAGCACCTCACAAACCTACATGTTAGTGAACGATGTTGTTGACAAAATTAAATGTTTGTATCTAACGCTGTGTACAAATGAAAGTGCACTTCAAGTCCGAATAGTTATGCCTTCGTTTGAAAAATGATGTTATTATGTGTTGTAAATTCCAATATGGGCTGTGATATAAAAATTTATAATATCAACATAATGGACTGTACAGGTCGTTCGTCTCTGTATTGCATATGTGTGTAACGCTCCCGCGCCGACTGCGCGCCGCGCGTCCCTCACACACTGGCGGGGCTCCCATTATCCTGGACAAATTCTATTCAGATCGTGCACCAAAATGTTACTTATTTTACATTCCAACGTGGCGTATATAACGTTCAACGTTCAGTTTGTTTTTTACATTCCGACAATAACACACTTCTCTTTGCAAATTACATGGAGCTTATCATAGTAGCATACTTTTAAAGGCAAAATTATTGCTGTAGGGACACTTTCAAAGATTTTCTATAAAGAAAAATCACTATTTATTTTTGTACATAACAAAAGATTTTTTTGAAAATGTCTCTGTCTTTAATTTTTCGCCTTGAAATATGCTTCCTGCACAATTTCACGTTATTCAAAGTAATTAAAAAACTTAAAAAAAGTTCTTTAGATAGTAAATTAGAAAATACCCGCCAGGAAGGACGCGTGACGCGCGAGCGGCTAACTCGCGAAATCGCGATGTCAATTCAAACGGAGCGCGCTTCCCCAGTTTTGTTTCAATCATTCGTGTGTGTGTGTGTGTATATATACATTATACATTAAAACTATTCGTGTTAAGGTGTTAAATACAATAACTGTGACTAAATGCGTCCGGGGAGTCAACAGTGAGTGGAGCGCGAACTAACACATTACAAAACTAGTGTAATTTCTATGACAAAAATAGATTCATAATCAAGAAACGTACCAATATAAATATAAAATAATACTGAGATACCTTAAGATATATTGAGTGCGCGGACGGGCCTCGCGCCCGACGAGCGCGCACGGCGGCGCGGGCGGCTCGCACTGCGGCATGGCGGACGCGGCGCGAGCGGCGCCACACGCGGCGCGGTCGGCGCGCCTACAGGCTGCCCGCCGCCCGCCTCTAGTGAAATATTCCGCCACCGAAAATAGATTTTTATATTTACACAAATAATTATATTATATTGATATAGTATTCTAGTTTTAGGCGATTATGATTTACGAGTAAGCCGTGTTAAAACGATATTCGTAATTTTAAAAAATCATAATATCGTTTTAAGTCTCTAGTTATTTTCTCTAAACTCAAGATTGTGCAATACGTTTTTACGCTTTATAAAATTGTTTAGCGTCGTTTTATTTGATGCATTTTATTTTATTTTATAGATGTTTCCTGTGTTACCGTTTTAGATTATTCGTCGACGTGGTCTCGTTTCGTAAACCGACTGCGAGTCGACCGCGCCACACGCACGCGTTACTGCGATTGCGCATACGCTGGGCGCGACATCGTGTACGCGCATGCGTCGGGTCTGGTTAGACGGTGCGTGTGGGCACGCGGCCGCGCTTGTGTCGCATGTGATGAGTGGAGTGCAGCGCTGACGGCGGCGGCGCCGCGCCGCGACCTACTTAGGATACAGATAAATCGATGCCAAACCGGAACACGTATACTTAGTATATCGATTATCGATAATATCACCTCGGGGGTAATGTAGGCGTAATGCGCCCGGGCACCGCCCGGGACGATTAATAATATTGTGTACTTATATCTTTATACTGATTAAAATTAAATTCCATAAAGATATATTGCGGAGACGCGAACGTTTGTAATAGATTAACGAATCCTCTCTGAATGTATAAAACAATCGCCCATAAAAGTGATTCTAGGATACAGGGTATGCTTTGCAATTATTTAAATGTATCTAAACGTTTTTCATGTAGGCAGATATTGCCGTCTCTCTGACGTAGACTACGATTCGTCGTACTCCTGCCCGGCGGCAGCGCGCCGCATCGCTCTCGGGTCCACTAGTCTGTCGCAACTTTTTATACTCTGTCGTACTATCGTAGCGTAACCGACCTCATCCTCATCTCACGCTCTCCATTCGCGACTCAACTCGACTAACGCGCTTCGCTTAGTTTCTTTCTGGCAGCCGAGCATCCTTCACCCCTCTTAGTGCCACTTGCGTTACTAAAGTATCCTCATTCACTTGTCATCTCACACTAGTGTGCGTGCGCCGCGGAGTGTACCCCTCGTGACGTCATCTCCTAGTCACCTCACACGCTACTGCGCCAGTATATGGCACAACTGAACACCGCACAACATCGTGACATTGAAGTGACGTACCGAAGTGTTTGCATCGTGGTGTTCGCCACAGATCAACAACAACATTGTTAGGTATTACGAAATCGAATTTCTTAAAAAAAAAACTATTTAACTTCTGAAATTTTATATAATATTTATATCGTTCGCATACTCAAATTCGTCGTAGCGCTCGCGTAGGTGGGAACATTGACGATGCACTCAAGGACATTTGAATCGTTTGTAAAAGGTATGCGAATCGAAGGCGGATCGTTATTTAGGCGAAATAGTTAGATCGTCGGACGGTGCGCGGCGTGACGTGACGTGACGCGTGACGCATGACTTGGCAGCGTCACTCTCATCATATACAACACGTTAGCTAAACATCGTTCGATGCTAGTTAGTACATAAGATGAATGCCAATATTTTAATCGAAAAAAAAAACAAACTTTAGATTGGAAATAATTAATCATATTATATCTATTTATATAATAAAAATATGGAGAGAGGCGCATAGTGCTTTTATGAATAGTAGGTCCTAGAAATGAAACAAATCGATCTAGTCATATCTCCTTTCTGTTATTTATTTTTTCTATCGCTTAGCATAGTTTAGCTTCAAGCACACGTTCGTACTTATATTTTATTCTATTTACACGGTACTTGTCTCATTTGTGTACTTAGAGCGTCTATTTGTTACTGTTTTGCGTTTCCAACGTGTCATAGAACCAGTGCGTAATAATAGATCGGTTATCCTAACAAATACGTCTATAATTCCTAACTTACGTGTTTTCATTAGATCGACATATTTTGACATAAACCTATTAAGTTATATGAGATGAAAATATACTACTAATTTAATTTTTTGATAAGTTATCCAGAATACTGTTATTGCAGCATCATGTACCTTTAGATTAGTTAAGTAATTGAGATACTTTTGTCGGTATAGAATGGTAGAGAACGAGTTATGAATGGTATAACCGTTTGGTTAAGTTAGAGGATTAAAGTTACCTTAGGATGAGTTAAAGGAGTATGGTTTAGGTAGAGACGATGTAACTGTCATAGTCCTGCTAAAGATTGTTAGTAGTATGCTGGCTGTACATTATGTCAGCGTAGCGTACAATCAGCATACACCGAATCGCGCCGTCCGTAAACATCTCTCCCTATTATACTGTAACCGATATGATTCTGTTCACTAGATAGCTTCAACCACCCAACTGGACATATAGAACATTGTTAAGAAAATTATCGACTAGACAGACGTCACAGTTTAATTTGAAAATCTTACGATCCACCTCGAGCCCTGGAGTGTACTAGTGTAAAAATTTAGTTGGTGCTGCTAACGGTACGCACTGACGAAGTTCAAAATTATATTGAATATTTAGGGCGGTTACACCTTACAAGTAACGTGAGGTTAAACTCAGATTAATGTAGTGTAGACAAATTATTTGAAACGACTGCCATGTAACACGTTTAAATATAAATGTAGATTAGGGATGTTACGGAGCTTCGACTCCGATTCCGATATGTCGGAACCTCCGATTAAAATTACACCTCCGAATCCGGCTCCGGTTCCGATATATCAAAACGGAGGTATATATCGGAGTTACAAGTTATGACTTGCTATCGCTGCAGCGCTACTGAGCGCTTTCTACGTGACACTGACAACTGACGGAGTACATGTGTTCTTTGCAACTGATGAACGAAGAGTGAACGAGTTGCGACAAGTTTCTTCTTTCTTATTTATTTACATTTTATATTCGTAGCTTTGCTCCGACTCCGACTCCGATTCACCTCCGACTCCGCGGAGGTCACTACGAGAACCTCCGACTCCGATTCCGCCTCCGATAAATCCACCTCCGTAACATCCCTAATGTAGATATACGCTTTTGAAATATAACTTTTAGATGGATAACTGTTCGGCTCGAGGTGGAGTCGCGTGCGCCAATTAATTCCAGAATAATTCCATGTGTACATACATATGACGTCATATCTTTAGGAGCTTACTAGCCTTTTGCCCCGGGACCGCCCGGGCGGGTGACAGGGTGTCGCTGTGTTAATGCTAAGTAAAAATCATAATCATTAACCGTTTTTTAGAATGGTTACACGCCATACTCGATTAAACTTTAAGGGTTGACGTGAACAGGTGGCTGGACTACATTTTACACTATCTCCATTAACTGTATAAAGTGTAAACTACATTAACTTTAAATAAATTAAAATAATTGTTAGCCTAATTCTGATTGTATAGAAGGAACCAATCTCGAATACTTAATTTGCAAGCTTCAGTCGCCTGTTTAAACCCAGAATGTAAAAAATGGTGAACCAATTAAATACTCGTGAACTATGTCCCTCACATTGTTCTGGATAACTTATATTGGAATAGTTTAAGAGTGAACAAACTCGGTTTGTGTTCAGGATTGTTCGGGACCTGAATCCTGACACTGTTAACCACAGTTTAGATAGCGACATCTTGGTAAAATCATTGATTAATATATTGATGCAATCCACCCACAATTTTTCATCCATTAATAAAACTATATAAATAATAAAAAATGTGTGTGAAAAATTTGAAATATTATGTTGTAATAAATTATATTACTATGTAAATAAAAGACCACCTAAAACTAATGTATAAATTAGGTAGACATCTTCATTCACCAAAATATATGAAAATGCCTTCTGAACAACGTGTTTGTATTTCCCCGAATGATCCTGAACCACCGAACATCTGTTTACATATGTTAGCTTAGCAAAGGGACACCACATGGTGCCTGTGATATACGCTTGTAATGAACGTCCATACAACCTACGTAATGTATTCTATATACGACACTAGACTCTGGGCTTTATGTTGCTGACCTCAGTCGTATCGCGTTACCAAACTTGTACAATACTGATGCCATAAGTTGTATCATTTTATTATTAAACTAACTCAGAATAATTTTATTGTTAGTATTAAGACAAATACTATCGATGTGGGTAGATTAGTTGAAAATAAAAGGGTTTAAAGAGTTATTAAGTGTTAAAGATAGGGACCATCGGTCCATTGCAAGGCAGAGATGGCGATAGCGTCATTACTTACAATTTATTCACTCAGTGTATTAAATAATTCATTGACTTTATAAATACATACAATTTCTCAGATATAGATTTAGAATTATTTCTAGTAGTAAGCCTTAGAGATCAACTCATTTATCGACATCGATAAAGTTTCAGGCTATCATTTATCGATAAATATTCTAATTATCGACAACACCTGATTGTCGTGATATGTATACTTGTACAGAAGCTGTCTCAAATGCAGTTATATTTGATCGCTAACCACCCAGCCCCAACTTGTTATATTATGACAATTTAGTTAAAATTAATACATTAGAAAAAATATTGTTTAATGATTGTCGTTTAATACGATCATTGAATACAACTGTCTGCCCAGTTAAAGACATACAGAAATATGTTAGCTAAATAGTTAAAGTGATTAAGAGACTTGTTAAAGTCATCAACTATTTAACTTTTTTAGAATATTCAATTGTAACGTTTGAATTATTTCGTAACTGAGACTGGGCTGGCTTATCTCATTTTAGTAATATAGTGATGTGGCATTATGTTCCGACACTGAAGATAATATAAACTCCAGTGCATTGATAGCTAGACATTGAAATGTTTATTCTCATATATTGTTATAGTTCGCCAAAGATTTGTAATAAATAAATAAAAATAAAGAGTGTTATGATCACTTTTGGAACGTCGCTAGTAAATCGTTCATATTTGATTTTTATATTTATGAACCTATTATTATTAGTGTAGAGTAAACAGATACTTAGCAAATTGTGGAATATGTTCAATGTTCATAGTTCACGTTATTGTTACACGTGAAGTTTGTTCAATAATATAATTTTTATGTTACATACATTCAGTTAAATAACTTTAAACCTATTATCGAGTTATTAATATTGCTGAAATACTTCAAAACTAAATTACTATTCAATTATTTATTATTATACACTTATTACGTTTAGTATGCTAGAAATATGATGAAGGATAATAAATAATTTTAATTATATTACGGTACGTGTTTTATTTTTTTATTGTGTTCCTACAATAATTTACAATGTCGATCAGGTACAAAGTTTTTGAAACTACATATTTTGAAATTTAAAATCTTATAACATGTTAGAGTATTTCACGAACGTTGAATAATAGAAGCTAACTACACAGTTGCTCTGTATCACAGTTTAACACGCTTTAAGTAAAATATAATTATTTAAAAAGGTAATTTCAACAAGAATGTTGATCACCATGGAGTATCGCTACTTCACTAGTAAAAAGACTTGAATAATTAGAATTCAATAACACAGAAGCAGGGACTGGTCTTTATGCACTTTAATGTACCAGTATTTTAGGCCTATGAATACCTGTTTTGACATCTACACTGATCAGCTGAAAACTGGAAAAAATCCAAATTCAAATGATGTTCCAATAACTTAAAAAAATCAATATATAATTGTGTTAAAAAAATACATATTATAACCATTGTTAATTGAAAAATAACATTTTATAATTCATATTACATATACAAGAGTAATCAAATTGATTTCTTACTGAAATAATCCGTTATTTTTCTGCTGATTTTCTTTTTGAGTTCCGTTGCGGGGTCCGACTTTTCCTCGTCCATTGACGCGCTACTATCGTTCAGTAACGAATTTCTTCTTTGGTTGCCGAGCAATGTATTTGACGCAGTTGGATGTTGTTCGATACCATCCATTTTCTGCATGGTATCAAATAAGGACATGCGTTTATTCGCACAGTTTTCCGTTTTGTTGGTATCTTGTACGCATTTTGTCGTGTCCGTCTGTTTGTTTGCCTTCTCCGATTGTATGGTGACCTCTAACAAGCTCTGGTCCATATCGTCTTGAGAGAATAAGTCGGGGGAATTGTTGAGTAACTCGTTTTCAATAGACAACACTGTTGGTATCGTTTCTGTTATGCTCTGGAAATAATAATGATTTAAATTACGTTCTGATTGCAATATCTTCAAGTTTCTTCAAGATTTTTTTCGCAACATTTTTTTTCCAAGAACCTAACAGATGTCTTGTCTTGGTCCTACTGTACTAAAATCTCAGTATCTACAACGTATTCGGCCTTAACATGAAAGAATAATCCTTCATCAATGTCGATAACACGATAGGTCAAGTAGCTAAGCGATTGGATTTCAGTGCTAAGTGTCGCCAGTTGGATCCCTACACGGGAAAATAATACTGTATGGCCTATACTTGTTCCGGGTACATACCCAGGCGTGTAAGACTTGTTTGTAAGCTGTACCCGAGGAATCCTAGTGAGCAGCAAAATTTAATTTTTAGTTTTGTCTCATTAGTCTTGTGATCGCAAGCGCGACCGCTGAGCGTGAGATCCTGGGTTCGAATCCCGGGTCGGGAAAAGTGATATAGGGATTTCGTGTATGGAAATTCTCATTATGGAGTTTGGAACTCAATAACGGCATCGGCGAGATGTCGGTGTATGAGGTGATTTTCTAGTAAAAAACATTGGGTCCACAATACCATGTATATATTTATTTTTTACGTATCTATAACATACGACAACAGATATACTCACAGTTTCCATGACGTCATCCCTAGAATCGGGCGAAGGTGAGTGTCCACCTTTCAACACCTGTTCCAAGTACGGATGCAGCCTTTTGAGTACCACATCTTTCTCCTGAGAGAATTTCACTATGTACTTGTATAATTGACCTGCACGAAAAACGAGTTAAATTACTTCATAAACTAACTAAAAAGGTTATTTGCCTAGCCTTTTCCTAACTACATTGGGGTCGGCTTCCAATCTAACCGGTTGCGCCTGACTATCAGTATTTTACACGGAGCGACTGCCATCTGACCTCCGCCACCCAATTACTAGGAGACACTGATATTCTAAGGTTAGACTGGTTGTCAGGCTTTTTGGGCTGCTGACACTCTTAACGACTGCTTAACGTGCTTTCCGAGGCACGGAGGGATCTCGATATGTGAAATATGGTCACCCATCCAAGGACTGACCGCGGCAAGCTTTGCTTAACCTCACAGTTCGACCAATCTGCGCGGTAGCTATGTACTAACTAAAAGGGTGCGGTGATGAAGGTGAAGGAATGTCGACCGTCGAGTGACGTGCGACAACGTGTGACGTGGAAAGAATCTGGATGAGACTGGAGAATATAGCAATGAAAGAGGCACAAAGGATTCAGGCAGTATTAATAAGTTTCTGTTAGAAAATTCTGTGGCATAAAAAAGATAGTACACCTCTGCCTAACTCTTTTGCCCTATCACCTAACCCTATGCATTTGTTCTTATTTGTTTCTTCGGCCTGTCCTATCGACGGATTTACGTCATTACACTGGTCAAACTGGACGAAAACATAAATACGGATCTTTAGATAAGTATCATTAACTTACCAACAGTAACATTATATCTTGCCAGCAAGTTATACATGTTGACGATGTCGTCTCTGAGCTGTATATCTCCAAACGTGAAGTAGGCCATAGGTCTCCTCGCCTGTGCGCATGCCATCAGTTGTAGCAAACTTTTAAGGTGTGGTGTTCCTCCGAAAGCCCCGCAGCCCCAGTTACCGGTGGCTACACCTGGGTACTGCAGGCTTTCCGACTGCGAGTCCGTGTCGAATGATACGCCAATCCACGCCTGGTGAGAAAATAGAATTCAATAAATTATACCTAACCAGCGGACTCTTTTCTAAATCTTGACAACAGCGCCATCTACCGGGTCCAACTATATCTAAGAATCATCCAGGTGACCCATAAGAAAAAATAATTCATCAAAATCGATCAAGCCGTTTCAGAATAGAAGAATTACGAACACACGTACACCGAAATCTATACATATCGATAATTAAATACACACAGACAGGGCGATGTCTGCACATTATAGATATTGGAGAAAATCTAATATGGGAGGTCTTTATTAGAGCAACAGAAGCCAAAACAACAGCTTTTTATTTATTTTTCTGTCTTTCTGTATGTTTGTACACGCATCACGCCAAAACTACTGCATGGAATTAAATGCAGTTGTCACCGATGTACGAGTATTGCTAGAGGTCTAACTTAAAATATAGGCTACATTTTACCACAGGAAAATATCAGATTCTAAATTCCACGCGTACGAAGTCGCGGGCAAAAGGTAGTAATTATATAAAATTACTGTGTGTGTGTTCGTAATTCTTGGCAAAATAAATAAATAAACCGACTTTAATGTTTTTTTTTTGTACTTATGGAGTCATCTGGATGGTTCTTAGCTATAATTAGAACCAATAAATGTCGCTGTTGTCGAGATCCAAAAAACAAAATACACGCAGACGAAATAGTGGGCGACAGCTAGTTTTACATTTATAAACATCATCATCATCATCAGCCAGAATACATCTACTGCTGAACGAAGGCCTCCCCCAAGGGAGGGATTTGCCATAATCCCCACGCTTGGCAGGCGGCTTGGGGATCGCAGTGGCTCACCGATTAGTGAGAGGACGTTGCTGCATCTGGCCGCAGTTTTAGGACGTACCCGGGTCCGGGTTATAAACATATGCTCCCTAAAATTGTTAAACTTGGGAGAAAGTTAGAATGACACGGTAATTTTGTTAATAAGCGGTCTTTCTTTATTTAAATAAATTGTTCGTCAAAAATCAATATGGACTGATGCTTAGTGCTTACCTTGTTCAGTTCTCTGGTGATGGCTTCCCTCCTGAACTCGTGCGTGACGCTGGAGTAGGGCATGGCGTCTATAGCCAGCACGGCACAGCGGCGCCGGCCGGACGAGTCGCGCGGAGTGTTGTCTGTGAAGTCCCCCGCCCACTGGAACGTGTGCCCGTAGCCCGTGTACTTGCTGTAGCGCTCGCAACCTGGGGGGACATGGGTGGTTGGATTGGGGAGAATAGACTAAATTTCCAGAGTTTTAAATGTATACATACAATTATGACCGTGCATACCGTTGCTTAACCTCGATGATTGATTACGTACTTTAAATAAAGACTATATTTTTTAATGATTTAATTACAAATGTATAGTTTTCAGATTTTTCCCTGTACTTGTAGTGTAGGACGATATTACTTGGCAAATTTCATGGTTCTAGGTCAACGGAAAGTACCCTATAAATTTTGATTCCCTTGAGAATATCTCCTCCCGTATCTTTTAGCTTCAAGGGACTGTAGACCTAAGTATATGGTGTTAATTTCAACTCGATACCTCCACGGGTTCCCGAGATAAAGGGTCTTGATAGACAGACGGACAACAAAGTGATCCTATAAGGATTCCGTTTTTTCCTTTTGAGGTACGGAACCCTTAAAATTATATTTAATATATTAGCTATCATTTTGTCAATACGTTTTAAGTTTTTCAGGTCATATTAATGTATTATGTGATGCAAAAGTGGTAAAACAGACATTGTAATATTGGTGGGGCACTAGAGACAGTTCTCAGATGGATTAATTAATAGCCGACAAGATTAATAGAACACTATTTTGGAAAGAATCCGCGAAAATGTAGTCTTTTGAAAATTAGCAAGTCTTCAGTTTTCCCGATACACAGACCTACCAAAGTTAAAGTCAGTCTTTCATTTCAACTGGGCATTTGTAGGCACTTTTAAAAAGTCGAGAATAGGTGTACGGGAGACCGGCAATAAACTTCAACCGACATTCAGATTGTGAAAGTCGGGAAATACTTTTTTTTTATTGAATCCCTTACCATGTCATTAATTAATCATACTCGTACCTATGATCATGAGTGCCTCGTTCGGCCTCAGCACCTCTGTGAAGAGCATGGATATCATCAGCTCGGGGCATATGACGAACCGTATTTCCTCTTGCACACACCCGTGGCCTAGCACGCCACCGCCAAGGAACCTGTGTGAGAAAAATAATATTGTTTAAGAAATATTCAACTGCACTTACAAGTCTCTTGAATACGCACTCTCCCTTAAGCTTTGAGTAGCGGCTCCTGATGAGATCACTTACCAATAATCACAATCACACAAAAATAGAGGCTAGAGACACCGGAACTTCAATGACCAGGCGAGGTGGACGGTTAAAAAGGCCACATTAAGCAATTTATCTACGAATCCCAATAATGACATCTCAAACAGATGGTTTGTTTTGCAAACATTTGTTTAACACCTTTACAAACTTAATTAAGTTCATTATTAAATAAGTTGATATTTTTTCATTTTTAATGTGAATTTTATTATGATTTTAATTTTTGAATTGCATTTGTTATATTTGGACAACACAAAATAATAATAAATAATGATATAGTTCATCTAAGGCGACCTTTTTGGACTCCCTGAGTCATTCAGGCTGGCTATTCATGATCTATGGTCAGACCCTCATCAGCCAACGACAAAAACGACAGGTTGGTAGACTTTGACTTGGTCCATACTCACTTATTAGCAAAGTCGACTTGTATCAATGACTCCGCATCCTCAATAGTGTTGTGTGGCTCCACATGCAGCGGCAGCGTAGCGAGCGACTGAGTACTGCGCGGCCACGCTGGACAGTCGCGAGGCGGCACCGAACGCCGAGTAAACGTCACCACGCCGACTGGCACTGTACTGCAACGATACAGCGCATGTACGGACATATTCCACAATATACATACTACATAGAGTAGTTATTTATAGTCAGGACAAGACAGAAGAGTTGAAAATTATCGTGGCATTCCCTGTGTTTTGCTGCGAAAGTCCGGCTTTGTATGATGTCCTGCTGTTTTTGAACACATCTGTCAGAAAAATTATACCTAGTAGCTATACCCACATATATTTTGTATTTA
Organism: Shargacucullia verbasci; assembly: GCA_947562105.1. NCBI lineage: Eukaryota > Metazoa > Arthropoda > Insecta > Lepidoptera > Noctuidae > Shargacucullia > Shargacucullia verbasci. Next base: position 2,494,563 of record OX387287.1, read on the forward strand.
TTATCTAATTAGCGTTTTGATGCAATAGTAAGCCTATGTCCTTCACCAGATCCCAGGCTACCTCATTGTAAAATTTCATTAGTATAGGTTCAGTGGTTCAGTTGTCATGAACTAACAACCAAAACAGGGTTATGTTCGCATTTATAATAGTGTGTATAAATAATAAAAATAGAATGTCACCTTTAGTTACAACTCTTCTGAAATAATGGCATAAGGACTTCAGTTTCTCCAGGTTTGAGTCTGAGTCTGTAGATTCATAGAATCTGTACCTGAAATGGAAAAGATTTATATAAGATTTTTCAAGTTAGAATTAAACCAAATTAAAGGGCAGCGATTATGATACTTACGTGTTAAAATTAATGAAGGGATAAGAGGCATATTCACATGTCTTCTTTGTAGAATTCCTTCTAGGAAAGGTGCAGAAGAAGGCATTGGCGAGAAGACTCGCTATCTGTTGCTGCGATAAGGACACTGACCGGTTCTTGTGTTGCCTGCAAGAAATTTACAACAGACGTAACATAAATAGACTGTCTCATTGGTCTACTGGTCGCAGCGCGGCTGTAAAGCGTGAGTTACTGGATTGAATTACCGGGACAAGCAAAAAATTACTAGGTATTTTATTACTGTTAGGAAAATTATTAGTAACAACACATAGTTTGCCGCCTTTTACATGCAACTCAATAATTACATTGGTGTGTAGGTGTACAATAGTACACCTCTCCCTAAACAATTCCAAACAATGGACTGTTACTAAGGTTTTTAACTGAAAAACCTGATGTCATTGTCTGGCAATGTTTTATAAATTATCACTTCAAGGCCTTTCACTACACTTAAATAGTCTTACCTGAGCAAAGGTATTGGTGACTGAACTAATTTTGGCAGAGCTAACGCCAGTTTGGCAATTTCTGGCAGAGTAACATCAAAAAAGTACTGTGATTCTTCTTCTTCTAAATACTGAAAGAAAAAAAATCTTACAATTCAATGCCATAATACACATTTCAAGATTTGTAAGCATCAATTATGGAAAAGATGTGAATTACTTATTGATTTGTATCTGATATTCAGAATTACAAGCACAAAGATCATATTTATTGCATGATGGTATTTTTTAAATTAAATTAAATGTATTGATAGTTAATATTTCCACTGTATGACTCAGCAATTATATTACCCACAACATATTTTTTTTTTAATTAAGATAGATAATGAAAAACGAAATTGAATGGTACTACGAACTCAAAATCATAAAAGAAATTAGATATTTGATTTTTACTTCTAACCCGAGGATAAAACAGAAAAAAAAAGCAAGCTAGGCCTTTGCTGTGCAGTGTGACTTTAAAAACTTAGACAATGATACCATACCTCATCAAAAAGCTTATGTAAGCCCTTAAATTTCCAGGTGTTCCTAAACTTAGTATTGTAGCTCAGTATTGCGTTAGCCAGATCTTGGCTGTTACGTATAGGCCTAGACAGGGCACTCTCTATCATTTCCCAGCGCTTCTTCAGATGACTTTCTCCATTGTCCTGAAAGAATATGATGATAATAAGATGAAGGAGCAAAGAAGACCATGTTGTGGCGCAATTTTGACATGTAGATGCTTATATCGAGCAGTGAACCGCGAAAAGCTTATTACGTTAGAAAAATAAGTGTATGAACAAATCAGAAATTGAAGGTACCTGCACATAATCCTATTATTGACACGAATGCACTACCAAAAGTACAAAAATTCATACACTACCTAGAGGCTAGAGCTATTCTATTCAATCCATCATTTATTATTATATATTTATAGATAAATAACAACATAACTGATACTCACATCTGCTACAGGATATAAACTTTGACTGGAGCACGGCATCCTTACATGTTCGGAGTCCCATTTATCTTGTCCGATCTGCGGCTTCGGAGGCCTATCCGCCGCCACACAACCACTAGTCGGCACATGGTAAAGCACTGCGTGGTTATACGACGGTGACACCAGAGGAAATTCTGGAGCTCCCCAAGGTGACTGTGACCCATACATTTCACTCAGCGGCACACCCCGCCAACTATTACCACTATCCATATCTATATTCATCGCGTACCCGCGAAGATTACTCCTGGTAGCTGTAAACAACAGCGAGTTTAATAACACAACGACAACGCTATAGAAACACGCACTTTACTGTGGTTGACTAATAAATTGTGTTCTCCCCACCTAAGTATTTAATGTATATTTTAATAGATGTTGTAATAAATTTCATTAAAACAAACAGACGACGTAGATAATAAGTTCATGAAAAGAAACTAAACCGTCGATATCCCAGCCGTAGAAATTGGACATCAAAGTCAAAATAAAATTGACAACATTGACAGACGTCTGATTGACAATATGAAGCTACGCTATTAAGGGATGGGCTCAAAAGCGAAAGAAGTGACGTGAAATAAGAATATTTACATCAACTTAACGACTATGAAACAAGAGAACCCGAGATTGTTCTTATCTGGATTCCTGAAGTTTGCCTTGGCTACCTTAATGTGCTCCATACCATACTTTTACATCTTATCATAGAATTATATAGTATAAAAGTAATTATATAAGTATTATAGCGTATGGACTATGCATGAGAGATGACGGCGATAAACGCAAAATATTTCTTGTATAAACGAAACGTTCGAGTCAAACTTCTTCAAAGAATGAAATGTCAAACTCAATGTCAGACGTCAGTGTCTATCTCATAATCTCAAACGTTTTGCGTTTGCGTCGGTGAAGCTGGAAAAGTGTCTGGTTTTTAGACTTCTTTGAATAATATTGTTATGCTGATGTTCTGTTATTAGATATATTATAAGTATTAGTATATTTAAATTAGGAATAATAATTATTATTATCATGAATTTGGAATTACTTGGTGAGTACATAACTTTTACGGCAGCTAGTATTTTCTGGGTTTGTTGTTGTTTACAATATTTACTAAATAATTATTCCGTGCACGTTTCAGAATCATTTGGGCAAAACTATCCTGAGGTAAGCGACCAGTTCTTTAAGTGGAAATACTTTTAATTGGCAGAAATAGCAAGTTATAACAAATCTGAATCTTTCGGGAGACTTACTTCAATAGTATAGTTTTTGTGATGTTTAACCTAAAGCTATAAATGCTATAAGCACTATAAGCTGTGTATATATTCCTATTCAAATTATATGCGGCTAAAACTTAACTATTTATCAAATTTAACAATCACTATAAAAACAATCTATCTTTTAACCATATAAATAATAATCAACTTATAAAAATAATCTTATTTCAGGAATTTGACGGTACACTAGACTCAATATCATTAGCAGCAACTTGTGCCTTCAATAGAAGAGGGACTTTGCTAGCAGTTGGTTGCAATGATGGCAGGATATTCATATGGGACTTCATGACTCGGGGTATAGCTAAATCAATATCAGCTCATGTTTACCCTGTTTGCAGCCTTAGTTGGTCTAGAAATTGTAAAAAGGTAATGGTTTTCACATCCTTAATATAGAGAAGCTTACATGAATTGAAAAAAAAAAAACCTATCTGTATCAATAGTTTTATGTTTGATTTATGTTTTTATTAAAAAGAAAAACTCTGCTGTAATACTTATTTAAGTCATTGGTTTCCAATTCAGTTTTTCTTGAAGTTCATAGCTCCAAAACATAGGAACAAGATTTCTTAATACAAATTTCATTCTTAAAAATATACTTATTCTTAATAATTACACTCTATAACATAAAAAAAGAGTTGGTTTCTATTTACAGCTCCTATCAGCATCAACAGACCACAATGTTTGCATATGGGATGTGCTTACCGGAGAATGTGAACAACGGTACAGATTTCCAACACCCATATTGAGAGTTCAGTTTGATCCAAGAAATGATAGAAGATTTCTAGTATGTCCTATGAGACATGCAGCACTGCTGGTTGATACGGATGGGGATCACAAAATATTGCCTATTGATGATGATGTAAGTTATTCATCAGGATATTTTGATTAAAATGGAGAATATTCTTCAATTTTGCAATACCTAATGAAATGTGTCATAATAATTTCAGGGCGACATAAATGTAATAGCATCATTTGATCGTAGAGGAGACCATGTCTATACAGGCAATGCTAAAGGAAAGATATTAATCTTAGACACTCAGTCATTAGCAGTAAAGGCGAGTTTCAAAATAACAGTTGGCACTTCAAGTACCACCAGTATCAAAAGTATAGAATTCGCGAGAAGAGGAGAGTAAGTTAACAAAATCAAATAACATTTAAAAATATACTGTCAATATCCTTTGTCCTAGAGCAAATATTTTTTACACATTTTTTAACCCTTATGCATACTCCAGTAAGTTCTTCCAGTTATTATGTAAGTTCATCGCTGAATAATCTCATAATAATGGCTATTTTTATTGATCGACAGGGCTCGCATGTCAGCATGCCATAGTACCCGTATTCAGGGAACCGTTTTCATTAGTTGATTGGGAATGATTGCAGTACATGGAGAATCTGCACTGAACGAATTTGTGAATCAGTAAAAGGATAAGCCATTTTGCTCCCGCGCAGCTTCAGTTCACGTCTAATAAACAGTCGTGACTGAAGTAAGAAGTGTGCGAGTCTATGCTTTATACCAACCGATGAATTTCATTGGTCGCTATGCCCGCTACAGGGATTCCCTGTAGACGGTGTAACGACTAGCGGTTGTCGGTAGACAGTTCCGTTGCGTTATTTAAGAAAGCCGCTACAGCGAACAGCTAGTACCGACCGCGTTGTCGACTTATGACTTTCATTATTCGTTACCCCGCCTGCGGGGAGTCCCCGCATGCTGTATATCAGCCGAGTTATCGACCAATGAAAATGAGCCATAGGATAGAAATACTGTTGATATCAGTCACAAAATCATATTGTCCTCCATTTTGGTTGCAAATAATAGTTTCTATTTCAGCTGTTTCCTAGTAAACACGTCAGACCGCGTCATAAGAGTGTATGACACGAACACAGTGCTCAAATGTGGAGTCAATGGTGAGCCTGAACCTATACAGAAACTTCAAGATCTTGTCAACAAGTAAGCCTGCCTGTACTTATTATAGTCTCAACTTCCTCTTTCTTTGATCTAGCTAAATTACACACAAGCATTAACACATTCTAGTATGCTGTCCTTAAAATTAATTACTTGCACATATCCCAAAAGTACTTTTACTTTACAGAACAACGTGGAAAAAATGCTGTTTTTCTGGCGACGGGGAGTATATCTGCGCAGGATCAGCTCGACAGCACGCACTTTATGTTTGGGAGAAGTCCATCGGTAATCTCGTGAAGATTCTGCACGGGACCAAGGGAGAACTGCTGCTGGATGTTGTGTGGCATCCTATCAGGCCGATCATTGCTAGTATTAGTGCAGGTAATTTGACTTCAATAAACAGGGTATAATGAAAAAAGAATAGGACTTCCCTTCCTACCCCTGGATGAAAAATTGCTAGCTATCTATAATTATATTTTTTTTTTTCATCCTTATTTGTACACTGTACCCTGTAACAGGATGATATTGCCTCTTTTACCAACTTTAAACGACTTCAAAATTAGCATATACAACTGCTCATCACTCCAAAACGTGTTCGAAAATATTGTAGCTATATTTTAAATTCACAGGTGTGGTATCAATCTGGGCACAGAACCAAGTTGAAAACTGGTCAGCTTTCGCTCCTGACTTTAAGGAACTTGACGAAAACGTGGAGTATGAAGAACGAGAAAGCGAATTTGACGTAGAAGATGAAGATCGGTCAGTAGACCAGACGGGAGAGAGCCATGATGATGAGGAGGTGGAGGTATGTGTAGCAAGAGTTCTTTTGTACTGTAATTTATTAGTGTTAGTAGTACCGAGTTAGCTTAATTGAGTTAACTTTAGTAGTAGAAAAACCAAATAATTTAGAGTTAGAATTTAAATACTTTGAAACAGGTCGATGTGACGACGTGCGAGCCGGTGGCAGCGTTCTGCAGCTCCGACGAAGAAGGAGAAGATGAACACATGTTGTCCTTCTTGCCCATAGCACCCGAGATCGAAGACCCAGAGGTATGTGACCAGGACTTGGGAATGCAAAATTATTATATAATTATGTAACTAACTTTTAGAACCAAATTCATTACATTTCAATCTCAATTTCCGATGCTTCGAAACGGTACTTATAGTACTTTTTTTCTTTAGAGAATAACCATGTTACTTGAGAGAAAGAAAAATGTTGAATTTTTCTTTCTTTACAGTGTATTGAAAAATTGGACCAGGTTTTCGACTTTTGTACAGTTGCGCTTTACGTCAGCACCAATTTTAGCTATCATAGACATTTTCAGACAACTTATAACTGAATTGAACTTTGCGCAGAGGCAATATAGGTTAATCTGAGGTGCTATTATTGCTAGTTGAACTAAAATACTTGATCCTCTTTATTGATAATGATGCAATAGCATCTCATAGATTATCAAAATACCATATTTACTTGCAGGATGGATGGGCAGCCACTCAGGAGACTGTGACACCGACAGAAACGCCTGAAAAAATGGAGCCAGCTGCCAAAAGGCCGAAGAGTAAAACGTACGACATATCGCTGAAGATCGCGCCACCTGGTGAGTTTATAAACTACTAAAAATTGTACAATACCTACGCTTATTAACTTCACAGTAAGGCATTGTTCATCTGATTTAGGTCAACAATGAACTACGATATACTAAATTGTTAAACGATTCTGAGATAGCTGAACTTAATGCATAAATGTCTAAAATAATTGTGTCATAAAGGGTTTTTTTTTTTTAATTTCAGAACAACCACTGTCGTTTGGAGGCAAAAACAAACAGGCAGCAGGAAGTAAAAAAGTCGCCGGACGGCCTCGTAAATAAAGTATTTTATCATAACATATTTAGTTTAGATTTCACAGTTACCCTGAAAAACAATTTAATCTACAGGTACATAAAGAATACACAAGTACTTTTAGCTCCAGATACATTGGGAGTAAAGCATGCGCGGCGGTAAAACAAAAAACATAATTAAATATGTTATAAATAAAACAAAAGACCTATTTTTGATTTCATTGTTTAGATGTTTTAAGCAGGATTTTAATAATTTATTTAAAATTTTCGTGTATAGTCTATTTTTAGGAGGTTTGTCAATTTCATCAGGGGTCATGGACTGGGTGTACAGATCTCTGGTACTCACGTTTGGTTCGCGAGTGTTGAAATATTACGTAGACACTTTCATATTACAGTAGTCAAGATAACGCATCCAATCCCCTCACCGATGAGTCATCAGTTCATAGCTTCAATTGACAATACCGCAACGGCTTGCTATTCGTGGTCACTTGCGCGAACGTGACACACGTTGTGAATTCATTCTTTTAGCCATCATAATAACTTCGTTTTATGTGATGAAATATGTCTAGGGGCTGCTGACTGATGATACAATTGTGCCAGGATACTGGCGAGGCGTTGACACGATAGGGAAAATAAATAAAGGATTCCTTAAAATATTATACATGTAATTTGTAGGAGAAAACATTTATTTTTTCAAAAAAAATGTCATTGATCTCTTTAATAAAATTCGTATTCAGAGTATACTGTAAGTACCTATCGGTCGTATATAAATAAATCTCACTTAAACATAACCAAAATAATAATACATTCGCCTATTCGAGACCAAAAAGACTCATAATATATAATATTTACTCCCTATCGCTAAACTAGAACTCCTACGCTAACACATAATATCGTACAGGGCGAGCCGCGAGGCGCGGCGCATAAATATAATTATCTATCGCGCGGTATGTACAGACAGACGGGCTACGCGTCGATGTCGTCGTCCTCGTGCTGGCTCGAGAAGTAACTCACCAGGCCCCCGAACACGCTGCCCTCCTCGCGCCCGCGCGGGGGCTCGGGCGCGCCCTCCGGGGGCATCCGCGGCACGCACAGGGCGTCGGCCGGGGGCAAGCGCGGTACGCACAGGGCGTCGGCCGGGGGCAAGCGCGGTACGCACAGCGCGTCAGCCGGGGGCATGCGCGGTACGCACAGCGCGTCGGCAGGCGGGCGCGCGGCCTGCGGCACCAGCGACAGGGGCAGCGGCGCCGCGCCCGGGGACGCGGGCGAGCCGGGCTTAACGATGCTCAGCACCTCCTGCTTCACCACGCCCAGTGCCTCCAGGCGCGCGGGCGAGGCCAGCGGCTCGGGGCGCGCGGCCGGCGACGTGCGCGCCACGTCCGGGTAGTGCGGCGCGTAGGGCGCGCGCGGGCCCGCGCCGTACGCGCGCATGTGCGCCGGCAGGTAGGGCGGCGCCTGCTCCGCCGGGCTGCGCGGCCGCGCCTCGCCCGCGTACGGGTGGTGCAGCGGGGGCGGCGCGCGCGGGCCCGGCGGCGTGCCGCGCTCGGCGGGGCCGGGCGGCGGCGCGTACGGACCGTACGGCCCGTATTGCGGCGCGTACGGGCCCAGCGGGAACCGCGGCCGCCTGTCCTTGTTCTCCGTGTGCTTGATCTTGGGGTGTCGGGGCGGCTCGTCGCGCGGCGGCGTCGGCTCGCGCGGCGAGGCAGGCGGGGAGCGGTACTCCGGCTCCGTCTTCACTTCGGCTTTGATCCGTACGGGTGGCTCGTGCTCCGCAGGAGGCGTGGAGCGCGGGGGGGCCGACGGTGACGCAGAGGGGGGAGCGCGCCCCTGCAGGCCCGGGGGGAGGGGGCCACCCAGCCCGGCCGGCATGCCCCGGTGCATGGCGAGTGCGCCGCCGGGGGGCATGCCAGAGGTAGGGGGACCGTGTGGGCTGGATGTGGGCGGCATGGCGCCGGGTGGTCCGGGCGCATGCGGCCGGTGCAAGCCAAGAGGCCCGTGGCCAGGGTGTGGTGGCCCGTGGGGCGGAGGGCCGTGTCCAGGGGGAGACGGTCCATGGTTGGGAGGATGAGGGCCATGATTGGAAGGATGGGGGCCGTGGCTAGAGGTGGGCGTGCTGTGGCTAGAGGCGGGCGGCCCGTGTCCTGAAGGCAGCGGCCCATGTCCGGGTGGCGGGGGCCCGTGTCCCGGTGGCGCATGTCCGGGCGGTCCGTGTCCGGCGGGCGGCATGCCGTGTGGCCCGGGGGCGTGCGGCCTGGCCCCGGGCGGCCCGTGTGCCATGGAGGGGTGAGGCGCGCCGGGCGGGGCGGGAGACGTCGCGGTGGAGTAGGGCACGCGCGGCGGGTAGCCCCCGGGGTGACCAGGGTGACCGGGATGTCCGGGATGTCCCGGGTGTCCAGGGTGTCCGGGCGGCATCGCGCGCATGTGCCCGTAGTACTGCGGGAATTGTCTCGCGCCGCCCAGCGCTGGGTGCAGCGGGTACATGGACATGTTCTGCGCGCGCGGGCCGTACGAACCGCTGCCCGGGTACATCATTGGACCTCTGCTGAAGAAACATGGTATCAGCACAAAATAACTCAGTGTATACTGTGGCAACCGGTACTGTCAAGAAAAGATCCGAGTAACAAGCCGGAAAAAATATTCTCGAAGATACGTGAGCCTGAAATTCGGATACCTATGAAAGATGAGTCGATTTGTCCAGATGTGTGGGACGAATTACAATAAAAAAAGGAATTTCGGCGAGGGCTCCAGTTTTACTCTGAACTTTAAAATAGACCCCTGAGTTTGTTTCGGCGTTTCTTCTCAGGGATAGTCATAGGAAATGCCGACGCCATCTAGTTTAAAAAAGACGTGTAAAAGGGATTGAAAAATCCTAATTGCAAAATAAATAATTTCATTTCATTTACTAACATTAAAATATGCTTTATCAATTTCTATTCCAAACACATCTAACATAACTGTGCTTTTAGTCAATTCTTATGCTCTGACGAGTTTAACTAAATCTTAAGCTACCTTCTGTATTATAAGAGAGATGACAGATTATTAATATTAGAAATATAATGATGCTGACCGGTATTGCTGATTGATCATGTGCGGCATCCTTGTGATGATGCTGGGCTCCTCCGAGATCGGTTTGAACGGCTGCGGCGATCCGGCTACTGAAAGCGTACCTGCACATTATAGTATTATAGGTTGTAAAACCAAAACCGAATCGGAGTTGGAAAGGGAAGACGTTATTGCTATATCCACGATATAACCGTGCTCCGTTACACAACTGTTTTTTAAAGGACATAGTATTTGTTGGCCCTAGTATGTCCACGGACTTGGTGTGTTAAATACCAATACAATTTCACGTAAATAAAAAGAGGAATTGAAACAAAAAATACACAAAAACAGGATATTGTGGACAAGGCAATATACACGTAAATAAACGCTACTATCTACTTCACAAAGAAATTGACGAAGTTTCATAGGAAAATTTTCTTTGTAGGTCACTCAAATACAATATTTTTAATTATCTTCGTTTTCTCACGCTTTCTTGATCTTAGCATACTCTAAACATTATCAACATCTTAGCACAGTGTCAGTCGGTCGAAAGATGTAACATAAGGAATTTGTAAGCCCGTACCTTCTCGGAGTGCTGCTGCATGGTCTGGTCGCGCCAGTTGTGCGTGTTGAGCACGCTCTTCGGCTGACAGCACGCCGCGCAACTCCGCCCGCACCTAAAAATGGAATAAATTTAAAAAACCTGGAGATACTTATAGATTTAACGAAACTGTGTTAGCATATACAGAACGTAGAAAGGTACACAGTGTTACAAATAATTGTTGTTCTATATAGTAGAGAACATATAATCTGAACGCCAATTCACTAATCGTGACCGTGTCAATGTGTGAGAGGAAATATACGTATTGTAACGCTTTACCTGTGTCTAGACCACTTTGTATATGAGCGTAAACAAATTGAGGCGTTCAGTTTAGACCTGTAATAGAGTGTAAGGTGAGAGAGACAGTACCTGCAGGCGCGGCGCGGTGGGGAAGCGCGGCTGGTCGTGGAAGTCTGCGTGCAGGCGCGGGGGCGCGGGGTAGTGCGGCGCGCGGGGGGCGCCCGGCGGCCCGTAGCCCGCGCCCGGCGCCGCGGGGAACTCTATCTTCTCCTTCTTAATCCTCTTGGTCTCTTGCATCGCGAGTCGCGCGAGACGCTTCTCTTCGCGCTCTTTGGCCTTTTGTTCTTTCATTTTTTCTTTTTCTTCCTTCTTTTGTATTCTTTCGAGCTTTTTAGCTTCGCGCTCGGCTCGTTTGGCTTCGCGTTCTTGGCGCTTCTTTTCTCTTTCCACCTGAGAAACAAAAGTATCACCGTTATTGGTACCTGGCGAATCGATTTTTCATAGAAAATATTATTTTAATTTACATTTATCGATATCATTTGTGACGAAACCAAGAATAAAGTCGACGTGAAATAAATGTTTTAATATAAATAGACTTCGAAACTAAAGAGCGCATATGGCGTATTTTAAATCTTTTTTGTTGTAGTAACACTTAAAAACTTACTTGATTAGGTTTCACTGGTGATCCGTCTGTTCTGAGATCTGTAGAAACACAGTTGAAATTTTTATAACAAAATATACTTTACCCTTTATTTTAAAAAATAAATGTAAGAGTCTGTTCTTAGAACGAGAAGAAGGGTTAGGCTTTACAAAAATACGTAATATTTAAAAAAAAAATATGATTATATATTATTGCCTTAAAAGTTGGAGATGAACAAGAATATTGTAAGATGCCTCGCAATCAATCTGTTCTGTGCGGAGCCAACAGTAGCAGTGTAAGTGCATACCTTTGATCTTGACTCCGATGAGCTTGGCGAGCGCGTCGTCGCTGGCGGGAGCGTCGGGCGCGCCGCACGACGAGCCGCCGCGACCGCGACCGCCGCGCGGACCTCTGCACACCACGCTTACATCAACATCTCTCATACTGGTAGGAGACCACCTCACTGCCGCTGTGTGTCCCAGCGCATGCGCGAGGGAATTCCGTGTCTCCGGCGCAACAAGTATGCCGCGGAAACACCGTTGTGGTTTTAATCAGTAAAAGTCCAACATCATCCGTCGCCTTCCCCAGGGCAACGGATATGCATGAGCACGTTAAAAACCAAAAGAATGTACGGATAGGTATCCTAACGAAACCCCAGTACCATAGCAGAACAATGAGCAGAGGCCCTAGTGTAAGTTTTCTTTCGACAAACTCGATTTAACGCATCGAACGCGTTCAGAGCTCCAATTGGTGCAGAGCGCGAAACGGACTAATCGGAGCGCCGAACGCGTTCAATGCGTTAAATCGAGTTTGTCGAAAGAAACTTACACTAGGGCCTCAGTACAGCCTCGTTACGAACTTTTCTGCCTCACAAATCTTTTTACAATTCTCATGTGAGAAATCATGCTTAACAACAGTAGAGAAGATTAAACTCTTTAGATTTTATTCCTTGCCAACTTCGTTCGTGAAACTATCTACTTGTGCTATACTATATATCTAGGCAGGCCAACTAGGGCCATGCATTGTGGCGCAGGGATCCTGCATATCATACTTGTTTTTTTCTTGTGACTAAAGATATTCAACAACATCTAGTTAGATTGGGAGCCGATCCCAACGTTGTTGAGAAAAAGCTAGGCAAATGATGAGCCAATATCAGTTCATCAATCATACAGTTTGATTGCCAATCGATCTTTTGTACAACCGAATCCTACATACTATTTCTTAAGAGTAACTATTTGGTACACCTATATCTTCCCATCCCACAAAACGTAAAAGTAGTTATTACCTGCTACCACGGCCGCCCCGGCTGCCCTTGCCACGTATTGGGCGAGGAGTCGTGTTCGCGTCCGTACTCGCTAACAAAGCTGCCTGCGCCTGCGCGTCTGTAAACAAGCAGTATAATTAGTCAAAGCTGTAGTAAGAAGTTAACATAACGGTATTCTAATTTCTAAACTGAACTATTGCTGCGTTGCATGCTGCAAGTGAAGTTTACCACGTCAGTCAAGAAGGAAAACGTCATCAATGCGAGACTCATGCGCTGCGGTCTGCATGATTGACCAGTATGATTACTACCAAAATATAACACCTCCTTTTTAGGCCCCCTGTATCGATCGACAGGATACTCACTAAGATGCGCCTGCAGCTCTTCAGTCTTGGCCTTCGTCACATCTTCCGGCAGCTTCTCAAGCGGTACCACAGCAGTCTTCTTGATCAGGTCGCTAAGAGCCTTCCTCTTCTCCTCACTAGTCGGATCTTCTTCTTCCGATTTCTTTCGTTTGGCCTTCTCTTCATCAGAATCGGTTGAGGCGTCTGTGTCTATTTTGTATTCGTCCGAACTGTCGGGCATGTGTTTGCCGCTGGACTTGTGCATCTCCTGGGAAAGAGACTGCTTTTGCCATATACAGTGAATATAAAAGAAACAGATGGAATGTAGTGATTGTTTTTTATATTCATACAAAAGAGGAAACTATTAAGACTGAACCTGCGCTCAATATAAGCAATGAGGAATAGAGCTGGCACTCAAATATCTAATAATATCTAGACTCATATAAAGGGGTTCGAACCTATGTGGCATAACCGACCCGTCACCATTTTGTTTTTTGTTTTTCAGTTTCCACGCTCTATGAAAGTAGTATATACGGGTACGGGACACTGACTGGTCACGTTTCCGATATATTTAGACGTAAAGATTTACAATTTTTTATACCTACTGTTTCTTTTTTGCTATCATAATAAACGATTACCTATTACATAACATCTATATTATGTGGTGGATATGCCAGCTTCCATAGAAAAATGTTCCCCCTTTTCCTTTATTCATTGGGAATAAAAAAAGAAAACTAAGTACACGAGGTTTTGAAAACAAATGAAAGCTGTATTATAGAAAAAAAATCGTTTCTGGAACTGATACTTTTGCCCAAGATCAATGCTTTTCGTTACCTAATGTGAAGAAGATAAAAATATAGTCTGAGGCATACGCCATTTGCTGACTGCTTTCGAAGCTTTGCCATATAAATGCGCAACCCTAGCGCGTTTCTGTCACGTTTATAACGCGAACTGCTTCGGAGCGCTGTTGAAGCGCGTTGGTAAATCGTCTGCGCGATAAAATCGTCGTGTGAAAGAGGTTTAAAAATAATCATTTATGCAACTTACATCCTCAGATTCAGTATTAGGCATCTCCGTATAATTGATCTTCTTCTGTCGTGTCCTGTGCTTGGGCGACCAGTCGTTGGCTCCCTCGTCCCCGCTGAGTCCCCCGTACGTAACTCTCGCTCGTATAACGTTGCCTTCAGCATCGTATTGGGTGAGACCGCTGCGCTTGCGACTCTTCTTGGATTTGTCGCGATGTTTCATCTTTGGAGGCCGGGACTTTTTATTTGACCTGAGGAAAATATATGCATTTAGCTGCGTGAATGTTTCCTAACTTAAAACACAACTACCAATTGTTTCCCAAAGATATTGGAAGAAGTGGCTGATACAATAGTGTTATTATCAAAGGGTAGGGTGTGGTCAAAGGGGGGTATCGGGCTGTTGGTATTCGCACTACACCACGTTGGGCATCCCAATGAGCTATGTATAAGCAGTTTGTAAGTCCACAGCTGGCCATAAGCCTCTTCAAAGCTGTCACAACATTCGGTGCTGACCTGTAAACCAGTCAGTCGGAGACTACCCTGCCAGATTGACGGAAGACCTGAACAAGGTGACTGGGATGGACTTATTATAATGAAACTCACTTGGTTTTTGATGACCACTCCTTAGCGCCGGTGGATTCACTCGAGCTGTCTTCTAACAAGCCTTTTTTCTTCTTCTTCACTTCAGGCGAGGACTCGGTCATTTTAGGGCGTTCTCCTAGAGGTACCACAGAAGAAAACATATTATAGCATGTGTTAGCGACGCGAGACATAATATTACGCAAAAATAGTACAGGCAGCGCGGCTGTTGTAAGGGGGTGTGGCGGGAGAGCGCGCGCACCTTTTTTAAAAACGTTTTTTAGTGACAATACCGGCCCCACGCAACCCGCACGCTCCTTCTTATAATAATTTTTCGATTGTACCATCTACAGCATGGTAAATGTAATGAACAGAAGGAGCTTCCCAAGTGACGATATTAGTATGTATTGTGTACTCTGGATAATCAATGCTTTTACGATCCTTGCTTATCAAGACTTCAGCAGACGGCCTACTGAACACCGAACTAAATTTAAGCAGTTCAGTTGGTTATACGATCGACTGTCTGCGGGAGCCTAACTGGCTAATCTTTCTATTTTCCCTGCGGCGGAGAACACACACACCTTTCTTATCAGATCTACATGTCCGTCGAATAGGCAGTGAGTCAGAAGACCTCGAGTCACTGGAGCTGTCTCGTTCAGCTGAAGATGAAATCTCCTCCGATGATGAGTCCATACTGAAACACAACATACTATATTGGTTAACTTCAAGGAGAAAATTTGCAAACACTCTCACTCATATTTGTAGGCACAACGCTTATAGTCTTGTTTGGGAAAGGGCCGATGAATCTTGTGGACAGACTGCGGTAGAATATTGAGATTATGATAAATGTAACTTTACCAGTTTTAATATACGACTGAATGTTACGGGGCCACTTTGTGCAACAGGGAGAAACCACTAAGGAAACATGATAATTATTTACCCAGTATCCTTGAAGTCCTCGTCAGTCTCGTCGTCGTCCTCCGAAGGCACCTCTAGTGAGTTCAATTTCCTCGGCTTCCGCCGCAGCTTCTTCTTGTTTCTCTTCTCAATAGGTTTACCCTGAAAATGTAACTGTCTGTGAGTAATTTTTGCTCATTACAAACGTACATGGGGACGGGTCAACTATATATCGGTTGAAAAAAAAAAACACATGTTTTCTTTTTTCAAATAGTCTTCATAAACAAAAGAAATACCCAAAAGTATCAAAAACCCGAGAAAGTTTATATACATAATAGATCCGAAATCTCGTGTCATTTACAACACTAATACTTGACTGACATACCCATTGTGTATACTAAGATAGATTTTTTTGCCCTGCACTAAGATCTCTCCTGTATCGTGAGTACAGTTTTAGGATCCGAAACAACTATTTGTACAACACGTAACGCAGAAAGCTAATCGCTTAGCTAATGCGCCAACCGTGTCGCACTTCAAAGGTGATTGTGATTTATATTCAATCAATGTTTTTAAAGCATCTGGGTGCAGGGTATATAAACCTACTTGTTCCATAGCCTCTCGCTCAGCCTTCATCTTCTCCTCCTCAGCTGCCTCGATGATAGTAGATATGTCCTTCCCGCGACCTTGGTTGCCTGCGCTCGTGGTCGCCTCTACGTACTCCTCCTATGATTGAATAAAATCCAATGAGTGATTTATCGTCACTCACAAGGAACCATTATGAGGTTGTATCAGTATAGAGGTCTCAGGAAATTTGGACAAAGGTAAGGATGATAGGAAACAGGAAAAGAATTTCGCAATCATCCTAGATACTTTCAGGATCACTGAAAACATGCAGGGTTATTACAGGATAGATGCAACCTTTGAGAATTGGCTATTCTAAAGGTCATAATAGAAATACGTTGAGGATAAATGAACTTCCTCTCATTATGTCATTACACTTTAAGTTTATTTCGGATCCTAGAATGACCTCAAAGAGGTATATTATACTGAAATGAGTTTAGAGGTGTGACCTTGATGGCAGAGCTGATGAGCCTGTCGTACTCCTGGCTGCGGTAGCTGACGGGCAGCTGCCTGCGCGCGCGCAGCCGGTACACCGCGCCCTCCTCCGACGTCGACGACCAGTCGCTGCTGGCGCTCGCTTCTACAACCACACGTACATCTTACTATGTGCCTCAACAATGCTATCACTGCGATCTCAAAGTAAAGGACTTAAGTGTAGCAGACACAACAAAAAACAGATGAAAAAAAAAAACTTCTCTTCGATCGAAATCTTGCCTTTTTATATGGCTTCTAAAACTTTTTATACAGATAGTGCCATCCACGAACACGCGCCCCATTCTTCTTCCTAATTGCTTACAATACAAGTGTGCAACCTTCCGCTAGTGTTTTAGTTCTGTCGATACACACTAATTACCTAAGAGTGCACACGCACACTACGAAATATTAACTGATCACGAAAGAGGATTACGGTCAGCTGGAAAGCCTCGACCAAAAATAGTGGAGCGCGTCTTCGTGGATGACACTATCTATACATCCTAGTAAAACCTCATCGTCCAACTAGTGTGTATAGAATTCTTTACATTCTCACTAAAAACTTACCGCTAGACTTCTCCTCTTCCTCCCGTTCAATCTCCTTTTCGTCTTCAGATTCCTTTTCAACCTCTGGCTCCGGTTGTTCCTGTCTCTTCCGTTCCTTCTCAGCTTCCACTGTCACCACCAACTCGTCGTATTTCGCCAGTTCAGCCTCTAATGAAGCTATCAACATGTCCTGGAAAAATATTTAAAAATTAAACAAAAGAAAAAGAAAACACTTCACATAAAAGTTCTCAAGTGGCCAATAATATAAAACTTTATTCATATAAAACCTACATGATACACACACTACATATATTTCAGCTTTTCTAAACATACACGTACACATAATGCTCCTGACCATTTAACGACGCGACTCTGACAATCATTAGACGGTGATATTAATAACTATTCAGCTTGGCGAAAAATAAAGACGAGTCGAAAATAACTTATCGCTTTACTGTCGCTATTTTGCAAACATTCTAGTTGAGTATAGAGAACTGCTGAAATGCAATTTATCAAACTGTTGTGTGTGTAGCGATATACATAGTGGCGCATGTGTGCGTGCACGGCCGGTGTACATGTGTGTGTCTCTAGCCAGCTCTTGTTTCACTTGTGTTCCCGTAGTGAGCACCTATAACTAACACAAGTCAATAGTTCTAAATATTGTGCCATAAGGTCACGTCAAGTAGAAACCAAACTGACCACCACACAGTGTACCTACTTGTTCCTCATGGGCCATTAGTCAAAACGAAGACCAAAGGCCATTAAATGGTCCACATAAAGTTACTCACATGGTTACAAGGCGGACAGAACCAGTCGCCCTCAGGCACCACGAACAGCACCGGCTTGAGGCAGCTGGCGTGGTAGCCCGCGTCACACTTGTCACAGAGAAGGATCCATTCCGGTTGCTCGCCGCTGCCGCAACGCTTGCAGAAACCGTCCGCGTCCTCTTTACCTAAACATATACATAAACATGTTATTTACTTCTATGCCTCATATTTTGCCACTAAAAACCGTTTTTTATTTATTTATTCTTCAATCTTATATAATAAGTCTTAAACCCCTGGGGATTGGCCAAAACTGCAATTGCATAATGCAGCCGTGAAGAGTCCTGAGTTAGTGTTAGTTCCTGAGTAATAAGCAAAATCACAGTACGCGACGCTCAAGGGTCTTCAATAGTCTTTTAAAAAATACAATAGTAACACATACAGGTATTTTCGACCCCTTGGACTGACTCATAAGAGTAGGAACGGAACTACATTTTTTATTTGTTTTTTTTATGCCGAGCTGACTCACCTTCCTGTAATGTTCGTGCTCTCTTCATTGGTTCGACTGGTTCGCCGCCCTCCAAGTCGGACTCCGGTGAGAATTCGTGATCAGATTTATTGAAAACCACTGTCAAACAAATACAACGTTTTAAGAAAAAAAGTACACACGATTATTCACAAATAAAGATTTTTAGCTAGTCAACATTTATAAAATCAGAAGTCATCTGAAGTGTACATAGGGGATTTAACCAAAATCATTACATGTTAGGAGAACATTGCTGTCTATGCCTTTGATGTGACCAAAGTTGGAATCATCCTTTACGATACACAAAATATCCTTGTCTTTCTGCACAACACAGCAACAATATAACAAGGCGGCGACATCGCTTGAAGAATAGAGTTACTATTCAGTTTTGTATTTCAGCCGTTCTTTGTTTCAAGTACTCGGTCGTACTACTAGGTTGTCGATGGTAGCGAAGGTAACGGGTGGACCTCTGTACTGTCTTTCCCGGGACGTGCACGAGGGGGTGGCCTCTTTGCAGTCACCCCCTCCGGGAAGTGCCCTTCGGTATGGCACCGTGGTGGGCCTTCTAAGAGTTCCCGAGGCCCAACATATGGTGTCGAGGCGGACCACCGTGGTGAGTTTAGTCGGCACACCCCTCCGCCCCCCAGGCGGAGGTTAGCCCAAAAAAAAGGTCTTCGGCGGTAAGTCGGTAAGCATACTGACGTTCGTGGTCGTCGTGGTCGTGCAGGTCGAACAGCGGCTCGTCGGAGTCGGAGTCGGGCTCGGGCCCGCTGGAGTGGTCGGAGCGCCACGCGCTGCGCCGGCGCCGCCGCGCGCCCGACGAGCTGCTGGCGCCGCTCGCCACCCACTCCTCTTCGCCCTCCTCTTCTTTGTTCTGTACAACAGTTATTTTATTTTATTATACGATTACTTACAGAACCTATTTGTCAGAAGATATGCCGTTCAAATTAAAAATAACTTCATTCAATTATAACATTGTCGGCACGATTGGCGCAGTGGTTGAGCGATCGACCGCTGCGCTACGTGTCGCGGGTTCGATTCCCGCACGAAGGAAATATTTGTATGATCTACAGATAGTTGTTTCGGGTCTGGTTGTGTGTGTATGTGACATGTATGTTTGTAAACTGTACCCACGATACAGGGGAAATCCTAGTGTGGGGCAATGTTTAAAAAAAAGAAAACAAAAAAAAAACAATATTAATCATCGTCGGACCCTTATAGTTTTCACTGCTGAAACTCAATCTTTTACTGAGCCATAATGCACCACAAAGGGCTAGAAAAAATTTCACATGCTTTCGGATTTCTGGCTCCAGGATACTAGTTTCCTTAGAATAGCTACACTTCAAATACTTAATACAAATCTTACTAAAATCAATAAAAAATACAATGTGCTATGCTGCTTGAAGTATAACTAAACATCATGATTCTGACGTCACATAGGTGACAACGGCGTGATTACTCAATACTCAATATTTATCGCGTTCCACAATGTAATCTAAGTGGAAAATGTTACAAATAATTCGGTCATTGTAACCTCGTCAACTCAAATATCAATCTAAATACAACGCTAGTTTCAACTGAGGAAAGCCCTATAAATAGTAGAGGAGTAAGAAAAACGAAATAATATACCTTTTTCTTATGAATTTTCTTGAGTTCCCTAAGCGTGACTTCTTCTAAATGCCGCCTATCAGCCTCCTCCTTGATCTTCATCTGCGCGATCCGCCGCGACTGCCGCACGGGCGCTATGTCAGAATCTTCAGACCCCGCGCGACCCTTGTCTTTGCCTGTTTTACCCTTGTCATTACTGGATTTGCCCTTGTCAGTACTTGATTTACCCTTGTCGTTACTTGATTTGCCCTTGTCATTATTAGATTTGCCTTTATCTTTGACTTTGTTCTTCTTTTTTACTAGCTTCTTTGTCGTTTTTTTGCCAGCTGTAAAAATGTAAATATTGCACAGAAATTAAGAATTGCTTTTTATAGCCAGATGATGATGATGTATGGCGTGGATACAATTTTATTGACAATCATCGACATTTCTGAGAGGAAAACAAAATAGTCTATTGTCAGTAACTAATTTACTATTGACCACAAGAGTCAAGACCTTGCGATTGTGTTATTAATAATCAATATATTTAGCTGATTATTAGAATGCTAAAGACCCATTTCACTACTTGATAAAGTGTCCAATTGTAATCTAACATTTATAATATAATGTAAAGGATTTAAAAAATATTGCTCTAAGATCTAGCCGTGTACTGGCTAATGAACCAGAGTGTATCTGCTAGATTTACTTATCAGACACTTGTATAACAGGAACACATTCTGTCACATAGGCGCTCACTGAGTTTATCAGCAAGGGACTAAAAGACGCTGGGAGAGAATAGCTTAAAAATGGGTAAAACAAAACGATGTTGTAAATAAATTGGTAGTTACCTATACTATAGAGAGTCTCCTCCTCAGATTCATCACTTGAATTTTTCTCAAGAAGTTTGGCTTCCACTTTTTTTCTGTTAACAAATGAGTAAGTTTTAAAGCAGGTTTATTAACTGCCTACATAAAGTAACTGGGTGTAATGTAGGTCGATAGAGGAAATTCATCATTAGCAACACAGGTAACAAAAGTAGTAATTAAAATAGAATTACCTTGTGGATGTGATAATTTTCTTAGGTTTAATTTTGAGGCGTTTTCCGCTTGTGATGGGTTCGTCATCTTCACTTTCGCTTTGAGATTCAGATTTATTCTTATCGCTCATCGTAGCATCTATTAGAGACCTTTTCAAAGACTTACATTCTTTCTTTCCATTGTCATTAGCAGTATCTTTGTCACTATTCTTATCTACAGGAACATCAAGTTTTTTAACAACCTTTTTTCTTTTAAATTTTCCTTTATTGGCTTTTATTTTCCTCCTTTGCGCTATAGGATTGCTTTCAACATTATTCAAACTGTCTTTCTTAGTTTCACTGTTATCTACACTATCTCCTATTTCCTTGGAATGTGTGTTTACGTCACTCTCAGGTGTAGTTTCTAACCTTAGCTTCTTAGGAGGTAAAGGATCTTCTACTTTTAGTTCTTTATCAGGACTCTTCTCTTTTTCATTGTCTGTGTTGACATCTTCTTGTTCTACGGATGATACACTGCTTTTTCTTTTCTCTATAATACTTGTTTTACTATCATGACAATTATCAGTCTCTGAGTTAACTACTTCTGTACTTTTGTTTAGTTTCAAATTCCTGGCTATATTTCTTTTCTTTTTAAATTTACCCCTCCCTTTTTTAGCACTATTCTTTTTAGGACTTTCACTATCTGTAGTGCTTTTATCATTGACACTAGCCTCTCTTTTCAAATCATTCTCTTTAATTTTTGTTGAATTAGAGCCATCCGATTGATCTAAATCGCGCACGCAATGTTTTTTAGAGTCAGTATTTAACACATCTGTGGTGTCATTTGATTGATTTTTCAAAGATCTTTTATTCACAGATGGTATACTACTTTTTAATTTTACACTTTTAACTAATTTATTTTTATTGCTTGAATTTGTCAGTTCGTGAGGATGCTCACCATTGAGGCAGTCTTCATTTCCATTTTCCTCAGTAGAATTTTCTTCAGGGCTGTGTGCTTCTTCTATCGTTTCTGGGTTGCCTGTGTCATTGTCATAGCCCCAGCCTTCTCCATAGAAGTACATAACTGTTTCTGAAATTTCTTCACCTATGATATAAGAACTATCACAGTCAGCTCCATTTCCTTCGCCAGTCACAAGCATTACGGGTTCTTCTATTGCTTCGCCTACTTCTTCACCTCTGTTTTGTTCTTTACTTTTTTCTACACTTTGTGAAGTCTCCTCTTTTTTTGGACTTTCCACTTGCTCGACTGTGTCCACTTTTTCTATCATGTCTACTTGTTTGACAGGTTCAGATTTTTCTAAAGCTTCTAATTTTTCGGATGTTTCTGGTTTTTCCAATATTTCTGATTTTCCTGACACTTCAATTTTTTCCAATACTCCAATTTCTTCCACAACTTCAATTTTTTCTGAAACTTCTAATGCTTCTAATTTTTCTGAAGTTTCAAATTTTTCAGTTGTTTCTAATTTTTCAGTTGTTTTTAACTTTTCAGGTGCTTCTAGTTTATCAGGTGTTTCTATTTTTTGAGATCTTTCAAACTTCTCACATGCCTGTAATTTTTCAGTGGCTTCTAAATTTTCAGACGCTTCCAATTTTGCAGATGCTCCTAATTTTTTTGATGCTTCAAATGTTGAAACTGCTGCCAATGTCTCAAAATCATTTAAATTTTCGGATTCTTCAAAATTTTCCGATACTTCAAATTTTTCGAATGCTACGATTTTTTCAGGTGCTTCTAATTTTTCAAGTCCTTCTAAATTTTCATTACTTTGTAATTTTTCTGATGATTCAAATTTTTCTGATACTTCAAACTCTTTTGTTTCTAATTCTTCTGAAGATTCTATTTTTTCTGATGCTTTTAATATTTCTGGTGATTCTAATTTTTCTGATGCTTCTAACACTTCATTTTTTTCTGTTGCTTCTGGCTTTTCTGTTTCTTCTGATTTTTCTATTACTTCTGGCCTTTCTGTTTCATCTGTAGGAGGATAAATGCTTTCAGTGACATCTTCAATCTTCTCTTCTGGTTCTTCTTTATCTTCTGAACTCTCTTCTAGCTTAGTTGCTTCTTTAACAGGAACTGAATCATCCTCATCTTTTTGTTCATCCACTTCTTGTTCTGATTCAGATTCTGGACTTAGGAACTCTTCTTCATTTTCTTCTTCACCTTCCGATTTGTTAGACTGTAAGAATTTTGAAGACAATAAATAAATTTTAATTATTATAAAAAATTACAAAGCTATTTATTTTGATTATTATAAAATAAAATTTAGAAAAATACATGCATTCAGAATTAATTATAGGATAGATAAAACATGGATATATGCAGTTCATACTAATAGGACATTAGGGCACTGTAGTACCTATTATAAGAAGATACCACTAGGCTTGAAGTCACATCATAAAGCCACTGTATTGTGACACTTACCTCCAATTGTGGTGGTACTTCAGCACTGCTTGAGTCTTCATTTACATTAGAATTTGATGCAGATAATGGAGACACATCCTCACCACTTTTTAACTGTGCTATCACTTTCACCAGTTCTTCTCGAGTCCTATATGAAAAGCAATATTTTATAAAAAAACAATCAAATAAATTATACCTATTATAAAGAGGAATTTCATTAAAATAATTATAAAATAATGTCTATCAATTTCACATAATAAGTTGTTTCAGTGAAAATTTCAAAACATTTTCCAAAATATATTTCATGATTTATTTCAATCATGAATTCAATTGTTTGAAATTAATTTCACATGCAAAAGTGCTGTAGCTATAACATCTAAATTCAATTGCTCATTATATTGTATGTAAAATAGGGCATTAGAATTTCATACATTTTTAACGAATCTATAAATAAGAATAAATTCATTCAGTTTTTACCTAGCTACAAGCTGCCATGTTTCCTCATCTTGATCTTCTTTATATAAACATAAGTTGGCTTCATGATCTACTTGCAGCCAGTACACACAACCATTCTTGTCTCTGCCTATAGGGTCTAACCTCAACTCCTTACATGATATTGCATTGACAATGTTCTTGAATTTTGGGTGGCAAGTAAATTGGAACTCTAGTAGCAGCTGTGAAAGGACACAATCATTTTATTTATGGTATAAATGTAAAAGATATGTGAGAAACATTCTTAGACCAAAACAATGGACACAGAAACATGAAAGCATGCAAAAAATTTGGCTGAGGGCCATAATTTTTATTAAATTAAATCACTGACACATATAATATGCATTGCAACAGGCATTTTCATATATTTCTTCAATTACTTAGCTAATGAAATATGCTAAAAGCCCTTTTATGTTGTTGACAAAGTAAATACATAATATAGTGCTCAAGCCCATTGAAGTAAAACACTTGACAGCAATACATACTTATGTATGAATCATTTGTGAAAGTGTTGACTGCCAGCAATAAATGAGATTAGATGCACATCATCTCGGAAAAAAAAAACTGAGTAGGCGTAATTACCTTCAATACTTTCAATTTGACTTGTGTGCTAGCTTTCTTGTAAGAGAACCTCTCTATCTCCCAGGCTTCCTGATGGTGACCTTGTTGATGGCAAAACTTTATCATAAACCTCTCCCATCTGTTGCTCGGCACCGTTTTATGAGCACGACGCAGAAGTCTCAAGTGTAACTCCTTCAATGGATCCAACACTAACAACAAAAAACTAATAAGATGTTTGTTTATGATTTGAAATGACGAATCTACGAAGATATCTCACCTTCTTGTGTATTCTCTATGAATTCTTGTAATTTAGATATCGTAGGAACATCTAAACCGTACAATTTGCCAAATGTTTTTAGAAATGAGTAAATAACAGCGAAATTAGGATCATTCGCACACGAAATT
This sequence comes from Shargacucullia verbasci, assembly GCA_947562105.1. Lineage (NCBI taxonomy): Eukaryota > Metazoa > Arthropoda > Insecta > Lepidoptera > Noctuidae > Shargacucullia > Shargacucullia verbasci. The sequence goes on from OX387287.1 coordinate 2,519,452, forward strand.
TCACCATCGGACGCCATCGTCGGAACTTAGCAAGCTTTTTCACTAAACATCACTAATGGTTCTAAATACAGATATATGATTATTTCACTTAGACCTAAAGGGAAGTTGTAAAACATGTACATGATTCACGAAAATATCTTCATTTTATGTGCACTCAAAGCTTCTTTTCTTATTTTCTATTTTATTAAAATAAAACTCAATGACAGCCATCGCTCCATAAACGACTATATTATTTTTTTAAGTAAACACAGGAGAATAGGGACTGACAGATAAACTTATTTAGTGAACCAAAGACAATTCAGGACAAAAGATTAAAAAAATTTAGCGTAATAAGACTAGGCAGCATGCGTATTATTAAGTAGGCCCAGAATTTGATCCTTATAAATTATTAGCCTTGATATATATATATATATATATATTATTATTAGCGACACCGTCGGCAGTGTGCATATTAGTGCATACAGTGTGTGTGCGTTTTTTTTCAAATTTAAGGTACGATTCCTAGCTATCTCTAAGTATTTTCGCAATTTGTAATAGTTTGAGATTTGGCAATCCAATCACAGAAAATTTTACCTGTATATTTCTACCATGTTATTGTAAAAATTATAATCTCCTTTGGCCAGGTCGATTTGTTCGTTGCGGTAAAATGCGGTAGGGTTTGAGACTACCAGAAATTCAATTTTATTCAGGTCGTTTGGCATGGAGAAGTGCGCATTTATCAACTGCCCCGTTGCTATCTAGATCAATCAATTTGGAAGTGAAGGAGCGCTTGCCGCGATTATTTTTGTACGGGTGACTGTTCTGCAGACACGTGTGTATAAAGTGGTGTGTATCCATCTCAGTGCACTTATTTTATGCTTTCTGGAAAACACTCGACTCATTCAGTGAAATTGTGCAATGTGACCGCCTTACACCATATTCCAAAATATTGCCGGAAAACAATGGATTATGTGATTTTACACCGATTTATAATGAAACAGTGGTGGTCAGCTAATTAGGAATGTAGAAGGTCTACCTTTTTTATGAAGATCTGTTTATAAGAATTTCAAATTTGTAAACTGTGGCGCAATTTGCTTTAATACCCACCACGGAAAACTTTACAAATGTAATGCAAGACGCCCTCGAGCTAGATGGAGTGACGATATACCCAAAGTAGCTGGTAGCGGTTGGAAGAGAATAGCCGAGGATCGGGTTCAGTGGTGTGCATTGGGAGAGGCCTATGTCCAGCAGTGGACTAATGCAGGTTGATGATGATCCACCAATTTAAAGTTTGTCCTAGACTAGGATTTCTTTTGTATCGGGGCTACAGTTTATAAATATACATTTCAAATGCAACAAACACATACTTAGACCAGAAATAAGAGCTATCTGTAAATCATATAATTAATATTTCTTCCATGCGGAAGTCGAACCCTGGTATGCTACACATTGCGCAGAACGCTTGATCACTTAGGCACTGTGAAAACCGATAAGTCAATTATTCCCAGCTAGATAATTAGAATGATTGTTCCGTTACATTAATTAAATACATCAGACTTTATCTTGTGAAAGTTACTCTTGAGTAGCGTGTCAGGTGTAACATAATTTGAAGACTTAGAAATGTGGACATAAGTAGTTCTTGTCATAAATTATGGTAAGAAAATTTTACCGCGAGCAGGGATCGATTATTTCTTTAGATTTCGCTTCACAGGCGTTATCACGTCATAGAAGCATAATTATAACAATTCTCGTCCTCCAGGAGGAGCTTTAAGATAAAAGTCTACGAGGCCAAGTTACTATCGTCGCTATTTTATGTCAAATATGAGTATTTAGTAAAAAGTCTATATGCATCACTACAACTGTCAAGAAATAAAATCACCACAGACTCATTGATGCTTTTATATCCTGTGGTTGCAAACCCCATTGAGTTGAGTGAAACGAGTGTTTGGTTTCGTTTACTTTTAAGATTTGTGTGACTGCTTTGTTTCTAAGTTTAGTATAATTAACTTGTAATATCAGCCAACATGTCTTCAGTATGTTGTGGAACAAAAAAACAAAAACTGAATAACTCTTACAGTAACAATATAGATCGACCTTTGAATGGTTACCAAGAGTCTGTGGCTATTCCTGATATGTGTTACTTTTGTTTCGATGTTTTATACTGTCAGCTGCACAGTATGGATCCTCCTCAGACGCCAAACTTTACTAATGATGCCTAGTAAGTGGTTCACTCTCGTAAGTACAAGTACTATCTATCAATATTCGTAAGCCTATCCTGCTGGACATGCTTTGTTGAGTTACCTCCACATCTTTTGTTTCCAATGAGGTCAGTCTGAATCAAACCTTTTGTGTTTTAGATACGAAACTTTTCCGTGTACCACAAATAGATGCACATTTTCACTTTCACTCATTTACATAGTGTACAAATGTAAACATCCATGATTTGTGTTTGTTCATTTATGACACCCACACAAAGGCAATTTTGTTTTTTATTCGCGGTCAATACACCTCCACTCCCTCCCATCACTTCCAAAAATGTGCATGATAATACAATCTTTATGTGAGAGTGCATAAAGTTTATAATGGTGTACATATTATTGTTATAGTTGTGCTATTGAGTGTTTGTGTTAACAGTTACAGAATATCTAATGTGCAATAAAGGTGGATCACACTTGACCTAATGTCTGTTTTATATGCCTAAATTTTTATTGTAATAAAATTTATCATTATGATATGATGTCATATTTATATTTCTTTTTCACAGTCCTTTATTCGTGACATGGAAAATTGGTAAGGAGCATCGTCTCCGAGGGTGTATTGGGACATTCAACGCTATGCATTTACACTCAGGTATGCCTACAAAAAGACCACAACCAAATGTTATTTGCTTTTCATGGAATAAACATTTTATCATATAAATGATACTTAAAAAAGATGACACAGCTATGACCTTCTCCTGTTATTAGCAACTTACTAAGCCAATAATAATATATTTGAAATGCAATGCAATGATAATATTTCACTTAGCAATAACACATCAAAATTATATAATAGTATTCAAAGTAGATACCTAAAGCTATTTAAAAACTGTGATTGTAGAATTCTATCAGTGTTAATCATTAAATTGTAGTTAAGAAATAAATGTTTTATAATTGCTCTCTTCAAACTTGAATTTATAATACATGGATTATACAAAAAAGTTCAAGTTTTTTTTTAAAAGGTCTAATTCTCGTGTAAGTTCATAATGGCTACTGGTAACTGGGCTTATTGTATGCTAAACTACTGGATATAAACCTCTACCGAGTTGTACCACAACATTCAATCGCAGACCTTTCACCCTGAAACACAAATTCAATGCATAAAATTTGTAAATAATAAGAGTATTTTCAGAATGAGATTTAGGCAATTTATAACATAACATAGCATCACATCTGTATTTCCCAAAGGATTAAGCAGAGGAGTACTATTGTACACCAACATTTTGCCAACACCTTTATTCAGTACCATGTAACACAGTTCCAGACTTCATACTGGCACTGGTAATTTCCATTAGGCAATTTATCATATGTTCTATAGGCCAATGAACGAGATACTCGTCCTGAATGACCTGAATAGAAAGGTTTTGAGCTTGCAAAAAACTTAACTATCAATGGTTATATGTTAGGGTGATTGTCCAACTTAAGAATGAATAGTTTCTTTACTATTCCTATATCTGGTTTTTAGCTTATAAACCCATCCTTTATGGGTGCTTTTCAGTTATGATCTAGCACAGTAATTTCAACAGCAGGTATCTTATTTTATTTCAGTACAATGAAGTTTATTTACTTCTATTTCATTATCATCAAGAACATAATAAAAAATATATTATTGACTATGTCTATGATAGCCAAATGATAACTTCAACAATCTCTCAGGTCTTCGTGAATACGCGATAACAAGTGCGTTGAAAGACTCCCGGTTCGCGCCGATCGCCCGCGAGGAGGTGCCGCGGCTGACGGTGTCAGTGTCCATTCTGCAGCATTTTGAAGAGGGTGAGCACTACCTGGACTGGAAGCTGGGCAAGCACGGCATCCGCATCGAGTTTATAAGTGAACGAGGCACCAAGCGCACTGCTACGTACTTACCTCATGTTGCGACTGAGCAAGGTGTGTATAATATAAGCTTGTAGTTGGCACTGGTCATTATGGGGCTTCTAATAGCTACTTAAGGAAGATGTAGGAGAATATAGTAAGTCACAATGCTAGTCGAAATTGGTGGTTGTAATATTATGTTGTTAAAAGCTGTTCTTATGATACTGCTGCTCTGATAACATAATACTTTCAAAAGGGCTATTAACGTTGCGATGGTTGCACAGACATATTGAAGTCATTTAATAACAGCCATGCCACGGTATGTCGATCGCTTTCCGACCAAACCATACCCAATTAGCTTGATGATGACTTGTCGTCATGCTGATGGCCTCTCATATAATATCCATCACGGTGCGTATAATTTTTTTAATGTATTCAAGTATCTTCAGTGAGAGAATTTTACATATAGGCCACATTCTTAGACTTAAAAAGGTCGATAATCAATCGAAGTTAATAGCGAAACAAAAGCACATTATAACAAGAACGAGTTTTTCTCGAATTTTAAAAGAGTTTAACTCCAATCATATGGTATCTTACCATGGCTTCCCACGGCTTACGTGCTGCGTGCGTCACGTGGCGACTTGTGCTGAGAAGGAGCACGTGGAAGGAGCACGAGCCACAGACAGTCTCATCCACGCGTGCGTGTGACACGGGGCCTGGTGTTTGGTTTGAAACTTTGAACTGCCATTTCAAAATGCAAGTACAAGTTGACATTAGATTGTCACTTTCTTTCCTATTTCTTTAGTCAGCCAGTGATCGGTAGCTAGTGTACGATAGTACACATCTGCCTACCCGTTTTAGGATTAGGTGTAACGGTTTATCAATAGAAGCCATATTTTTATCCAGCCCTAGGTATTTAGTCTTAGAGGTAAGTATAATTAAAACTCTTAGGAGCGGAGCAGGGAGAGAGACTAGTAGTCATTTAGAGAACGAAGTCTAGGGGCCTAATTATATCGTAAATAGGGGGGTGTACTATACCTGGTACATACTTTGTGTGCGTCTCGAACAAGCCTAAAAGTGATAATAAAGAACAAAACATTGCTGAAATGTGTATTTTCTGTTGAAAGCAGCTTGAAAGTTATAATGCTGCTCTGCTGCACATGAGGCAGAATTTGAATTGTTTCTAACCGCATCACCCAGTTGCAAGCTGTATATACAGGACCTTGAATGACACTGTTTAAAATGACCAGAGATTTCTTATTGAAATTGGTATGTATTTAACATTAGGTGTATGTGCCAATACACTATTTTTTTCATTTCGCCAAGAATGTAAACAAGGGGCACAGCTCTCGATGGCGTGTTTAATAATAGTTATTACAAACCGTAAGTATGTAGTTTATACAACAAGAAAACGCGATAGTCTGTTCTACAATAAGTTCATAGTTTGATTGCATTTTATTTGCATTTTAATTGGCTAGATGTCAATAAATAGGGTATATGTACATAATTCAAATGACCCATCAATATTGAAGATAATACTTTAACACGAGCATGTGGTATTTCCAGGTTGGGACCAAATCCAAACAATAGACTCGCTTCTCAGAAAGGGCGGGTACAAAGCCGCCATAACGGCGGAGCTCAGGCGCAGCATCAAATTGACGCGCTACCAGTCCGAGGAGATCTCGGCAACCTACAACGAATACATCAATCAACGCTGCTAGCAAATGGTAAACGCGCCCGCTCACGGGTACCAGCTTAATAAAAATCTAAGACTTGCGTATCAAAGTATACCTTATGCACATAATAATAAGCAAATATATCGGAGTTGGAGTGGGCAGAGTGGTTACAAATATTGTGTTAGTAATAAAATAGGTTGTAAGTGTACGTCTAGTGTCCAGTATCAGTTTATGAGGAGGCATTGTGAAGCAGACGCTCGTCCGAACACGAACGTGCTTGGAAGTACAATGACCAGTCAGAATTATGCTCAAAGTGGATTGACGAGCGACATAAAACGGTCCTGTTTGATTCAAATCATTTAACGTTAAGATACAACACTGCCAACGACATTCCTCTGTGGATAACATTAGAAGTGCCATCTTAAACAATACAGTAACGCTTATGAATTAATATTAATATTGACGTGCAGTGAATATACTATCAATAAATAGACTTACACATATGTATGATTGTTTTTCAAAAAAATAATATTAATTTTCCCGTACCGGCAATACACTTTGATCAAAATATTGACTTAGGCCAATTTGTATTTTATTTTCTTTGTTGTATGTATATGTTACAGTGGGTCTTAAAACTAATATTAAAAAAATAACATTGGTTAGTGAATTATGTGTAATTTGACTCATGGTCGGCTAGTTAAGGGGTTGCCCATGCTTCCATAATTGTGAATCTTGTATTACTCATTGAATCTTTAACATTTCATGATATATGGTTACAATTTCACAGTTACCTTGTAGGTAACGATATTGTCTTCACAAGGCCAGTTGGTCGCGTGACTGGTATAGATTCTATTGACCTTACCCTACTTGTATTACATTCGAACTACAAATGAACAGCAGTTCATTCAGAGCGAGGGTAGTCACAATTCGGTTCAAAGAATTTTTAATTCTCAAAAGAACATTACAAAATTAACTTAAGATATGAAAAACTAAACAATATTATACTTAGGTACTACGAACATTTGGCATTCGATCTATCGGATACATGTACGTATATTTAGAGTTAATTCTCTAAAAAATGTTTCTTTAATCTACTTTTAAAAATATTAAAAGATAAGGAATCTTTTATATTCTTAGTCAGCTTATTGTATAGTTGAGCTCACTCAAACTGTATATTATTTTTCCCGTATAGGGTTAATTTATAATATTATTATGTTTTATTTTATTAACCTTGCCCCAAACATTTTAACTGTATTGTGGGTACGTTTACTGTCATAAACATCACAAACAAATATACTCAGAACAACTATTTGTAGGTCATAAAAATATTTGTTCTGTGTGGAATCGAGCGCAAATAGTCGAACGCTCACAGCGCCAAACGCAATGGATGGCGTCCCGTCATGCTATTCACAGACAATTGTTTCATATAAAAATGAACTTTACTTTTACCGGTATGTCAACAAGTTCGGTTTGTTAAATATATTCTGCTGCATCTAGTCAGATTATACTGCATGGAATAGACTACAATACTTCATAATGATCAGCTTTTTTTTGAAGTTATACTTCTTTTGGCGCGCTTGATGAGTGAATTCTTACGTTGCGCGCGCACACCGACGGATAAAAGCTACACCATGAAGTTGGTTGGTAAATGTCTCTTAAATTTTCTTGGGAATTGATAGCTATATTCAAGGTAGTTATTTAAATATTTGTGTATCTGTAATACGTGTTTCATATCAGTGGAAATAAAAAATAAATAAGAAGTATAACTTCTTACATCCGTACATAAGTACACACACACATTTTTGTTTTGTGTATGATATACTAACACGTTACTAAAGTTTATTTGTAGTTCGAATGTAACTTGGGTCATTTGTTGGGTTGGATAACATCCCAAAGTGGGTAGGGAGGGGCCAAGGAGAGACGGTATTTCTGTTATGTTCATATTCTATGAAAGTACGCCCCGCTTTGTTCACGGCCTTCTAGATATCAGTTGTCTATATCCATTTAAATCGTAATCGATCATAAAGTTATCAAATTGTAACGCATAGTCTTATGAAATGTCAACAGGATCTCAATGTAATATCGTAACGATTAGAGGATTATTTTTTTATAAAACAAAAGTACTTATATGTAAAATTACTCTACGCTTGGGTAAGCACTCCCCTAAACCTATCATGTAAGGAATATTATATAGATCGAAACAATGATGTTCTCGAAAAAAAAAATCAAATACTTTTGAAAAATTCTAAAAAAAAACAAATAAGAATTAAAGTGAACAAAAAAAGTAAATTAATGAATTACTTTAAGAAATCATTTGTTGTAGAGTGTAAGTGTGTCTTACTTTTATTAATTTTTAAACGTTAAATTGTTATGTGATTTGAAGTTTTTGAATCTGCTATTAATTTATGGATGGGGCATGGGGGAATGTTAATAATTTCGGTAACTTGGTATTTATTTAAATTAAAACTTAAAACGTATCTTTCATGAGGGGTTGATGCATTCGTTGAATAAAATACATTTCACGATGCTAACTCAAAAGCTGAGTATTTTGGGTTGATAATGAATACCGAGTTAACGAATTATTACTAAGAATGTTGGAATTGTACCATGAATAGTGTAGATAGTAACAAGACGCTAAAACACAAAGTTTATATGATTTGATTTAAAGTATATTATTAAGTTGTGGTGGTAGAGTATTCTGCCTAAGAGTTATATCGCTTGTCTGCTTGTTTATAATGGACTTGATGAGAGGGCGTGTAATTGATAGACAACGTCAAACTGTAAGGCTTAAGGCTTGCTTTGTTGTGTAGGCGTAATCTATTCAGTTTGCACATCTTCTCAACATAATCCATTCATTTGTTATTCTTTATAGTGAACAGCTAGATATTGTAATATTAATACAGTAGGTCACCGACTTATGAAGGAGTTGTAAGATTGTTGAAAACGGCACTAACAATGAGAAATAAACACATACAGAGTAGCTGCAAGGTTTGTGTCTTAATTCTAAATGTTCTTACTTTCGGTTTGAGCCTTTCTGCCCCCTTACGGGCCATCCATGAATTACTTCACACGTTATGAGGGGGGAGGGGGTCGACGAAGTGTGACATTGTGTGACAAGGGGTGGGAGGGGTGATTTCAAATAAATGGAAATAAAACTAATTTCGGAACTGCTGTTTTAATTTAATAATTTTTAGATGTAAAATTGCAAAATATGTGACGCCACTAGGGAGGGGGGAGTCTCACAAACGTGACCAGCTGTGACAAGGATGGGAGACGGGTCAAAAAAGCATGAAATTCGTGTGACGTAATTTATGGATGGCTCCCTTATGACGCCTTAGTACAAGTTAAAAGGGCAGTTTAACAACATCTGGCGCAATATATAATTGGTCAGAAAGCGTATAGTCCTTGCAATGAGACGTAAGAATCGCGTTTGTGTGAGTGCATGCCCGTCCGTGCGTCCAACTTCTTTCGGCGCCCACTCACACATGCAAGGCTGTAAAGATGAAGCTATTTATTGTATGTGTTTACAATTAATTAATACTTTCAGCAATACAAGTGACTTGACATAAAATCAAATATAATTATTGTAAGCAGATGTCTAAATAGGATAGAATTATGTTAATTTTCAAATTATAAAATATGTTTTCGGCAGTTACCTGTTTATCCACATTATAACTCACTCATATTTTTCACTACAATTTAGGTTTAAACATCCACTTTGTTGTTTTTGTGTGAAATATATATATATATATATTATGCCATTTTGCTTTGTTACATAGTGTAGTATTTTTGTGAAAGGCCTGCATTTACTGAACTTATGACTGGTCAAATGTTACGAGTTACTTATGGAAATACGCGTGAATGGATAAATACTCGAAACGTTGGGAAAAGGTATTTTCAGTGTTAATGGTTGCATAGCTCGAGGTGAATTTAGCACGTACAAAAAAAGTTATAGTAGCGTCTTAAATATTCAGAAGCTAGCCAAAAGTCGTGTTTAATAAACAATATGTTAAAATATCTATAGTTGCCGCAAATAGGAACGCAAACAATGTAGCAATAAGGAACAGTTTTGTACAGAACTTTGGCCATTCGGAACCGATGGGCTTGAATTCTTAACGAGTGTGTGAGCGAGACAATACGAACTAGTATAACTATCTCACTCACTCCTTAGAGTTATAGAAATGGTAGTCCTGAAATGTAAGTAAAAGCATATCTATAGTCAGGTTACTACGGTAAGGATATTTTGAAATAATAGATCTTGCGTAAATAATTATTTGGTTGAGTTCAGAATGGTAAAAGTTATTTTTAGACCAGAGGGCAGTTTCGCATGTGTTCAAATCTAGAAAAAATGTACTATATCTAGTAACACCTCTGTGCATAGTTTGTTGTCCGTTTTTTGTATTTCTTGAATATGATAACTAATAATATAGGTTACTTTGAAAAGATAACATGTTTTTTTTTGTTATTGTTAACTCGCCAAAATATAGCTTTCTATTTTGGCTAACGTTCCTGGGATTCGGCACACCGTGCCGCTGACTGACTTAACATGTTTTCCTTTATTGTTAGACCATTGTGGATGAATATTGTACGTAGATGTATGCCGGAATGCCCGCTTCGATTGGAGCCCACGACTCAACGACCTCTGCTAGCTTTACATACATTGCATGACAGAGGCTAGCGTAGTGCCTATTGAAGGGACTCATGGTGTTATATCTCGGTACAGAAAGGTTCGCGAACAACAATAAAATTGTTTTTTTTTTTTGAAAAAACAATTTAACGAAACGATTTAATCATAAAATTATCTATTTACAAACTATCATACAACTACCATATAAAGCATTTATTCCTTATGCGCTTCAGCTACGAGTTTAGCTTCTATCTCCATAATCTTTCGTCTCAAAGTGAAGTTGTTTCTCATTTCAAAATAGGTGAAAAATGATGAGGCTGCTATCTGACCTATTAGCATAAAGGTTAGTGTGCCGTTAAATGGCCTTGTGATTTTTCTTAAGAACTGAAATAGGACTCTTGGACCTTCTTGAAGGTCTGGCACTCTGTATGTTGAATACCGGTGTGCAAACTGGAACAAGTGTTAAATATACATAATGTATTTAGAGAAAATGAAGAATACTAATAATGTGTCCACACTATTATGCGTTGGTCTGCTGACCATAAGCATATGGCAATAACTGTTATATACTCTTTTCCATTTTTAGGTATTCTAAACAGTTTTTTGTTTTGGTCCTGTTAATGTAACTGGTCTTGGATGTCACAGAAAGATTCTTGTTATTATACCAGAGATTAGGTAGCAGTACTTACTAGATAATTCTTACTGTAAGCCTGTCTCATCTCTCTGCTGCATAGAGGCCTCTCATTTTGATTTAAAAGATTTTATATATTATGTGCATCAAAGATCTTTACTATATATTAGGTACCAAGTATATTTTTTGGTTATATATTCTTAAGAGGTTATTTAAATGTTAATATTTTTTAAAGTGTGAAACATTTCTGTTTTGAATGATCAGTATGAGGCTCACCATCATAGCAGATGCTGGGCCCAGCACCATTGGGTATGCGAAGCCAAGACTGCACTGTATTGCTGCTGACCTTAGTTCATAACACATAGGACATGCCTCATTTTTCATCAGTAGCATGTTTGTTGCAACTAGCTGTAAACAAAATGCAACAGTTAAGTATTGTTTTAGTTAAACAGCTTATTCTGATTGTGATGATAATGGAAAAGTGAGGTCACTCCCTTAACCCATCAAGTGACACAAAGTAGATAGTCTATTGTTTTTCAGTTCCGAGTGAAAGTGCAGTCAGACACCAATATTGACGATACGATTGGCGCAGTGGCTAAGCGATTAGCTTTCTGGGCTACGTGTCGCGGGTTCGATCCCCGCACAGAACAAATATTTGTATAATATACAGATAGTTGTTTCGGGTCTGGTTGTGTGTGCATGTGACATGTATGTTTGTAAACTGTACCCACGATACAGGAGAAATCCTAGTGTCGTAGATGTTTTTTAAAAAAAAAATGTATATATTGCACAGCATATTCATAAAACTTCAAAAGTAACGTATAATGGAGTAGTTTGTTCAAACTCTTTATTGTACATCAGATATGTAGTTTTTGGAGTTATTAATATTGAGTACTTTTTTATCTCTGTATACATCCTATTATTTTTTACCAGCTAGGCTTAGCAGGGACAATAGCTCAGTGTATTCATGTATTTGATTTTATGAGTTGTTTTGTTTTGGCTGTTATTCTAATGTATAATATTAGTGTACACTATTGTAGTGTATAAAATATATACTTACATGTCTGTGAAACAGCACTGTTAAAACTGCAGGCATGACCGAAATGGGAACAACAGATGCAAAGTACCCATAAGGTCCTAAGTTAAGCTTATGCCTATAGTGCCGGTTTATCATGACACCACAGAAAGCATTGATGCCGCCGAGGATTGCCGGAGCATACTTTAGAGCCCACCTGTAATAATATATGAAATAGTAAGTTATTGTAACATTTATATCAGGTCCAGAGAATCTATATTTGATTGATTGATTGATTTTTAACACCAGCGATTTATGTTATTTATATAAATTAATCGATCTTTACAATGAGACCCGGCAATTTTGAGAGGTTAAGTATAGGCCTATGATATGTCGTTTGAGGACCCGACAAATGTTAAACCGTTATATTTGTTACAATAACTATAACTTACGTGTCGGCCAACGATTCCCATTCTGTAACTATATCCCAAACATACTTCGTAGCTTCCAGTTCGTCTAAAGCAACTGCATCTTTGGGCACTTCTTTGGCTTTCATCAACGCCATGATGAAGTTTAATTTTTTGTGGGATGTGCTAATTAGAGATATTTAGATAGACTTTATCACATTAAAATAAAGTTGAATAAGTTTAAGATTGTTCATAACATAACCTCTTACAATTTCTGACGATTATGATCAATATGATGGCAATATTTGTTTGTCAAAAACAGCTGGTTGGTGTTGCCTACACGGATACTTGGAAAATAATCTGCCTGTTGTTTTATTACGACTAAACCGATGAACCGGTAGTCATGAAATTTTATGAAACGGTAGCCTGGCTTCTGGAGAAGAACATGGGATAGGATATGTATGTCGTGGGTAACAGCTAATTTTCAATAAAAACGTAGCTTCTTGAGCAACATCTAACCAATACGATTCTTTAGAGAATTTAGAAGATGGTCGGTAAAATGGTCCACGGACGGACTGGAGAGCTATTCTATACGCGACGTACGCCTCTACAAATGTTATCAACAAATAGTGCGAAGCCATTACCAGCACAAAAAAAATGTTATCAACTTATCATGTCAAAATCAAGTTTAATGTCAAAGTCAAACTAAGCAAAAAGAGCGTCGATCCCACATAGTAATTTGTAAATAAAGCAATCAGTTTTAAATAAGGAGGGAGTTAATAAGCTAAGGTATCTTGTGATGGCTCAGTCACAATTTTCTTTACTATGGAACGCACACAAGAGGAATATATGCAACGGATTAAGCACTTTACAGCAGGTTAGAATCTGGTTTTATAAAACAGAAGCCGAATGCTATTGTTTCTTATTATTATATCTGTACATTTTTAGAATGGTGAGTTTGTGGATATGACCCTAGCTGCAGACGGTCACCTAGTAAAGGTTCACCAGGTGATCATAGCCCTGGCCAGTCCGTACATCAAGGAACTGATATCGTCGGCGCAATGTCCTCATCCCGTTATATTTCTTAACGTAAGTTTTATCTGTTTATCATGAACATGTTCCAAGTTCCTTAAAAGTAATGGCAAGAGTTGTAATGAATGAAATGATGATCAGGTACTAATAAAATACATCCACATGAGCATGTTACTGTAGAACAAGCAGCTCCATTGTTTGCCATTTAGCTAGAATAGTTCTAAAAAAAATGAGATTAAATATACTTATAAAGCAGGCTTGATTAGCCGCTTCTATCATCAGCTAGCTAGTTGTGTTTGTCAATACAAACATGGCTTATAAATGTTGATTGGTTAAATGGATGAGGAAGGGCCTAGTGACCCATGTGTCCATCTTCTACCTGATATGATGAGGAGGAACAATAAGAGCTGATCCTTTGTGTAGACAAAAAAATATGAAATACAATTGCCAGTTATTTCATGCAATATGCAACAATGATATTCATAAATTCAATTTAATATTCAAATAAATAACTAAGACATTTTTGTGTATGTTTGAGCTATTTTATTTATTTCGAAAAGCCAGCTAAATACATCTATAAAAATAAAAAAATATTGTTTCAGAAAATATCTTACACTACACTTTGTGCGATACTGGAGTATGTGTACACAGGGGAAGTTTTAGTATCCATAGAGAATTTGAATGAACTTCTAGAAGCTGGCAAAGAACTACATATAAAAGGCCTTGAAGATATGGTAAGAGTATGGTTATGTTGTCACAGGGCAAGGTTGTAGCATTAAATATAGCCTTCATCAGTCTATACAACATTACAGAAATTTTGTCAAATATTAATCTTAAAATTATCACTGTCTAAGGTTGTGGTCTACTATCAAGCACATTAACTTAAACTCTGGGTTGCTACTAAGAATTTCCTTACAGAAAATCGACTGCCTTATCTGAGTTTTAAACCGTTGCGGTCGGGGGTCGTAGGGGTCATGTCCCTCCAATATTGTACAAGTCAAATTAAGAAACCTCCTAAAATTAAGCATTTCACAAAAAATTTAAATAAATTATTAAGTGCCTGCTTATAACGTCTAAACAATGAAATCAAAAATAGTTAGGTTTTTTATTTATTTAGATTTTTTTTTCTGGATTAATTTCTAATTTTCTGAACTTTAATATTGCACCCAAGTCACTTTACTTTTAATATGACCCCCCTAAACAGCGGCGTGCACAGAGATATTAGACAGGGTAGGCAGAACATTTTAAAAGCTTACTTACCAGTAATTCCTACTGCATGTTGATATTGGTTTGTCGTCTTGTCGATTAAATAATGATGTATGTGATTTGCCACCTCAAATATCTTATAATAAATATTTATCTGTGTTATGTAGGGTAGGCAGTGTCTTTGTGTCTTTATGAACCGCACGCCACTGCCTCTAAAGTATTTGACCTAGGACCAGACTCAGTGGCCGTGCTTGCAACCATTATACCAATGAAGCAAGCTTTATTATACCTTATTATTACATTGTAGAAACTAGCAGAGTCCATGGGTAGCAGAGAACATAATATACCTGAGAATGACAATGAGACAGACTGCAACATGGAGAGCTTAGATGATGAGATCAGCTACTTTGAAATAACCAACCCCAAAGATGGCGATGAAGTTGAAATTAAGTACGACATGAGAAATATAGTGTAAGATTGTTTTTTATTGCCTTTTCGTATTTTTAATTTATACAGATATTTTTAATGTGAAGAAATACTTTTAAATGACCTGAAATTTAAGGTGAAATTACATTATTAATATCCATTTATTACCTACTACTAGAATAAAATTAAACTTTACGTAGTAGGAGCATAATTGTCATTCATTAGTGTAAAGTCAAATAGGGTATGGTTTCATAATTATCATTCTTATTAAAATACAGGATACTACCAAAATATTTGACCAGCCTAACTAGATCCATATACCTACTAATATAACATCTTTATTAATAATGTAACCATTCAGTCTTTTGTTACATAGCAATTTTATACAAACTTATATGACAGTTATTTAAATTCTCTATAAAGAAACCTAGCCAGCCAACCAAGTAATGATAGCTTGTAAAGGTATTCCACTTAAAATAGTTTTCTATTCCAGTGAAAGTGGAGATAGCACCAGGCACATATTAGGCGCAACTGCAGACGAAACATACGAAGAAGAGAATGATGACGTTGATTATTCTATGGTACAAGAAATTAGGACAGAATATGATAAAAGCGATACTAAACAAAGTCGTGAAGATCCAAGTGAGTCTGTTATAGTAAATTCAAATTCAAATTCAAAATTCATTTATTCAAAATAGACTACTACTAGTGCTTTTTGAACGTCAAACATATTATGGACAGAACTAATACGCCCGCCCTTGTAATTTAGTAATTTAATTATTTTATATAGCAGCTCCCAAAGTCCGAAGTGGACCATGGTATCGTGAGTTTATTCGGTACGAGTCCCACGCAATTTCCGTTTACATCAGGCGGAAGAAAAAATAAGATATATAGCAACTCTGTAAAATAAATTCATGACAACTCTATAGCGCAAAACATCAGAACAGTATTGGTGATGTTGCAAACTATTCAAATCCTCCCCTTTTCCGCTTATATTCAAAGGTACAAGAGGCTTGCTCGATGATTAATTTGAAATTAATTCCAGACCTCACCGTGATGCAGTTCACAGTATCGAACCAGGGCTCCCTACAAATGATTCTGAATAGATATGTGTACTACTTGAAACATACAAACAGAAACAACACGCGGCAATGGCGATGTGTAGACTACCTCAATAACATTAAGTGTCCCGCGCATGTGTTTACTAAGGATGACGTCGTTGTGCAGAGGTAAGAGTAGGTCATTAATTGCCGACAATATGGGCTCCCCTCCCACATAATCATTTGATCGATGTGAAGATCAGTACAAACCAACGGCAGTGCAGTGTTTAGAAATTCTATTATCGCTCCGTATTGGTCTAGAAATGAAATAAAATTGTTTATTTGCAATTAGGATTTTTCAATCACATTTACACGTCTTTTTTTTTTTTAACTAGATGGCATCGGCCTTTCTTTATCCCTTTGAAAACCGCCGAAACAAACTTAGAGGTCTAGGTCTATTTTAAGTCTAGTGCAACGCAAGCAAAGTAGGGCGATTATATGGCATAAGCTCCTGGGTTTCGGTTGTCGGGTTGGGTAGTGAATTTGGTTTTTTCTGTTCAGACAGCAACGTTTGGATTTGTGACCAGTTGACGACAATAGGTTCGCCCCATGTTACATGAAACACAATTACGGCATTGTCGTCACCCTCTACCTACCTTAACGTTGTTCGTAGATCGAACAAGCGAAACGAAATAGCAAAGAATCAATTAAAAATTATCTTTGATTTCAGGATTGCGGCCCACGTGCACCCATTCCACGACAAAAGGATATTGAAAAAGGTCCGCGCCGGCGCAGTATTCTCCGCGATCCACGAGGCAGAACAACAAAGGAAGAATAAGAGAACTGAAATCGTCAATAGTGATTGATTAAAATAGTTTTTATAAAATATTTGTTTAATTTTTTTCAATATTCGTGCTTTTAGAGCGTTTTAAAAGTATTACCAATCCAATACTTCTGTCTCGTCGGAAACAGCAATTTCGATTCGATTCTTATACAAAAACTCATTTCCAGTGATTACATGTATGGAAATAAACACGCGTCCTTGACAAATATAAAGAAATAACTTTGAAATGAGTTTCTCAAATGACTCCTTGTTTTAAAATTATGCTAATTTGTGTTTTGTTACTTTGTCATCATTTTATGTATGTTCCTCACCACATTTCGTTTTGTTTAATTATTCTGTTTCTCGTCGTTCTATTTTATATTTAATCGGTATATTTTAGTCTTTAAAATAATATCATATCGTGGGCTCATCATGTGAAAAAAAGAGTTTTAATACCGATGTTGTGGCTACTCTTTAACAAGGTGATTGCGATAATGGGACATACATGTCATATCCCCCGTTACATTGTATGCAGCTATCAAATTAATTGCAGTAAGATCACAGATGATCGCTATTAATCTACCACTAGTACGCGATAACTCATAAAGACCTACTATTTATAGTACTAACTCCATTTTTGCTTCCAACAATGTTCTCCAGTGTTGTCTTTCAAGAAGGATACAGACACCACTCGGACATCATTCGATATATTTATTTACTTGTGTTGTTTTATCTACTGCGTCGTTCCGCTTTTCGTTGGCCAATAATGGATGTAGAGATGAACAAATTGCGTACAGGCATCCGCAACAACAGTCGTCCTACGGCGAACTTTGTGAATAGACGTGTGTAATAAAACATGGATTTTGTTCTTGTCGCGCTTTTGATGTTCGCGGGTGTCTGTGATAGTTACAAAATACTTGCACTAATGCCGTATCCTGGGAAAAGCCATCATATGGTCTTTGAACCTGTATTTGAAGAGCTAACGAAACGTGGTCATCATGTGACTGTGGTCTCCTTCTTCCCGTCAGCGACGTCGCATGCGAACCGACGCGACGTCAGCCTGGTGGGATTGGCACCGTTAAACGTGGAGGTGGTGGATCTAAAAGATTTTGACGACCCGTCTCCTTTTGCAAGAAAATTCTCCACTCAATTCGCTCTAGTCAAAATGCTTATAGAATTTAATGTTCAGCTCTGCGAAAAACTGTTGAACTCTGATATTTTTGAGGAGTTTGTTAAAGCTGAGGGGGATTACGATGTGATATTAGTGGAACATTTCAATAACGATTGCATGCTAGGGTTAGTGCACAACTATGGGGTGCCTTCGGTTGGACTGATGTCGTGTGCCATGATGCCGTGGACTCCGTCAAGAGTTGGTGGAGACGACAACCCAGCAACGGTCCCAAACATGTTGCTACCTTTCACTGATGAGATGACGTTCTTGGAGAAAATTGAAAACGCTATTAACATAAACTTTTACAAGAACTGGCATAAATATGCTGTACGGGATGAGCAAAAGATGGTGGAGACGAAACTGGGGCGCAAACTGCCGCCGTTGGAGGATGTAGGCAGGAACGCGAGTGTGGTACTCATCAACACTCATTACACGTTGAACGGAGTGAGGGTTTTGCCGCCATCCGTGATAGAAGTCGGCGGTATTCACCTCCATAACAAAAAACCTCAACCTCTACCTGCGGTAAAGAAACATTGTAGTAAAATCTGTATGACTGTGTATTTCATTACCTAGATAGTTTGCGCTTCTGTAAAACAAATTCATAAATCAACGTTACACTTATCATCAGCTTACCTCAGCAATTACTTGCATGTAAAGACAAGTAGGCAAGACATGTATTATTTTTAAATCAGCCAAGCATGAAGTTCTGGGTTCGATTCCCGGGTCGGATAGTCTATTGGGTTTACCGTTAAGAATCTGATCTATAAGTAGTACCTATATATTCATTAGGTATCATTTTCATCCTTTATTATTTCTGTTCAGGATCTCGAGCGTTGGGTAGTGGAATCGAAGCATGGAGTAATTCTTTTCAGTTTCGGATCCCTAATCCGCGGCTCGTCCTTGCCGCCAAAACGATTGGAAGCCATATTGAAAGTATTCGCGCGTTTACCACAACGGATCATTTGGAAATGGGAAAAGACAGATATTAAAGACTTTACGATGCCAGAAAAAGTTCTTGTTCTAAAATGGTTGCCACAGTATGATTTACTTCGTAAGTAATGTTAGTTATTTTTTCTGCTTAGCCCCTTAGTACTTAACAGACATCATGCTACACTTTAATTTCGTTTCACCACTTACAAGATCGCCCAGACTCGGATTAACTCCGTAATATATGAAACCCAGGCCAACATACCTAATTATTATTTGGCATCATCACTAGAATCGAACACGCACCCAGCTATAGTGTAGAAAGCCAAGCTCTTGCCGACCACACGATTCGAGCCTAATAGCTACAGTAAAACCCGTTTAAGACGATTTCACAGGGACCCAACTTGCGTTCGGCGTTCGAGCGCTCGGCCAGTTGAAAGCTACCCGCAGCCGCGTGGCGTGTTAGGCGTATTAAACGGGATGACGAATCGTATTAAACGTTAAGAAATGTATGAAAATATGTCTCAAGCTGCAGGGACTGGCGTAAAATGGCGTATTATGCGAGAAATCGTATTAAACGTGATCGTATTAAGCGGGTTCTACTGTACCTAAATTCTAATCATGTATGGGTATGTGTTTATTCACGGTGATTTAATAATGCATCCAACATTTACATTACACGTGTGAAGTGACCGTGAATCAGAATACTATTGTTAATACTCCATAGGTATTGGTATTTAGCAGAGTTTACTGCCTGCACTACGTACTTAAAAATCTCTGAGACGAGACGAGATAACAGGTAGTTCTTTTAGGTATTTCAGTACCTACCTACCCCGGTACATAGGATTGTAAGCGAAATTGTTTTCGGGGTACTGTACCCTGAATACGAACATTATATCCTGCGTGAATTAGAGGGACTGTTTATTGAGAGCAAGTAGCCGGTCGCAAGCTGTAATTTTTCATACAGAATGATTTGCAGTTCTGCAAGATAATGACAGCAATTTTAGATCGCCTCACTTTAACTAGTTACTTTGACATCAGATTGCATCGCTGCTGATTACTTTAACGTGCTGAAATTTAAATCATACCTAAGTCAAAAGAAATGCCATTTACTATCGGAACTTGTGTCGTACATTCACAGCTTCTTTCATCTTTTGCATCCAACGTAACATAAATTAAACTTTATTCTCTTTAAACACGTTACTTTTTTACTCACGCGCTCTCGATGTTATGTAGTAAATCAAATTCAATAATATATTTGCTATATTTATGGTGCAATGGGTCTCTGTATGTCCCAAATACAATAAAATAGAATAATGTTAGGTGGAGGAGCGGAATCTTCGTAGTCGTATTGTAATACACTTGCCGCTTTTGTAATTTTTTTTGTCATGTAATAATTACCTACTCTATATCTACAAAACTTTCAGACCACCCGAACTGCGTGGCCTTCATAACACATGGAGGTCTATTGAGCCTGACGGAGGTGGTGGCAGCGGGGGTGCCGTCACTGGTGGTGCCTGTCTTGGGCGACCAGCCGGGTAATGCCGCGTACGCCAAACGCGCTGGCATCGCTGAGGCGCTGCCGATTTACGAACTTGAGGAAGAGAGCTTGTATGAAGCGCTGGTGAAGGTTTTGACACCGGAGTAAGTAGTAGTAGTCTCTCTCGGGGTGCTTCAAGATTGGATGATCTTTTGGGTGGTTTGACAGTTACCATGGAGGTTCGTAGGTGAATAGCTCATTTTCACCTCTTTATGGACCCTGGTCTAAACAGAACTATGTGTCATTAACACATCATTTTATTACAGAATGCGAATGCGCGCCAAAGACTTCAGTAAGCTCTGGTGGGACCGACCCTTATCGCCGATGGACACGGCCGTGCACTACATAGAACACACGGCCCGCTTTGGACATCTTAACATGTCCTCACATGGACGCTTTATATGTCGTCCACAGCTCGTGATGTTCAATTCTATAGAGTACATAGCTGTTATTAGCTTGATTTTGGTGATTGTTTCTGTTGCTAGATGTTGTCTGAAATCAACTAAGGTGAAAGTCAAACAGAGTTGATTAAGTTCAGTGGATTAATCGAATTTTTTTTTTTTTGTATTTTGTTATACTTTGACAATTGTATGAATATGAACATATGAATTTTTAAATTTAATTGGATTCGATGTATGGGAAGCATGATAAATAGATTTAATGAATACAATCGAGCTAATGTCTCATTTGTTTAACTTATAAAACCCAGTTTTATGACACTTTTTGCAAACTATTCACTGTAGAGGTTTATTATTGCAAAATCAGAATACGATATCATCATCTGCCTAGCCTTTTCCCAACTACATTGGGGTCGGCTTCCAGACTAACCGGTTGCGGCTGAATATCAGTATTTTACACGGAGCTACTGCCATCTGACCTTCACACCACAGACAATTACTGGGATCTCCCACTGATACTCTAAGATTAGACTGGTTGTCAGACTTTTTGGGCTGCTTACACCCGTAATGACTGTCATAGGTCTTCATATGACACCCGGGACCAATTGCTTAACGTGCTTTTCGAGGCACGGAGGGGTCTCGATGTGTGAAATATGATCACCCATCCAAAGACTGACCGCGGCAAGCACTGCTTAAATTCACAGATTGACCAATCTGCGCAGTAGCTATGTAGCTACGAGCCATATAAAAAAAATACGATATAATAAAAAATACATTTTATTGTCCCTGATTTAACATTTATAAAAAATATACAAAAACATTGTACAAAAATATTTATTACGATTTCTTTATTAATTATCACATTGTTAAATGAGCAAAAATGTATGGAGTGTAAAATGCGAGTGAGTTCAATTGACACTCAGATGGAATGTTGTTGTTTGTTTATTTTTAACTATTATATTATATTCCATAAAAACCTTGTAATAAAATAGCTATCACCATGCATATTTTCCTTACAAAACGGTTCTAAGTAATAAGAAACATATTTTGTATCATTTTAAAGACTACCTACTTAGGGAGTGAATAATATATTTTCATGACCACCCCACTCAACGAGCAAAATAGCAAAACGATAATGTAGGTTTAAACAACTTAGGATATTTTCTACTCGCTTTATGCAAGTGTCCCGCAAACACCAGATTTACAGACTAGAAAATTCTATACTTAAATAATATTCATAATTAATTTTGATATGTATAGAAATGTTGAGGAATGTTAAAAACATGAACGCTTCATTAAAGTTCGAGCCGAGTATTATAAGAAAATAATCTTAACATAAATATACACAATAACACTTAAATACTAATATAATTTGCAATATAGTAACAATAGTAGAAAAATATAATATTTTTATTAAAGGCCGCTTGGTATATTACATTTTTTCACTATGCTAAAAAGTGCGAACAACACAGACAGTGGATTTTAGATATTAATATTAGGTTACTTAGTACTTATTTATAATATTTATTGCTATCTACTTGTGTGACCATAAAGATACCATTACCGTTCAACTATTTTGATAACATTTGTAAGAATGCACTATGCTACCAAGCTGAGGCCATATTATGAGACTATGCGACAGAATATATAAATAAAAAAATAAATAAAAACATAGTGTTCTAAGAGAGAGCTCCTTTATCTTTCAAGGAAAAAATTCGAGCCCCATAGCCGATAAAAATACGATAATTTATATGTATTCTGACTAAAAACAGGAATAATAAATATTCAATGAACAGATTAAAAGATTCAGACTGTCCCTATAAAGACGTTTACAAACTATTATAAATGCACATTTAAGTACAAGTTACACGAAAGTATTCAAGCCAAGCGATGTTTAACGAACGTGGGTAGAACGAACGCGGCTTTGTGGATGTCGCTGTTGTAGTATCTTAACTTCATCGCTTTCTCGTCTTCAGCCGACAAGACTAGCTGAGGCGTTTCAAAGGTTACGTCGTTATCTAAAGACCCAATGACGAATCCTATCTGACCGGATGGGTACGAAGGAACTGATGCGTAAGCGTACGCTGCGCGAGGAAACTGATTTTTACAGATCTTCAATGTATTCGAGACTAATTCTAGATCATTCCACACGGTGCCAGCCTGTGAGCATACAATACCGTTTGGCTTCAGCGCGCTCTTCATGAGGGCGAAGTAGTTTTCTTGGAATAGGTTGACGGCGGGGCCGACGGGGTCGCTGCTGTCTGTGATGATGACGTCAAACTCCTGGCTATGGTTCTTCATGAACTCGAACCCGTCGCCAACGTGGAGCGTCAACTTCGGGCTGTCGAAACCCACCGCCATGAACGGGAGATACTTTTTTGATACTTCTATGACTTTTGCGTCGATTTCTACCTAGAATGTAATATTTTTTTGGTTTGATTATTTTGTTACCTTAGGTGAACATTTTGTTACCTTACCTTACCTTAGGTGAACGTTTTGTTACCTTAGGTGGCACAGTGACTAAGCAATTGGTTGGTATTTTAATGACCTACAGATATTTTATTTCGAGTCTGGAAGTGTTGCATGTGACAGACCATTGTCACAGTTTAACAGCTATTAAGACAGTTCTTTTCGATGAACAGAGTATCATACTATCCACATAGGCCTCTAAATGACAAGCCTTAAAACTGTTTATGATTTAAGATAAATTCATATTCAACCATCTATAGTTCAAGATCATTAAATAGAGTATTATACTCCATTAGATAGATAACTACCCTTCCTGTTAGGTCGATAAGTGCTTATCAGTTAACACATAACTTAAATAATTACGAATGTGGTCACTGATAAGGGGGTTACAAAGATACAATGTGGTATGTTATCAATATATGGCATTGTCTTGGCTATTTTACTTTTTAAAAACAAAGTTGTTAGAGTAATTTAATGGCAGGGAATCATTACTTCACGCTGGTATCTTTGTTTTAGATACAGAATCAACGATACAATACCCAATCAAAACAGTCAGAGATTAAAATACATCCTGTATATTAAGCAATGTGCATTACCAGGCATTGTTTCATTCAGATAAATATTATTACTGTACACATGTCATGTTGTTATAAAAACATCCATACATTATCATCTAAATAGATAATTTACATATTGTAATTGTATTAGTATTTGTTTTGTGGGCTGATAACTTGTTAGTATCTGTAAGCTTCAATTGATATGAGACGTTTACTTAAGCAGTCCTGTCTCCTCCTCTTTGTTCAGTATATCTCAAAATTCATAATGAGTTGTTATGAAACAAAGCAAACTTGTTATAGACCTAAGGAAAACAGTTTAGTTAATTACCTGTACAATTTGTTTAACTTTAGGATGTTTGGCCACTTCCCGAGCGACACCACCATCACCACCACCCACTATCAGCACCTTCTCTGGGTTCTTATGACAGCATAGGGGCAGGAAAGATATCATTTCCTGGAAACAGACATATACACTAATTGTAAAGGGACTCTTGGCGGGATTTATATATTTGAAAAGTTTGAAAAGAGTATCCATGCAGTTAGTCTCTTCTCCTTAGGAATAACCCACTTTTGGAATGTCGCATCTAGTAGAGTTGATACTCGACTAGATGCGATACACAATTAACTAAATAATTAATATAAATTAACATAACATAATAAATAAAAATTAACTAAATTAATTGTGTAGGATACTTTTTGTACCGATTGAAATACAGTCATCACTTGAAGTGTATTATCCTACCTAATATTATGGATGCCTATTTGTTACTCGATCATGCCAGAACGGCTGAACGGATCTGTATGAAATTTGGCACAGAGATAGATTATAGTCTGGAATAGTACTTAGGCTACTTTTTATCCTGGATAAATGTACGGGTTCGTAAACCACGCGGGCGAAGCCGCGAGCGGAAGTTAGTTTAGTTATAAATTAAAGAGTCAAGTTTTCATGAGAGTATGGCTATTCATCTTTTATTTAACAATATGTCCGACACATCTGTGGCACCGAATTATTTTTTTTTGGTAAGAGAGATTGCAAGTAATAGAGGAAGATGGATGAGTAGCTAAGCCGCGGACGGAAGCTAGTGTCCAATAAATGTAAATAAGCTTGCCTCTTTAACTTAGAACCTAACTCCAGCTAACATCAGAGAACTGTAGGTCTCTTCAGAGAATACAGGCAATAAGTTATTTTTCTGTATACTTTAATTACAAAAAACAACTGTATAAGCTAACCTGATATGAAAACTCATCCTTTTCAGTGCATTGTATGATGCCATCAAGCACCAACACTTTGCCAAAGCTGGTGGTGTCAAATACTAGTATGTTTTGGTACTCAGACTTCTCAGAGTGAAGTACCTCCTTCACCTCGATGGAGAATGTGCCGCCAGGCCACATGTCACAGGCCTCAGTAAACCAGTTGTTTTTAATTTGATCCATTGTTGTACTTAATCTGTAAATAAATTTCGATATATTAAAATTAGGAAGTGAAGCTTTGCTACTTTGTGTTGACCTAATTTCATGTTTAATTGTGGGCCAAATAAAAATATTAATAATTATAGAAACTGTTGTTTTGTGCCTAATAATACGAACAAACAAAACAGGAAGTCCACAAAAAAAAAACTGAAGTCTTTAAAATAATTAGTACATTTCTTGTGGGGATAACATTTTATAATTAATGTGCATTTAGACATCATCAGCTACGCCGAAAAGAGCAAGGCTTTTAAATAAGAAGAAGAAGTCCATTTAGAAGTAAATACAATTTGTAAGAAATCTTTTATAAGTAAAAAAAAAAATACTGTACCTAATTTCTTGCTTATGTCAGCTGTGTGTAAGACAACGTACACGTTGTTATTTCGTCACTGTTCCGTTTAGGCTTTACTTAGGATAATTATCCGCTTGATTACTTGATCTGCTAGTCACGACGCGTTGATAGTGTAACTGCGACTGAATAAAACTAACTGTGGTTTCGTTGATAGCGGCACCAAATGGTTTGTTTAATATTTTTTATCACTTCTCTGATAACATTCAGTTACTTTTCATTATTGTTAAAAGAAAACAACGAAACCCACAAATCACAATGCATAAAAAAAAGATAAAACGTCAAACTGACTGCCAAGCTGATACTGCTGAAATGCTGACAGAACGAAAGGTGATATTTGTTTTCAGTGCTGCGAATGTACAAAAAGAATTTCTTACCATCAGGTTATACAAAAACCTAATTAGTAAAAAAATTTAATATGAGATATCATATAGCTTTAAATAATTAGCCAGTAATTTACATCAACGTCGGTGCCGCGCGAGACAGGACAAGAGGCTAATCTTGGATGTGCGAAATGAAACGACGGTTTGTAAACAATTTCGTTGTCACTTTGACATTGACATAATAATTGGTCAATAGTAGAAATAGTTAACTTCAAAAATAGGCTTTATTGCTATTAGTCATAACGACTTTCTTCCAATAATAATTAGAATGTTTTCTGTTCGTCGTGTTTACAGCCCGTTAAGTGTTGTGATTTTGTGAGATAAAAACCGAAAAACTTAAAAACTCATGTTATTTTAGAAAATATAATCTGTTTTAGTATGTACCATTGGTTTGTGGCCGTCATTATAATGAATTCCACTATTACATACGAAGAGTTCTTGCATGCAGCCAAAGAATTTATTCAAAAATCGAACCAAATTTGCGATGGGTGGTCAATAAAAGAGGATAAATTAGATGTAATTAAGACTTATATAAGAAAAGACACGTTTATTCAGTGTGAGGTAGAGAATGTAAATAATTTGTTGAAAGTTGAATATGTGATATTTTACAACTTGAGTTATGGAGTGCCTTCATTTAGTTTCAATGTGTGGAACTCTTCTGGTACGTTATTGTCCTTAGAGGATGTTAGGAAAATGTCTTTCATTCAGTAAGTTATCATTTTATTTCAAGGAGTCATTTACACCTTTGTTTAGTCTTCTTGACTAAACTATTTGTCCAATATCTTATCACTGATGATCCAATGAATGACTAAAATAAAGTTTCTCCATGTTTCATTATACAAAAGATATACTTGATAAAGTAAAAGAAATAGATTAATAGAAATTCTAAATTGATAATATAAAAATAAAATATATTATAGAATAAAACTACATACAATAAGCATTTACCTATTAAAGTACTCCTCAGTATTATTGTCAACATTGTCAATCTGGCAGCATGGCCAGAAGACTGGCAGCATTGCCACAACAATGCTTATTATTGACAAAAAAATATTTTTCTTGTTAATTGTTATCAATCCTATACTCAAGAACAACCTTTGAGTTTAGAGAATCATAGATTTTTCTTTTAATTTCAGGATGAATCAAAAGGACTTCTACTCAGTGGTAACCCAACAGGAGCACCCAATATTCCAGCGGCCATACTTCATAGTTCACCCGTGTCACACAGAAACATTGTTGGCGTCTTTCAGAGATAAATCTAAGAATATTCTTGTGACTTTTCTTGGGCTTATTACACCATTGATTAGGCTTAATTTGCCTTTGGAATATGGGTTATGATAACACAAAAAATGCACTAAACTAACTGAAATTGCAATTCTAATATCTAAACAAACAGCATATTTCAAATACAGCAACTAAGGTTATTTTATTTTGAGTGTGTTTTTTTGCTTGTTTGTATATGATAGACATATGGCTGAGTTCCTCAAGGAATCTGCCTCTTACTGTAATGCTGAAAAATAGCCTCTAAAGCAAGGTGCCTAAGGTACATTGGAATAAAAGAGAAATAGTAGTATGACCAATGTGATGGTGCAGTCAGCAGCATAACTTGGTCAGGTATGATGTGAAAATGCTCTCAACTTTATGGCAACTCAGCAGAATACTCACCATGACAATGCAAAGGAGGCTTATGGTATATTTATTATAGGTAAGATATCATGGCTTTTATTCTAAGCTAGGCCCAGAATATGAACTTATTCATTCAAAATTAACCCTTATGATCTTGTACATAAGGTATGTTATAGTTATGTATGTATATTTTATTGGGATATTATAGTGTACACAATTTTATTTATTTGTATTATTTAATATCATCTGAGATGTAAAAATAAGATAAACATCTGTGTATTGTTCCTTGATATGTACACCTAATATAAAGGCCCGAGCGCATTAGAGTGAATTGCGTCGTACTCTATATCCCTTCAAAATTATGCGGCCTTACGTAAGTGAGAACTAATGGGGCGCAGAACATCGTCCTGCGGGTCTACCATGAAACACCGCTGATAATGTATAACCAGTCTAGCAATAAATTTATAGATGAAGTTAAGAGCTGGAATCATCATCAATGTAATCTTTTTCAATCCGGGAAGACAAAATCGTCTTTAAATTCATTGTCAGAGTGGTTATTTAATACCACTGGCGTTACCCACTAGACCCGCTGGTGGATTGCTTGGCAGACGCATTTATCTACAAATTATTATTTAGGTGTATCAATGATACCTAGGTGTCTTTGAACATATAAGTAAGCACTCCGGTAGGTCCATGCCTACCGCAGTGCGTATATAATTTAGGTATTATTGTACTCCCCTTACCAAACGAATATGTTTCGTGTACATGAAAATACACACACACAATAAACTTATTTGTTTATCTTTAGGTATGCAAATCTTTTCGACTGGGGAATTGAACCTCCGACGCTAGGGCTGCACCGAGGAAGAAAATACACCATTCCTATCCGGTGAGTAATTTTAAGTAGATAAACATTAAATTTATTTATATTATATGCCTACATGAGTCGTTTTGCACCGATCTACAATAGTGAGGTAGGAAAAGACATGATTTTCGGGAGGGCCCTATACCAGCAGTTACTAATGGAGGAATAAGGTATAGTATAGTATGGTAAGGTGTTCCTCCATTGAAAAGGGAGGATCTTCTGACTAGGCAAGGTGGCTAGCCTGGCGGGCTGAAGCCCGACGATTGACGTCGGACATTCATATATGTGTTAGAATCGTTGTAAACTCTCTTAGTGCGATTTTTTTTTTCTTTTATTATTATATGGGCCTGCTCTTGACCTCGATCACGCCTGATGACAAGCGATTGATGAGGTCTATGATGGATCGAGCGTGCCCAGAAAATGCCTGTTAACTCTGTTTTTGAAGGTAGACGGGTTGAATGTGGAAGGGAACACAGACGTAGGCAAAGAGTTCCACAACTTGGCTGTGCGTATAATAAATGTGGAGGAGAAGCGCTGAGTACGACTGGTCGGAATATCAACCAAGTACGGATGGTACCCTGCAGTGCGTCTGGTAGTCCGGTAGTAAAAGGGCGATGGTGGAATCAGTTCATGGAGCTCCTGCGCACACTCTCCGAAGTACAGTCTGTAGAAGACCGACAAGCAAGCAATATTACGCCGATGAGCCAGGCTGTGAAGCTTAGCCACCATTGTTTCGTCGCCTATGAGCCTTTTTGCTCTGCGCTCCACCGAGTCAAGGGCGGCAAGCTGGTATTTTGCAGAGCCTTCCCATAAGTGGCTGCAATACTCCATACAGGAGTAGGTTTGTTGTTGTAGCTTCATTCCGATAGATGGCGCTTTACTTTTTGCCATGTTGTGTGTAGTTGCTGACTGGCTACTCTTTCCACTACGGCATGGGCGATTCCAGTGGGTTAGCTTGTGTCGACACCACGGAGAATCTAAAATCATTAGAGCACAGAAACTATCATTAAAGAAAAAACATAAGCTGTCCAATAGTCACGTCTTAAATGTCAATGCCATACTGCATGTTGCTGGGGCTTCTGTTCTCTAGCGATTATATATAAATAGATTCCTTATTATTAATTATTTAAATAAAGTTCCAATATGTATGCATCTATAAATAATAACATAACATCACGCCTGTACTCCCGAAGGGTTAGGCAGAGGTGTACCATTATATACCCGCCTATTGCCATCTGCCGGCACAGTTCCAGACTCCGTGCTGCTACTGAGAATTTCCAGACAGAAAAATTCAATAACACTGCCCGAACCGGGAATCGAACCCAGAACCTCATGCTTAGCAGTCGCGCTTTCGACCACTAGACCGATGAGGCAGTTATCTATAAATAATTTAATTGCATTAATTAAGTAGGGACTTACTCTTCTTCCTCTCTCCTACATTTTGCTGTGCCCAAAAGGGTCCTTAATTGTTACTTATATTTTTACATATTTTTATTATTAACACCTTAAAGTCAGCATCAAAAATATGTATACATGTAGCGAAATTCAAACGCTTATTG
The DNA here is from genome assembly GCA_947562105.1 of Shargacucullia verbasci. NCBI lineage: Eukaryota > Metazoa > Arthropoda > Insecta > Lepidoptera > Noctuidae > Shargacucullia > Shargacucullia verbasci. The sequence goes on from OX387287.1 coordinate 2,549,695, forward strand.
GCTTGGAAAACTATTGGTTGAAATCATTAAATTTAAATGACTATGTATCCACAGATACTATGTGTAAAAGTGGTCAACATTACAATCACTATTTCGTCCAAAAATTGCTTTTGAAATTCATTAAGTGGTCATCTTTTTTAATGCAAATAAAGGAAATGAATATATTACAACTTGTTTAGGTAGGCAGGGACCAGCACCGGTGTCGCGCTTGTGGGCATTATCAACTGTAGTGTACTTGAAATGAGCAGGGGCGTATTTACCCTTGGGCCAAAAGGGCCATGGCCCGGGGCGGCAAGCTGCGAGGGGCGGCGCAAGCCGCACCTCGCGCTCATCTTAGTGCGACTTTCTTTTGGACTTTACATGCATGAAGAAATTAAAAAAAAGTCTACCTAATTAAGAAAAACTAAATCAACTCTAACTCATTTGGTTGTAAGTTTGATAGACATCAAGACGGGAGGCTATCTTATGCCTGAACGGCGGGCGGCCGCAGCGGGGCGGTGGCGTGTCGGACTCCATCGCGACTCGGGACTAGTCGGGATGTTTCGACGTTGCTCGTGTCGTTTTCGTTCATATTCATAGGCAAAAGCGGGTGGGGCGCGGGGCGGCGCTGGCGGCGGCTGGAAACTTGTTCAATTTATGGGGCGACAAATCTTACAAGCCCAGGGCGCTAAATTTTAAAATACGCCACTGGAAATGAGGCATTTTATGTATATTTTTATCTAAATAGCTATCTACACAATCAATTGTCCAGTATAACAGCATCGTACTTGAACATTGAAGTTCATAAAAAATAAATATGCCAACGTAAGGACACGTGAGTAATTAAACTAATCACAGCTGTCGTATTTTAATGCCTTTTCTAATTAATATTAACCTAGAACAAAACCAGTTGGTTTTCGTCACGTTAATACCTCTATCATTTTATTGGTGCAACCATTTCAGTGTTGTTTAATTATTCTAAACGGCCGGCGATAACAGCTGTCTGATAGACCTAAATAAAACTTAGAAGGTCTAGAGTCGACGTCATGCCGTTTTGATGTCGTCAAACTTTATATTGATATCGTATTGAACACGATAAGATAGTTTTCGCTATCAGCTTAGCCTTTTATTCATCCATTGTTGTATTTGTGTTTCATTTACACGGACATACGCGGGTGGTGTCGAAAATGTGCGACTGGTGTGTTTAAAAGTTTTAAAATGAGAAAGTGTGGTGTGGCTATATACAATTTGACGCAGCGTCTGTGCGAGTGTCTGAGATCGTTTGTTGCATTGATTTGCTGTTGCTGCTATGTAAGTTTGAAAGAATATTTTATGTCATGAACCAATCGTGCAGCGTCGTTGTTGTAAATTGTCCAATCAAAATACAATATCCACACAGCTTTGATACGGAAATGTGATGTATTTAAATTTTCAGTGAATAATTCGTCTGTTTAATTGAAAGAATTTAAAAAGCATGTAGATAATAATTAACTAAGTGAATGTTATCAGATTATAACAACACGTCGATTAGAGCGGCTTACGTATTACGTTACCGAGTTTATTGTTATGTCGTTTTTGATAAACAGCCACGTAAACAACTCTTTATAAATCATTATGTTTTCTGGCTACATCCTTCATCTGTCTCCTGGGGTTCCCCGTTTCGTTTTTCGATGTACGGTTTTATTAATAGAAGCTAGATCTTATAAGTAGGTACATATCTAATCATTATCATACCTTCACTAATTACAGGAAATAATAAATTAGTTATCTACTTTATATGTAATTTAATAATTTAACACGATCATTAATTTATCAAGTTCAATAAATATATAAAAGAGCCTGCGGTTATATGTATTATGTATGACTATATGTATGTTATCCACCTATTTATAGTTAAGCCCATTATTGTCTCACTGATGGGCACGGACCTCTTCTCAGAATATAGTCCACGCTGGCTTGGTGCTGGTTTCCTCACGTTCTTTTCTGTTCCTCTATTAACGCAAGGGATAGTCTGCAAGATTAAGCTTGTATTTCTGAAAGAGAAAGTGGTTCAATCCTCTATTAACTCATCCACATTTCAACATTGAATGTATTATAAAAGACAAACATAATGAGATTTACCGAACGCTTTTTCAAAATCTCAAAAACACATTTCTCGATCCGGATCAAATCCGATGCCTTCGGCTCGGCACCATGTCTGTGGCTAGTAAAGAATTGGCGCAGTCTTCCGTCAGAATGATAAAATATTTAATTTATCATTCTGACGGAAAATATTGCGTAATATATTCAATATTGAGTGGCTATAAGGTTCAAAATAGCTTAGGTACATTTTTGCAATTTGTTGACTCAGTTCCGCATGTAAATAAATAATTTATTGGCAACATATCGATTTGCGACAAGTTTAGATCAAAATGACTGATTGGAACTTTGGGTTTCGGCTTCTTTTCACAGGTTAAGTACTATTTAACTGAGGTTATGTTTCCGTTAAAACAGAACCCTTGTTTAAAAATGGCTAAAATATTTTGGTATCAAAATATGTTATCACATACAAATTTTATGTAGTGAGACAATCTAAGGCCTCGTCGTCTGTATAATATAAAATATATAAGTATACTATCATAATATGACGTGTTGAGACTACTGTCGAAATAAAATCTATTTCCTAGATCTTCATTTATTTTATTTATGTTTACAAACAAACAAACATCACAGAGCGTTAACGTGCATTCAACATAAAACAGCTCACAAGTATAATACGATTGATTTGAAAAAGGGATCACTTATATTTGTGATGTTGAAAGTGATTAACTGAATCGACATTATCTTAATCTCGGTCTGGCATTAGTAAAGTATTTATTCCTTACCCCATACAATTGCCAATATACAAGCTTAAAGGTAGCCTACCAAAGAAAAAAAAAACAAGTTAAATATTTTATTTTCATGTCATAATCCCTCCAATAGAAACTTTGTAAGGCTGTTGTTATAATGTCAGTATATCTTTATTGAAATATATGACATCCGTAACATGATATTATCGCTGTGTCAGCTGCTTCATTATTCATAATGTAAACACTTTCTCCGAAAAGCATAAATGCATTTTACATGTGCTACTAGTGAAACTAGACTAAAAACTAACAGTTTATTTAATCGAATCGTCGTAGTCTCTTTCAAATTCCAATTAATTAGTTTGTATAATTTCCTTTCAGCCTTGCTTTGAAACTGTTCCTAGTCAAAAACATTAAACCTAATTTTAAATAAATGTTCTAAGCTATAGCTAAATAATAATTGATAGATACTTATGCTTCAAACAACAATAACATAAAACGTAATAATTATGTTTGTGGAGCTAATGGTATTGACCATCATCAGATAAGTATTACATGTTTGCAACTAACGTTTGATATCAAGATTGCAATCATTGGAATTGATTTTTTTAGAAGTTCATTCCATAAGTTCCATCCAAGTCCGTTTCAGTTACGCTGCAAATAAATTGTGGCTCCAATCAATACATTGATCGGTATTATTTTACTTTTTAGTACAGCAGCAACTACAAAACAGTTACCATACTAGGTACGAGGGAAAATGCAGTGATCATAAAAAAAAACTAAAAATGACCATTATAAAAAAAAAACAGTTTTCAAAGCTTCTGCTTAGAGCTCTACTTAACCCGTAAACAGACACTAGCTTGAACCTAATAATCGTTAATAATAAAGGTTTAATACTAACAACATATTGAAAGTATCGACCATGGTCATCGTCAGTCAATGCCAAGGGAAGCGCTAATTTACTGTCAGTTGCTTTCCTTCACACGATTACTTGCACCAGCGGTGGTCCGACCGCTCCTGACATTCAATAGACTCGTTCAATGGCACTTCAGCAGTGGACTGTAAATATGAGGAGCCCACCTTTAATAATAACTGCTCTCGTTAAAAAGTTTCTTTAGTAGTTCGTCGAACAGAAATCCATGTGACAAATGAAGGTAATATTTTTTCTTATCTATTGTTAGTTTCGTGGAAATCACTGCTTATTCGATCTTAATGTTATAATAATTATTTACTAATTGGTTAATATTCACTGCTTAATCCTTTTATGATATATATCTATTTTAATTTCCCCAATGACGTTTCTTAACTATTATTCATAACTTTGAATGACGAATATTATGATGTCATTTTAATAACGTATTTAAAATATGTAGATATTTCTTGTACTTTTCCCAGAACTATAACATTCACATTCAGTATGTAGCCGATTTGATTAGGTATCTGAAACGATTGTGTTATCTTAACTCTTACTGCTTTGATAACGACCTTAAATCTTCATCACACAAATGTGCTTGTTACATTCTTTTCAAGGTTTTGAAGATTCATTGCCAGACTCCAAATATAATTTAGACTATATCAGGATAAGTATAAACACCCGATGTGCTCTAGTTTTTTTCCATTTTTGTGGGTATTAAGTGCATCTCTTTTGGCTTAACAACCTATCACTTAAAGTTTTAATTCAAAAGGCTTCCCCGTGTATTGTCAATATGGTCAACCATCCAGCCTCTAAACCTCTAATCTGTTTCTCCTCAAGAACCGTTGCATGTTGTACCAGTGGTCAAGATTGAGACCCTATTGCAAGCTTCTTGACGAACTCGATTTAACACATCGAACGCGTGCGGTGGTCCATCCAATCCATTGGTGGAGTGCGCGAAACGGACCAATCGAAGCGTCGAACGCGTTCGATGTGTTAAATCGAGTTCGTCAAGAAGCTTGCAATAGGGTCTCAATCTTGACCACTGGTACAACATGCAACGGTTCTTGAGGAGAAACAGATTAGAGGTTTAGAGGCTGGATGGTTGACCATATTGACAATACACGGGGAAGCCTTTTGAATTAAAACTTTAAGTGATAGGTTGTTAAGCCAAAAGAGATGCACTTAATACCCACAAAAATGGAAAAAAACTAGAGCACATTGGGTGTTTATACTTATCCTGATATAGTCTAAATTATATTTGGAGTCTGGCAGAGAAAATTACTATTAGCACCACGTTTAGCCAACTGATTGGCGACAGCACTATGTTAGTGCAAGGAATCTTGGTCCATTATCTATCTAATTATCATTATTAACATACTTATTAAAATACATGCTAGCTGATTAAATAAATAACATTTTGATGTACGACTCGAATACCCTATCATGATACAGATAGCTGTCTAAAATCATACGATGTGATTGATATGCAAAAAATGTATTTCTTTTTGTTGTTTAAAATATTCTTTATACTTATCAACTAAGTACGTTGTTAATCAGAATTAATAGATCCTCTTTCGCACTTAAATGGTTTTCTGATGCTTGCTTGGTGTGACATTAAATGAGACGAATGATTTGATAGCAATAGACTCTTGTACCGTGTGATTACTACGACCAAACGCAATCACAGCCAAGTATTGTATTACTACCATCAACGAAACCCCTTCAATCACTCAATTGTATGTTTTTTATATCCGCAAATGTCAAGGGGCTCACCCTCTTCTAGGAAAGGCGTAAATATTTAACGCCGCTCGCACCAGTTATTGAGTTATTACTTTAAAGGTTAGACAAACCTTAACATATCGAAGCCACTGTCACACAGCTAAATAAAACTACGAGTCAGTCTTAGAGGTGTGCAATGATCTACGTACGCGGCCCTGAATGCGACCTGTCAAATTACATTTGGATAACTACAAGTTCGCTATATGACAGCAGAATAGTCGACATCGACGCCATTACCAAAAAGGGAAAAAATAGTTTGCCCTAGCTGTAGAAAAACAAGAAGACATTGCTTGTTTCATATAGCAGCAGAGACAAAAAGCTGCATTGATACTTAATAGCCAGTGCTCCCTTTATGGCCATATCTATACCCTCCCTGGTCGGCCTAAAGATCTAAAATAGCACCCCGGAATTGACGAACAAAACAAAAAGAAAGTACGAACGGCTAAAGCGAATTGCAATTTATGGAGAAATTACCAACACAATCAGATGTTAGCTGCACATCTTAGAAATGAGTTCCAATGGGCAATTTGGATTCACCTTCAACTTCAAGCAAGACGTTACATCCAGTATAATAACAAATCGTTACCGCAATCTATGTCCCACTCTCTGTCTCGCCCGTTATGCCCTGAGGACTTCATGCCGGCTACAAAATAATAGTGTCGAAGTGTCTCCTTCGTGTTTAAAAACTTCGTCAAAAGAGGAAGTACATTTTCATTATTTTATTTATCAAGTTCATAGTACATAACATGATATTATTCCGAGACGAAGTTTATCGATTAGCTGGAATAAAAAACTTAGGAACCTTGGGTTCACACTTCATTTTGCGCCATGTCCCACGGTGCTGATGGCACTATGAATGTTTAATCACATTCCTACAGTGGTGACAGTTTTCCGAGTAAAATTTATTCTTCTTTTTAAACTCATGTGTCTTTTTTAACAATCACATGGTCCGTAAAAGTCCACTGATCAACATATCTATAGGTTCTTACCAGTTTAATTTGCCAATAAAAATTTACTTATGCTTTCCAATGCTGATCGTTCTTTAGATTGATTCAACCGTCGTAGAGACATTACGGTATAATGAATACAACGCTACCCAGCCGAATACGTGAAAGAATAAAGATTCGCTCAAACTGATGAAAATCCGCCCGCGTGCCGCTCGCGCTGCGATGGACATTAGACACGGCATCATCTTCTGGGGGAACTCAACATATATTGAATTTGATTTCAAGGCTCCAAAGATATGCGCTAGGTCCATGGTTAAAACCTTAGATAGCTGCAAACCTGCAAAACATTGACACTACCTTGCATAAACATATTGGTAATTGCAATTTTGTTACATTAAACTGTTCTAATTTCCACGTCTTGATAATGGATTTTTCGCGAAATTACCCCAAACTCTGCTTACACAAGGCCAAAACCGTTCTGCATAGGTGTGTTTTGTGTTTGGCTCCAATTATTTTTTACCAAACTTCCTAAAAGCTGAAAGGATTTTAAATAGTTAATTGAAAAAGACTACTTAGTACATAATTACTACGGAACTCTACTATTATAACTTATGGTATGTCCGACTCGCACTTCACAGGTTTTATAATTGTAAAAATTAATAATAAATAGTTCTATCCTAAATGCTCTATTTTAGAACTTGATAACTTTTACAACGTTGTGAAATTATAACGTTTAATTATAGATAGCCACGTTATTTTTCATCATGACTTTTTTAATGACTGAAAGTTATACCATTGAAAGTTTCTTGTCGGTCAAAACTATTAAAGGTTGTATACCTTTAAATTCTGACGGAGATGGGCGTAGTTTATGTTATACGTCCATAAAATATACGTACAACTCTGTTATATGCAATGCTTGTATGGACAACGTTTGACTATTCATTTTTATTTTTTTATTTCATTGGGTCTCCTCCATACTTAGTGATTAGGTAGGTAGTTCTGTTCGACTATCGACACCCATACGAGTACGATTACCACACTACTAATGGAATAATTCCCAAACCATTAATACCCATACGGAAAGTGGTACTCTATGCAAATACAAGATGCGCATGAGTTGGTTAGAGATGAGTCTTACGAACCTCCTTTTATTTGTTCAGGGCAACAAAGTATCGTCGGAATCAGAGACGCGGCAGATTGAGGTGGGGGCTACCATTGAAGGAGACAGGAAGAAACACAACAAGATCAAGACGTCCAAGTACTCGCTACTCATGTTCATACCCAAGAACCTTGCGGAACAGTTTCGGAGAGTCGTCAACTTCTACTTCTTGATCGTTACTGTCATAGCTGTAATCATAGGTGAGTGAAAAATTTTATAGGGTAGTCCTCGGATTCGGACAGTTCTCCAGCAAAGGTAAGGTGTTGCAAATTTGCGTAAGAAGCATCTACAGCATCTTTTAGGGTTAATTGTAACCCTCATAGCAGACACTACTTTTCTGCAATGAATATCGGTAATAGGAAATCGTTGAGTTTGTTTTCCTATACAAACTGAAAGGACTGATTTGTCGTTTAAATATAGAAAGAAAGAAAGAAAGAAAAAGCATTTATTCCGTACAGCGTAACCGACAGCACAAACATTATTAAAAATAAACAAAAATAAAATATAATAATAATAAAAATTATACCTACACACTTAGTGAAATAAAATGCGCTGTCGGGCATACCCATACCGAATAGGTTACCAACTCAGCATGTGCTAGGCTTGACACCCAGCGCTGATTTTCAGTTGGCACCCCCGCAGTGACACACGGACGAAGGCAATATATAAATTATAATTAATAATATATGGTAAATATTTAGATAAATAATAAAGGGGAATATTAAGATAAATCAAAGTTATAAAATAAGTGTAGCAATCACCCTCCAGCATATTTTTATTTTATTTGCCCAAAAAAAAAAATAAGCACTTCCTGATGATAATGAAGAGAATGAATATGAAGACATAAATCCTGGATTCCGATACAACTCCTTGGAAAAATAGATAGCTTCTCGGAAAAAAGTCCATCCTTAGTTGAAAGCGACCCCTTTCTAGTTCTTAGAAACTAGCTGCTTGATTATGAAATAGATCACTTAAACAATCAATGTTCTACTTAAATTCAATTAGAAGGAGTAATTACGATTTAATGAGCGCTGGGCAATTTATGGTACTAGGCTCGAGGGTTGTCGGATTAAACATAAGTAAAGCTTGACAGAGCGGTTAGTTTAGAGTCTAAACTAACCGCTCTGTCAAGCTCTATTTTTAGTCTAAACTTTAGACTAAAAATATAGATTGAAATATAAAGACAAAATAAAAAATTATTTTATCATTAAAACTATTTAATTAACTACTATTTATTTCTTCAACTGACGAGTAGACTTGGTATTAATAAGTTGATAACAAAAATGTTACCTCAATGGTAGTTAAAAATAGTCTGGCAGTAAAAGCTACATAGAATATTGGCAGGTTTCAGATATAGGTGCTTAATTTATCTGAATAAGGATGTCGATATCGAGGAACCTGGTTTTTGGTTCATTGTAACCATAGGTAATTGATTATCTAGTGCACTTTGGTTTGCCGCTGTAAAGTATACTCGTAAAAAAGGGCACGGACCGTATATTTAATTACAAAAATTAGTGGGAATATTTTCTTTTTATTGACGACGCAACGTCAGCCAGCACCATCACATGGCACCACGAGACAGAAAACAGACGAAAAAAAATAAAAAAAAATAACACCGACCTCAAAATCGGCTATAACTTCGTGGATCCCAATTTTTATGACCAATTGAAATACTTCTAAGTATTTATCTCGTTGGTCTAGTCGTAGCAAGTGCGGCCGCCAATGCCCCGAGCCGGGGACCAAACTCATGAAGAGTCGATGCCCGAGTCTGCAAAGTAAAATTGGGATTATCTGTTAAAAAAAATTGATTGGAACTCTGCTTGGCAGATGGTAATTGGCTAGCCGTCTATAACATGGGATTTATTCACAGCATATGCGAAGTGCGAGTATACAGTAGTAGATCTCTACCTAGCTCTTCGGGGAATACAGGGTGAAACTATATTAAATTGATATAAATTGCACTGTACATAGTAAATTCAGAATTAAATTTCAATAGTATAAACATCAAGAGTATAAACATATTTACCCATAAATTGCATAGGACAAGTCATTTATTAAAGGCATGCTAAATTAGAAGGTATCGTACTATTGAGGGCTTACTTATTGATAGTTAAAGTCAGGAAAAGTCGTGGGAATACCTTGATATTTTGCTATGACTTATCATTATTCAATTTGTACTATGTACCTAGTTAGACAACCTATCATTACTTTGCATACTGTCTTCTAACACAGTGTTCCGCAAACTTTTTGTGTTCAAGGTACATCTAGGAAATCGGAAAATTATGTTCAACATAAATGAAAAATCAATTTTTACATAATATTAATCAACATGTATTATTAATCAAAAAAACAATATTTATTAATAATCAACAATCCAATACTTATTAGTAATTAACCTTATTTTTCTGAGGCACACAAACTAATGACCACGATACACCAGTGTGCTGCGGCACACACTTTGCGGAACACTGTTCTAACGGTTTGGCTAGATTTCAGGTGTGTTGCATAGGTTCAGTTGATTACTCATTCGTTTGTCAAGCGTGGACGCAAATGCGTCACTAGCAGGATGTTCTTTGTAGTGGTTGCAAAGAAGTATAACGAACTAAGATAAGATTCATTATTAATAATATTTCTTGGTAGATAGACCCTGATCTGAGGACTGAGTCCGATCAAATTTGTACTACATACTTCAAAAGAAAAGTGTACTTAAAATAAGATAAATAAAATCGTTTCTTCAATACTCTAGCTCACTGACCTCACTTAAGAAGAAAACTTAACATCTTTTATAAATATTTCGTGAAAATAAAAGCCCGCAATCTATGAAATAGTAATACAGATGTCAAATACATGAACACTAAATAACCTATAGTCCTATACACTACTATTATTAAGCATAGCAAAAATATATCAGACACATTGATAAGATAACGAGTACGTGTTCACAAACGTTTTCAATATACAACTAAGCAGGTGCCTTTGCATATACATATATTCTATTGATTAGTTACAAACTCGCTTATCTTTGCTATTTTATATATCAGTTGGAACTCCCTGTGTTTCTATTACGTCATCGTAGTAATGTGTGACGTTATCGTAGAGTGTACATATATGCAGGATTTAAATGTTCGTATTGTTCGTGTTCGGAATACTGTATCAAGATTACGAACATTTAAATCCGATGTAACGTTATCGTAGCGTATTTCGGTAGTTTTTAAATGTTCGTATTGTTCTTGTTCGGAGTAGGGTATCAAGATCACGAACATTTAAGTCCTGCGAACATTTAAGTCCTGCGTTAACGTTATCGTAGCGTGTATTGTAGGATTCAAATGTTCTTATTGTTCATGTTCAGGGTACTGTATCAAGATAAAACGAACATGTAAATCCTGCGTTATTTTATCGTAGCTTGTAATATAAGATTTATGGATTTCCTTTTAAGTCCATATAACAGACTGAAAATCAGCGGCGATGTCTACTTCGGCACAGATTTGAGTCTGTCGTTATATAAAAATATGTCACACAAACGCTGCTCAAGTAGAGATTTGTCCTGGCAGTAAAAGCTTAGTATAGTAAAAATGAGATCGGCGTCAACTGGCATCTTAATTAGTGGGGAATACTAACATCTTAATGCGCAGAAAAATATGTACATATATGCAGATAGTTGACTTGGTTTCAATATTAAGTACTTATGTAAAATTAATCCATCATCACTGACAAGATGCCAAAAAGCCTGATAAAGTGGTGATAGATCGGTCGGCGCGCCGCGCCGCAAATTATTGTTAATATTTCTTCATCTTACTCTTGAGAAGCGTAAATAAATTACATAGGTATATCTTGACTTGGCACGCGAGGTAGTTGACACGTGGGAATACCATTTCATCCCAGTGCTGGGCAAAGGCAGTGATTTCCAGGTCTAATAATATAACATAACATAGCATCAAGCCTGTATTCCCCGAAGGCTGTTATTGAGTCCCATGTAATAGGGGACGAGCCTATTGCAATTTACCAGACACAGTTACAGGTTCCGGCTGCTAATGAGAATTTCCATACAGAAAATCCCAATAGCACTTTGCCCGACCCGGGAATCGGACCCAGGACCTCACACTCAGTAGTCGCACTTACGACCACTAGACCAATGAGAAGTATTCTACTGTAAAATATAAATAACAATAATTGCTTGTGCGCAAACCGTTAGCATGCATACCGTCTGTATGCAAAGTAAAGATATGTTTTTGTTTAGCTAGGTAAATAATATAAACATACTTACATGAGACGTCACAGCAACATATGAAGCTGCATGTATTCCCACGTCTTTTCCAACTTCAACTATCAATAATTTAGTTCTTAGTAGTATATACGTTCTAATCTACATATATATTCTATTTACTGTTATTTTTATTTATTTTTTATTTAAAACTTTATTTCGAGTAACATAGACTCATATTTTGTTAGTAACACACATTACACTTACAAACTAAGGTTAGTATATTACATATATGGATGATTATTTAATTTACGTGAGCCCTGCAGCAGTGGTTCACGTATGGACAGTCAACCCTACCCACTATCATAGCCAGAATGCTGTTGGAGCTGACCCTAACTCTGCGCACCAGGGACGCGCATCGTTTCCGCATTATCGCGTAAAAACAATCAAAATTATAAAGAGGTTAGAGTTATAAAGAGGTAAAATTTGTTTGTACGTAGGGGGGGATAATCTTCGGAACTAATGATCCAATTCTACAAAAAAATTCACTGATAGGTAGCTACATTATCCCCGAGTGCTATAGGCTATAAATTATTATATAATATGTAGGTCACACGGATGAAGTCGCGGGCAAAAGCTAGTATAACATACGTATAATAATAATAAATTAATAAATTCAACCCATTGCTGTTACTACTGCCATTCTCAGTAGCAGCGCGGAGTCTGGAATTGTGCCCGGTAGATGGCTATAGGTTCATCCCCTATAACATGGGAATCAATAACAGCATCGGCAAAATGTGGGTGTATAATAGTACACCTCTGCATAACCCTTCGGGGAATACAGGCGTGATGCTATGTTATTAACCGACTTCAAAAAAAAGGAGGAGGTTCTCAATTCGGTTGTATTTTTTTTTTTTTTTTTTTTTTTTTTTTTATACTGCCGAGCATCCCGAGCATGGGGTAAAAACTTGATATTTATGTGTATATCTGATGAGACTACAATACTATGGAGGTTTAGGGCAGATCTGATGATGGAGACGACAGAGGATCGAGGGAACTCCTCAACGGTACATCTTAACTAGCTCGTGTTTGGGCTTATTTTATTCGTGTTGACAAGATCTTTACACCGAGATGGGTAATGACTGCCACTGCAAGGTCCGTGATGCAGGTGCAGTACAGTTTAGGGAACTCCTTAATGGTTGATAGCAGCTACATAGTGTTTGGGCTTATTTTATTCGTATTGATGCGCACTTTAAGCCGAGATGGGTAATATTGCAGATTCGATAGTGAAGACAAAAAACAGTTTAAGGATATCCTAAATGGAGATGTTTTCCGACGTTCAAGTATTGGAAGGAAGATTTCTTAACCTCGTTATTTCTTAATAAGTCAAGTTTTGGCGTCTGAAAATCATAATTTCATCATGCTGAGCTGATGATGGATGTCATAGTACTCCTCAACGGTAAGGAGTTAGGGAATAAAACTTCCGAGTTTGGGATCACTCAATATATTTTGATGAGTCAGACCCTCTATACCAAATATATGGGACATTTGGTATAGAAGGTCTGATGATGGAGCCAGGAGATAGATGGTGGAACTCTTCAGTAGCTACTTTAAACCCCTTAGGTTTGGGCTCATTTTAAACCTCTAAAGGTCAAGACTATCACAGTATTAGTTACAATAGTCGTCTTAATCTTTTCATTTCTCGTAATGCGTTTTCATCATGTGGTCGGCTCAGTAATTTATTTGATTTTAAAATCACATAGTGCAATACCATCTAAGGTTTTCACTCGACTTGGGGCAACATACATTTGACCTTTGTAAAGTTTTTCAAGAGAAACGTCTTTACTAGGTCTACCCATAACTCAAAATTGTAAAATAATTAAAAAAATTAACAAATTAATTTTTTTAACAAAAAATAAAAACCGACTCTTAAAAACTCAAAAACAAAACTAATAACTAAAAAGCAAAAAATAATTCTTTTATTAAACAATACAGTAGTTGAAGAATATTGAAATCGGTGCCAAGTAAAACATGCAATGATTAAATATTTATATCTGTATTAAATATTTTACTAAATAAAATACGTATCATCGTCGCTCATGCCCTCGCTGTATTATACCAGTTTACTTAGGTACCAATTTACACTACCTACGTAAATTTCACACTAATGAATAATTAATACCTGAACGTATAATTAATGCTAATAGTTGTTAATTTGACCTTATCAACGTTTGACGAGCCTATAATTTTCATTTTTGACTTATAGAACTTGCCTGGGAATTTCTATAATAATTCCCGGCTTAATGGCACTTTATCGCTGTAATTTTCTTTGCATTTCTATAGTAGGAATAATTATAGAGGCAAACATTAATATTCTCAAGGTACACTTACATCGATACGATACAAAAAAGTATGATGCGCTGACTCATTAGCGAATATAATTTCTTCTTAGCCAAAGCCAGCCAGAAAAAAAGCCAGTTTTAGTAGTAGTTAGGTTAAACAATATAATAAAACAAAACAATGGAACGACATTGTTTGCCTTACGTATATTAAGCACACTTTCAGAACAAGCTTTTATTTTGGAGTATGCAGTAGGTACAAACTTGGTCTGACACACAGTCTTCAGAGTCTGTCTGCTGGATACAACCAACAGATTTCATTAAACAAACAAAAGGTACTCGTACACGTACATAATAACTTTGTTAAGCTCCTCTGTGGAATATAAGCGTCTTTATAACTACTGCCACATTTGCTTCCACGCATGGCAAACGGATGAGTAATCACGGATCACGACGAGATCACGTCTGATACATGAGGATCCTCCAGCCTCTTCACTCTTAGTCGCTTTCTACCGAAAAAGAGAAGTCGTTTTTTGCTTTATCAAGAGTCACGCCGCTACAGAATATAGTAGCACCCCTGTATTTCCAGAAGGGTTAGGCAGAGCTGCACTGTTATTCTGCGAAGCTGTTATTATGGAAGAGGCATGGTCTATAGACGTCTATCGGGTATAATAAACTCCGTGCCCGACTCGGGAATGCACACCAGAACGTCACGCTCACCAATCACGCCTGCAAGCATTAGACTCAATTATGCAGTCCGCATGGATATTTTTTTAAAGATGGTACTGAAAAATGTTGTAATGAATTAATTTACTTTTTTACAGACAGTCCAGTATCACCCTTAACGAGTATAGCGCCACTAACCTTCATGGTTTTGGTGACGGCCGCCAAGCAAGGCTATGAGGATTGGCTGAGACACAAAGCGGACAACAAGGTCAACAACCAGATAGGTGAGATTACTGCTGAAGCTATTGTGTAAGATGTATTTAACAATCTTCATTTTACGCAACTACCGTGTCCTGCGTGTCGAGTCGCCGGTCAATGAGCTCTTCACAAATTTCCTCCTCCGGCCATGAACTGTTTTATTATAACTAATAATTTCCGTGAGTCTTAATATATATATTTTATCGTCTATCGATGGTCACGAGCATACACTCGTGTGAAAAGCAACACATGCTGATAAATATCATAATAATTCTAATGTTACCTTCTATTTAATCAAATAATTTGCCTTGCAAAATGAACTATTCACAGATACCAATATTTATTACAGTACAAATTGTAAATATGTCAGTGAACGCCCGCAGATAAGCTAAAAAGAAATAAAAGCAAACAATTTTTTTTTATCTTTATATTTATAAGACGAATACATATCTAGAAACCTTGAATGTCATGGTGATGATGTCCGACTGTTATCTTTTTATGATTCGACTATTCATCAATACTTCGAATGGTGGGTATTCCACAAAGTAAATACACAGGCTAGGCATAGGCGAGGCATTGTCAATAAGACCTTAGTCATTTGTGAATCATATAAGTTCAATGTTACCGTCATTTATGATTTTAATATTCAAATTGTATCAATATTGAAGAAGTTTTTGATAGTATCTGTCATTCTAATCTCTAACATCTTCTAATGTTGCACTCTGTATCATGACTAATTTATAATATGATATCAAATCTATAATAAATTGGTGATAAACTCGATTCCAGTAATGTGCAATTAAACAATAAATCACTCGTAACATTCAAATTGTATGGATTGTAATACAATATTACTATACAATTATGAAACTACTGTTTATTTTTATTCAATAATAGACGCAGTTCTCAGAATTATAAACATATTTACTAAGCGTTACAATTAAAATTTCGTACAAGCCTTCGATAAAGTTAAGCACAAAGGCCTGATACGTTAATCAATAATGCTACACGGTACACACAGAACATGCAAATATCCTGGTGTCACATATATATTACCGAGTGTTCTAGATTTCTTGAAAGCGCTCATATTCTAAATTCATGCAAACAAAACCTGGAATACCTCATGGGAGTATCTTAGGGCCGATGTCAATACGATAATTATTTTAACTTTTTCTGTTGACATTGCTATTATAGTTGTAGGAGACAGGCACAAAAACATATGTCAGCGAATAAACTATATTTAATTTTATTTATTTATTTACTTTGCTTGTAAAGGTTAACAGCAGTTAATATAAAAATATCTTCTCAACTGCTAATCTGATTGGCGATAAGCCTCCGTAAAGTACGTTTATACATATTGTTTTTGGTTTTGTGTTGTGAGTAACGTCTGCAGTATGTTCCTATCCGGGATTTTGTAGAAACTTACTATATTTTCGCATTACGTCATCAACTATCTATTAAATAGTCCATATCCGTTTTGCCGTTGATTTCAATGTATGACTATTTTCTTCCTTTAATAGAAATAGGTAATAACATTGTAAACAATTTTAGTAATGAGTTCTCATGACGTAATTCGTCTAATAACTATGATACCATGAATAAATGCGTAATTGTAATAGGCATTCGATTGAACGACCACTCAGCTAAAGCTCTCAGCATATTAGTATCAATTTATCAGTCATGGGATGCTTAATTAATAAATTATAATATCAATTATCTATTAAGGAAAGGAATCGCTCATTATCCATTTTTATAACGATTATATGTAAGTTGCGCATTTAAAAATATCTTATCAACATTATGTTTTATCCATTTACCAAACATAATTGTACTTTCAAGTAAATACGTAATTTGTCCATTTTTTTCTTGCACTATGATATTTTCACAACACACCTAAATAAATATTTTGAGTGTAAACAATAAAAAGGAATACAATTTCTAAACTTATCTTTTGAAGTTCTCTGATACGCCAGGCGGAGACCTTGATAAGATGAATATCCCGTGAGAGATAAAAATAACAGTGCTTTATCTTAATACCAGATTCTGTGTCCAGTATTGTTGTCAATGATAAACGATATCTCATTTTCTATAATTTTCATAAAAAAATTGACAAATATTTCAGGATATGGTAATGATACTGCTTATTAGATAATATATTCTAAATGAATTATACTAGTCAGTTACATGGCTGGTATAGTTATATGGGCTAGTGGCGCAATGATATAAATAATGTTTTAATCTGATCTGTAGATTTAAAAAAGATACTTTTGATGATACATAATATGGTTATCATAACATAAAACAAAATGGGTATTTAATTGACAATCCTTATTTTGATTCGCGTAAGGTTCATATTTACTATTTCTGTTTTGAGAAAGGTATATAGGCCTTAGATTGCAATCTCATACAAAGTGCATGAGCAACCCTATAAACTTAAAAAACAGAGTGATAGTTATTAAACCTTATTAAATGTAACATTTGACTGTTCTACAGTGGAGATAGTCCACAAGGGCGTGATGAAAGAAGTACGGAACTCCTCGATAGCGCCGGGCACCCTTGTCCGAGTCCGGCGAGGTAAGGAGGTGCCTGCTGACCTGGTCCTGCTGTGCTCAGCTGGGGAGAAGGGCAAGTGTTTCGTCACTACTGCAAACCTCGATGGGGAGACCAATCTGAAGACTCTGAGGGTACCTCCGCCGTTGGTGGGCTTCTCACCAGGTATTTAAGTCACTGTTACTTCTTCATCATTAACATCAATGGTCATAGCTTCTGTGTTGTCATTGATAACTGTCTGTGTTGTGTTAACATTATTTAAGTATCTAATACAGATTTTCTCTAGTGCTTCCACTTAATGTGTTGTTAGTTTCATTTGATTAATCCTAAGTCTTCGGAATTATTGTATCGAAATACCAATTTTGATAAGGGCCGAGTCTGATAGCCTGATAATAATCGATGGCATTCTTTTAATCTTTACGGTGGGCACTTACCAAAGAGCCACCATTTATTTAGAGCCTTATGACAGTAGTTTACCCTACTTATCTGAAAAGCTGATCATTTTATTTGTAAACTATTGTGATTAAAACTTTTGCTGGTGATGACGTCACGAAGTAGTTTGAAGATTGCGATATCTTTCCCATATCAGTGAACTTGTTAGTGGCCACCAAACACCTTCATTTGTTTGTTTATTGCCCATTATCAAGCAATAAATAATACAATTTTGGTGTTTTATTACTGTACTTTAGATTTTATAGACTTCGAAATCTTCCTTGTGACGTCATAAAGCTAAAGCTTAATATATTACTTTTTTTTTATTTTATTTTTTTTATTTTTTTTTCTCTTAGGAAGACTAGCAGCTAAATTAGTCACAGTAAAAAATTAAATAGTTACACAAAGCCATTAAGAAGTCTTCACAGATAGAAACAAAGTAACAAATTAGGTACACATAAACCCTTATTTAAATAAAATATATATATGAAAAACAAAAAATAAACAAAGTAATACAAGCATTGTCAAGATTGACACTTGTGTAAAACCTGCAAAACAAATAGTAAAACAAATAGTAATTAAATTAAAAAAAAAAATTAAATTAAACCTGCGCAGTGTACGCTTACAACTACAATAAGTGCTTAAAAAGATAATGAGTTAAGTTTCCTTTTTATTGCGCCTACACTAGTGTTAGTTATATCGAGATCATCATTACGTGCCAACCTATTGTAGTTGTTGCAAGATCTGTATAGAAAACTATTTTGACGATAGTTAGCGGCAACCAACGGAATAGAAAAGAAAGGCGCGCGGCGTAACGAGTGACTAGGAGTGTAAATATTTATTTTACTTAACAGTTCCGAACAGTCAATGGAGGAAGAAGTTACAATACGTGTTAAAAACGAGATATCTGCTATATCACGACGTTTACTTAGCTCCAAAAAATGATGTTTTTGACATGATTTTTTGTAGTCAAAACAACTAGATTTTGTGCGATAATTCAGCTATCTTATAAATTTCTTTTGAATACTTTCAATGCGTCTTATGTAGACATCGTATCTAGGGTTCCAAACCTGCGACGCGTATTCCAAATGAGGACGTACATACGTGGAATATAGGATTTTTATGGTCTTAGCTTGCTTAAAATCTCGGGTTGTGCGCATTAAAAATCCAAGTGCCCTGGACGCCTTATTAACTATGGAGTTTATATGCCCATCAAAAATTAGTTTAGAGTCGTGATAAACACCAAGATCCGTTACTCCTTTCGCTTTATAAAGTTGACAATTTTTAAGAGAATAATTAAACACAATCGGGAGTTTACGTCTAGTAAATGACACGCATGAACACTTACCAGCGTTAAGATCGAGTCTGTTTTCAACACAGTAACTGTCCAAGCGCAGAAGATCTTCTTGCAAGGCTTGAGCATCACTCATGTTGGATACAAACTATTATACTATATTATATATAATTGGGGTTTCTTCTTTTTCTTCTTAATGTGCCTCTCTGATTAGCGAAGATCGGCAATCGGCTTCGCAAACTCTTCTCTATTCCTCGCGAGGAGAGACAGTTGGACAGCACTCGCAACTCCTGTCCATTCTCTTATGTTTCTTAGCTAGAACTTCGTTCTTCGACCCATGGACCTCTTTCCTTCAACTTTTCCCATAATTATGAGTTGCAAGAGTTCGTATCGATCATGCCTTAAAAAATAGAGACTTGAAATAGTCTAACCTAAATATCAAAAAAATTACATAGACTTCTAAAAAGCGATCGACTTGACATAAGATTTGATAGCCTTAGATTTGATAAGCTTTTGACTAATTTAGCTATCTATTAAAGTTCATGATGTCTTTAATTTAACGTAAGCTGGTACAGTCAAACAATCACCACCAGGTCACCAGATATATTTAGATGAAACTTTAGTTCAAGTATATTTTAAATTAATATATTAGTCGAACGCATTCATAATTTTAACGGTAACGAGCAAATGATGCCGCTGGTATAGCAAGTGTGACGACACGTTTGGCTAAGTGATTAGCTTTCTACGCTAGGTGTCGCGGGTTCAATTCCTGCACGGAAAAATTATTTGTATGATCTACAGATAATTGTTTCGGGTCTGGATTTGTGTGTATGGGACATGTATGTTTGTAAACTGTACCCACGATAGACCCACCCAGGAGAAATCTTATTTGCCTTAGTGATATAAATTTTTCTTTTGTTAATTTTATAACCCGCTGCACTTATATACTTATTTGACTGTACTATAACAATGTGTATGTTGTTATCAGCTGGTATTATTAAGAGATAATATAAAATACATTATCCAATGTTGATTGCGTTTTGGCTTAATTTAATTCAT
Source organism: Shargacucullia verbasci (assembly GCA_947562105.1). NCBI lineage: Eukaryota > Metazoa > Arthropoda > Insecta > Lepidoptera > Noctuidae > Shargacucullia > Shargacucullia verbasci. The sequence goes on from OX387287.1 coordinate 2,570,099, forward strand.
ACGTATAAGTGATTTTGTATGTCGTCGGTACATTATACATAATTAAATACTGTATAGGTAATTTGTAGGTAGGTACTTACATTGTACTTATATTGTAAACAAACGATATATGACACGTATCTGTAATGGTTTTTCCAAAAACAACTTTATGATAAGTCATAATAAACCTTTTATAATCAGACTATAAAATATTTTGTATGATAAGGCATTTGATGTGAATTTCGTAATTTTGTATTGCATTGTCATTGTCGCAATAAATGTATTTGGACTGCTATATGTGCTTTTATTTGTGGGATCGTTGCTAATTCATTTTTCAGCATTATCACAATTTTTAACCCTTAATCTGGCAAGAGAAAAAATTATGTTGCGGCACGTCCTTCCCCCCTGACATTTCAGCGGCGACTAACCAGCCAAGAGCACGCGCATCTTGCTCGTAATTTTATATACAAAAATATAAAATAAATAAAATATAGTTTTAAAAAATTCCTGTATATTTTTTCAATATTACACACTATCGAATTAAGGGTTAAAAATAGTTATACATATTAAAAATAACTCAACTGCGTCTGCTTGTGATTATTAGGACAAAACGTCTATCTAAACACATTATTTGTAAAATAATTTATGTATCAGTCATAAAATAACAATAATTCAGACGATAGAATAAAATGAAAACATCACTAGCTGAAAATAAATGAAAGTTGTTATTATAATTTTTGGCCAATAAATACTCCTTTGTGTATCCTTTTTTGTGGATTTCCTCCTAAAACAAAGAAATACTAAAGAGATTTTCAATATTTACATTTTCTATAAATTCACCTGAAAACGACTTGACTAAAACTGCTGCTAAAATATTATTAAAGTTTCAAAGGCACATATGATTGTGTGATGTGTTTTTTTTTTTAAAAGTAGTCTATTCTAACTAGCTCTTCATGTTCGTTTAGACATTCTCCCGCAAGGCATGCGGATGGAGGTGCCACACCCCGTAGCAGACCTCTATACATTCTACGGTAGGCTGGAGATCCCTGGTCTGGATAGCCTTCCCCTCTCTACTGACAACCTGATGCTCAGAGGATCCAGGGTCAAGAACACTGAGTGGGCAATAGGATGCGCTATTTATACAGGTGAGTTATTTTTTCTTTGCTTTTAATAAGCATATGACGCTTAGATTTACTTTAGTTTCCATCTATCGTGTTACAATATTTGAGAAAGTAATATATGGGGCAGTTCAAAGCTGTCGAACAGGCACGAAATTTTACAGTCTAGACCATACACGTTTAATGGTCGAAATTTCTTTACCTAAAGCTGTAAGTACAAAAAGCACTTACGGTTGGTTTTATTGATAAATAGGTACTTATCAAACGAATACCATTGAGGTATAAGGGCTGCGATTTTTCCTCGATTTCAACCATAATTAACGTTAACGATAGGAGATATACTCAAATGCGCGCGCACGATTTTTCATACATTTTAGACATAACGTTTAGTACAGTAACTTACGTGGACTTACGGAATATATCGCTTTTATTATATTTGTCTTATGTATCCACACTAAACTACCAAAAGTGCAACAAATCCTTTGCGCAACACTGGGATAGCATGGCTAAGTACAGTAAAAATAACATTAACCCAAATTATTTTCAGGAGAAGAAACAAAATTGGCTCTAAACTCTAAATACTCGGGAAACAAATTCTCGTCCTGCGAGCTGGCTGTCAACGGGTTCCTTGTATTCTTTATTGTGATACTGGTGTTCGAAATGGTGATCTCTTTGGGCGCCAAGCTGTTCATCGAGTACCACAACCCTAAGAGGGACCTGTACCTCGGTCCTGGGATCCCTCACCCGGCGCCTTTCAGATATCTCATGCAGGATCTGTTCTCTTTCCTGCTATTGTATTACTATATTATACCAATGTCGCTCTACGTTACTATAGAGCTCTATAAGTTTATTGGTAAGTAGTCTTTACTTGACATTTATCTATAGGAGATTAGTAGGATTGATTTAGCTTTAGATAAAACCTTCGAATAACTTGTGTGCAAAGGAAAACAAAAAAAAATGAAGTAGATTTGGTCTGTAGATATGAAACTGCTTACACGATAAATGGCCGATAAGTTGCTATCGTGTTCGGATTTGAGAGTATTTGGGGATTATAAAATACTAGCTTCCGCTCGCGACTTTGCTCGCGTGGTTTACGAACCCGTACATTTTTCGGGATAAAAAGTATGTGCTATTCCAGACTATAATCTATCTCTGTGCCAAATTTCATCCAGATCCGTTCAGCCATTCTGGCGTGAAAGAGTAACAAAGATCCATCCATCCATCCATCCATCCACCATCCTCACAAATTTTCACATTTATAATATTAGTAGGATAATCTACTTTCATGTATATGGTGTGACACATAACACCACAGCCAGGACAATAGAATAACGGTCAATACGAAGATCAGTGACTAATTCTCCTATTAATATCAAGTAATCATCCAACAGGTGCATTATTTATCGGTTGGGACGAAGATCTTCGTTGTGAAGAAACCGGCCAGCCCGCCGTCGCTAACACATCAGACTTGAACGAGGAGCTTGGCCAAGTGGAAGTGCTGTTCTCCGATAAAACCGGCACCCTCACTAAGAACCTGATGGTGTTCAAAGCTTGCTCCATAAAAGGACATATTTATGAAGAGAAGGAATCTAGGCTCTACGATGTTGAGAGGTTTGATGAACCTGTGGATACTTTTCAGGTCAGTTTTTTGTAGGCCACCAGGTAACCTGGTTTTGTTTAAGCTGCAGTAACCCAACAGTTAAGAAATCGGATTGACTAGCGAGAGGTTGTGAGTACGAACCCCGTCTGTTGCAATATGGTCGTGGATCCACTTAAATAACAAAAATATTATTTGGCTTAGTAGATATATTGCTAGATTTTTTTTTATTTACCAAATGTATGAGCACTTGCTTCCGCCCGCGTGGTTTATGAACTCGTAGATTTTTCCGGGATAAAAAGTAGCCTATGTGCTATTCCAGACTATAATCTATCTCTGTGTCAAATTTCATCCAGATCCGTTCAGCCGTTCTGGCGTGATTGAGTCACAAACATTCATCTATCCAAACTTTCGCAGTAGTATATAGTAAGGTTTGGTCCATTTGGCTTCGTTTGCACTCTAGGTCTTTTCGTCCGCGCTGTTGCTTCTTGTAACTGCGTTGTTGTTAGTGTACCATAATACTACTACGTTTGTTTGAGAATAAGCTGTAGGCCAGATCGATTATATCATCCGAGATAATTCCAAACACCTACCTAAACGAAATATCTAATGATATTTTAATTTATGACGTAGCAAATATTTCTTTAACCGTATTTCTCCTTCTGTGTATAAGAATTAGGTTAATGTTTGAAGTTTTAAGATAACCATTATGATTGGTTTTCGGTACCTAGATGAAGGTAATAATCATATTTTAAACTTAAATAGAATCAATTAAACGTGATAGCTAGAAAGATAGATTTTTTATTTTATTTTAAATAAACCTAATACATTGACCAATCCAATCCAATGACTGGTCGACTTGCTGGCTGAGATTAATGAATTTATAATTTATTCATTTACATACATGCATTTGCCTTGCATTTAATGGATCATAGTTCTGCATGCGTGAGCCGTAAAGCCCTTATGACTGCTATTCCAAAGCGATTGCAGGTGTGGGCGGGCGCGCTCTTCACACTTAGGTGTATGACATCTTTAAGAAAACGGAGGCTATATTGCCTTATACCTTTTGGTGAAATGGTGTGCGCTAGCTCACATGGAAACGTTTTTGCTAAGCTTTAATTATTGTAATAGCATTCTTTAATTATATATTTTTTATTATTGTATAATGACAGACATGGGAGTGTTGCTGGGGAGTTTGTTGGGCCGTTTCTTCTCCCCAAGCTAAAACACATAGGAAGCGGTCAAGGGCGGGCGTATTAGTTCTGTCCATAATATGTTTGACGTTCAAAAAGCACTAGTAGTAGTCTATTTTGAATAAATGAATTTTGAATTTGAATTACAGGCACTTAAGAAACATTAAAGGACTCTAGTTGCACGGTTCCAAAAAGTTGGTCTTATGGATGGATTTGTTGAAACAAAATTTTGTAAATAAACGATCTGCCTCGGTATCTGCATCTTTATCGGCATTTTATGGGTGATAAGTTTGGTTTTGGCACGATACAAGGAGTTGGTACATTTCCAGAATTTTATTCTTCCATTCGGTGTTGGTGTGTGTCACGTTTTTAAAGGAATTAGGGTTGGGTGTCATTGTTTATGGTCGTCCACGGATACTACGTTCAGTATCTGCGGAATATAACACTTATACTTTCTATTTCAGACAGACATTAAATTCTTCTTCACAATCCTCGCTCTTTGCCACTCTGTGCAAGTCTCCAGCGAGGACATGAAAAAATTGAGTGCCCGTCTGTCAGGGACCGGGAACCTCCAGTTGATGAACTTCTTTCGAAGAAAAAAGATCAAGGCCTCCTCGCCCAATGGAGTTATAGACAATGTCACTTGGAACACCATCATAAATGAAAATGGGAATAAAATGGATTACCAGGGCAGCAGTCCTGATGAGAAGGCTTTAGTCGAAGCTGCTGAGAGGGTAGGCGTTACGTTTTTGGGTGAAGAAGGAAATAATTTGCTGTTAAAAGTGGGGGATCATACGGAAATGTATGAGCGGTTGCAGATTATAGAGTTCACTTCGGAGAGGAAGAGGATGTCCGTTATTCTGAGGGATAAGGATGGGAAGGTTTGTGACCTTTAAATATTATTAAAGCAATTTTTAATATAACATGATATAGCATCACGCCTGTATTCCCTAAAGGGTTAGGCGGAGGTAAACTGTACACTCACATTGCGCCGATGCCGTTATTGAGTTCCATGTGATAGGGGGCGAGCGGCCATAAACCGAGTACAATTCCAAACTTCGTCCTGCTACCATGAATTTCATAATATAACCTAGCATCACGCCTGTATTCCCCGAAGGAGAAAGCAAAGGTGTACTATTGTACACCCACATTTCGCCGGTGCCGTTATTGAGTTCCATGGATTAGGGGGCGAGCCTATTGCCATCTACCGGGTACACAACAGTTCAGATTCCGTGTTGCTACTGAGATTTTTCATACAGATAAACCCATTAACACTATGCCCGACCCGGGAATAGAGTCCAGTTACGCTTTCGACTAGACTAATGAGGCAAGTTTTAGTGTTGAGTTTTTAAAGTTCCTGTGATTTGCTCGTTTTTTGTTAAACTATTTAACTATTGAAATAGTCCATCGACCAACCCTACGAATCATTAAGATCAGTTAATTATTACAGACATTTATTCGCATATATATACACTTATTTCCATACCGAGTGAACTTGATTTCAAATGTGTAGAGACTTTGACGTTGCAGCATTTTCATTTATGGAATACTTTTAAGCATATGTTCCCATATGTTCCCAGATATTGCTGTTCTGTAAAGGTGCAGAAAGCTCGGTGTTTCCGCTGTGCAGTAACACTGTTCTAGTAGAAGACACCAACAGAGATATAAACACGTTCGCCAACAAAGGTCTGAGGACCTTGGCCATCGCTTACAGAGAAATACCAGAGGAAGAGTACGACAGAGTTACAGAGGGTAAGCAAAACCAGTGTTTGTGAGACTACTTAATTTGCTGTCAATTCCTTGATACTTCATTTTGTGAGATAAGATGGTACTGCTTCTACCGCCGAATATATAACTCCACAGTTAGGCAGTGATATGCTTATGCACTTTTTCGTCTTTGAAAAAATCTTGCCCCACACTAGGAATAATTCCTGTATCGTGGGTGCGTTTACAAACACATACACGTACACAAACAACTATCTGTAGATCATACAAATATTTTTTTCGTGCGGGAATCGATTCTGCGACACGTAGCGCAGCAGTCGATCTATCAACTACTGCGCCAACCGTACCGTGAAATCTGTCTCGAGCTGCCTGTCAAAGCTGTCATATTAGTCTGTTAGCTGTCATATCCGCATATTTTCGGATACTAGTTTCGGAACAAACAACCCTAATCCCAGCTTTATACGAGAGGTAAAAAATGAATCGCTTTACGGTCCAAAATAAAACTTTAGGCCTATTAATAAGAAAGCCACATAGGCACATTACGACTTAAGTATTTTTTCCTCTATTTCAGCAATTAAACGGCTAGATGGCAAGAGCGCAGATGCGTTACAGCAAGTTACGCATCAGTACAGAGTGTTAGAGAAACAACTGACGCTAGTGGGCGCCACCGGCGTGGAGGACTGCTTGCAGGACGATGTGGCCGATACGTTGGCCTCACTGCGGAGGGCGGGGATTAAGACCTGGGTGCTCACTGGGGATAAGGTATGTCTGCACTCAAACCAGTCAATACATGAATATGGCACCTATCTATTTTTTTCTCATTTGAAACGCGTAGGCAAAATGATATTAATATTTATAGATGAAAAGTCGTACTCTGTTAAGATTTTTGGGTTGAGAGGTAATTAAAATAATTGTTTGGAACACACGTTTAATGCTTTGCATTTTTATAATTTACATTTTTAGAAAACATGAATCCACGACCGTAGCGCATTGTCAACGACAATTTGTAGAGTAGGGGCATAAAGAACTGGACTAGTGAGGTGCTTTCATAACCTCAACATAGTTGCTGTACTGTATACCAAGTTGAATCAATGCAATTGTTGTTTGACCACAAAAGTCCATCGTCTCATCCACAAAAGTGCATCCTCCTCCAAAATGTACATAACATAGTATCACGCCTGTATTCCCCGAAGAGTTAGGCAGAGGTGTAATATTGTAATGTTGTACATCTACATTTCGCCGATGCTGTTATTGAGTCCCATGTAAAAGGGAGCGAGCCTGACGCATACTACCGGGCACGATTCCAGACTGTGCTGCTACCGAGAATTTCAATACAGAAAAACCCAATAACACTGCCTGAGAATCGAGCACAGAGTTCACTCGCGACCGCTAGACTCACCAGGTAGTTCTAAAGCAAAATCTATTCTTTCAGGTAGAAACAGCGATCAACGTGGCCCAATCCTGCGCTCACATCTCAGAAAACGACAGACGAATGTATATGATAGGAATAGAAGACGACGTGACACTACAGGGACATTTAGACGAGTACAAACGAGTAATACACGAACCGAGCTATAAAGACCTGACTCTTATAGTGGACGGGACCAGCATGACTCAAGTGTTGGACACACCGTTCGCACCGGCCTTCGTGGACATAGCGATAAACTGTCACGCCGTGCTATGTTGTCGATTATCACCTATACAGAAAGCTAAGGTTATTGCACATTGTATTAAATGACGCATTGATCTAAAGAGGTTTAAGTCTATTTTGGATATTTATAGTGTCTCCCTAATATCGAATTTGTCGGCCTAATAGTTGCATATCGAGTGTCTTAAGTATCAGAAGATATATTTATTTATTTGTCGGAAGGCTTACAGACTAAAATTAAATGTAAAATAGGGTACATTGTGTTATATAAATAGCTAATAACAAGCTTCCACATATGTATATGCAATTCAGTACTTAAGATAAATCTAAAATAAGCACTATCAGCTAATATTTTTTTTTAAGAAACTTAAAAAAATTATAACTGTTTTTTTTTGTCAAAATAAAATTCAAAGATTACATAAATAGAAATGCTGATAACTATGATCTTTTCCAAAAGTTTCGCCTTTATTCATGCGCCTTTATTTATTATGCTTCGATATATCTAGATTACGATATGAAATTTAATGCAATAAGAGTTCCCTGTCTTTAAAACACAGTAACCTAAATTGTTGGATGCTCATGTTTATCCACCTCATACATTTTGACTCTCTCAGAGAAGGCTTCGAAATGATAATTTATTTTTCTTACAGATAGTAAAATTAATAAAGAACAGTCCCGGTCGGCCGATCACAGCGGCCATCGGCGACGGCGCCAACGACATATCGATGATACAGGAGGCGCATGTCGGCTTTGGCATATTCGGTAGGGAAGGACATCAGGCTGCCAGGTAAGATCTATCATTAGAACAATTTAGCCTACCAGACCACCTGGATGCTAGTTCCTACGTTGACGAAACCGTGACTTCAAGATGTTGACAGGACGAAAATTTTAAAAAGATATGTTTCGTTTTTATTTTGTGGAGGAATAATTTGAGCTTCTTTCCAAGTATAATGAAATACACTGCTACCAGTAATAAGACTCGATCTATTCTGTCTCTTTTTGTATGTAATGTGTTGTTTTAAAAAGACCAATATACAACCTTGTTGAACTAAAGGTACATATTTCGAAAGCTATGTACTCTTGTCTTGTAATGTCTCTTATGACATTTATGGAGAATTATGCATATTCACAGGTCTGCTGATTTTGCCTTCACAAAGTTCTCGATGATAAAGAAAATATTACTAGTAATGGGACACTGGTACTACCAGAGATTAGCAACTTTAATACATTACTTTTTTTATAAGAATCTAGTCCTTGGAAATATTATGGTGAGTTTTTGCCTATTTGTTTTAATTTAATAAGACGGATATACCAGAGAGACTAGCAAAGTCGCATCGGTGGGAATCTTTAGTATAATAGTTTACCTATACGCCGCAGATTCAATCCAGCTCGAAGGACCAAATGTTTTAATACGTATCAAGTGTGAATTTGCCTCGATGTGAGTAAATGTTTTTACATCGTAAAGATACTAATATTGTGAGCCCTTAATGCTATTAAGACTATTATATCGTGGGAATGGATAATTTGATAATTTTCAAAGTGGAATATTAACTGGAAGATGGTGAATTTTTATATCATAATAATTTGGTTATCGTCAATTTGCAACGCCTATAAAAAGCCACCGACTATTTGGTACCCTGAATTGTGTTATAAGCCCTTATGTAAGTACACTTGATTTGCAAATAAATGCCAGAATATGTATTCTAAACCATCAACACCGGTTTGTGTAATTTTTTTCTTAATAATGAAACTTATAACATTGTAATATTTACCACAGATCTAATATTTACCAACAATTTCTATGCTAGTGTAAGCACAGCTTATTAGTCAAATGAAATGACATAAATCGTTCCTCCACAGTTTTTATTCCAAATCCACACGGTGTTCTCAACTCAGTCCATATTTGACTCGATGTACCTGACGTTCTACAACCTCATATTCACGTCGGCACCTTGTCTGCTTCTGTCAGTCACTGAACAGAGGTGGCCTGCTGATCTGTTGCTAAGGTTGGTACACCACTCTACGTTTAAGTGTAATATCGAAATGTATAAGTACGGCGTTTTCTAAATTTGGTGGTCAGTACGATTGTCTTCTTTATTATATTACTCAACCGAATAATATATAATAATAACCAGCTTCCGCTCGCGGCTTCGCCTGCGTGGATTACGAACCAGTACATTTTTCAGGATAAAAAGCAGCCTACAACTCATAGCGGCGCGGCATGCATTAGCGTGTTTTAGCAGCGCGCTTGAACATCCTCGTCGTTGTTACTTTTAAATCATTGTAATATTTAAGCTATTTGTCCAATTAACTTAATGTAAAGGACAAAGCTTATCTACTTTAAATACCAACAGCAATAAAAGTATTTATTTTGATAAGAATTAATTTATTGCATTGTAAATACATATGTATTAATTGTTCACTATTTCGGTAATAACGGCTTCCACATAAAAGGTAGATATATAGAACTCTTTAATAGTAACAATCCTACCATACATAATCTTCGTGTAAATGTAACGGTTCATGCACCACAAGCCGAGACAGTTCTCAGACGGCAGAAAATTTTCCGACATACTTGACACTTATCTTTATAATTTGGTCAATTTACACTATATCATTATAAATTATAGAGTATATGTTATTCTGATGTATAAGCTATATTATTGTAAAGTTTCGTCGAAATCCGTTAAGTAACTTCTACGTGAAAGAGTAACAAACACGCATGCTATTATTATTCATCTTCTTCTCTTATTATTATTTAAAGCCCATGTTGTTCCACTTCTGGGAAAAGGCCTCCCTCCCATTCCTCAATTTGTCGCGATCCCGGGCTGTATCTGGCCAGTTATTAAGGAAGGTATTCAGTTCATGGCATTTAAATATTTAACATATTTCAGAAATCCTACTTTATACAGAGAGATAAGGAAAAACAAGTTGATGTCTTGGCCTCACTTCGGAGCGTGGTGCTTCTCTGCCATATATCATTCTATCATCGTGTACGTGTTCGCATACCTCACTATCTCGCAATCTGTGATCAGCACAGACGGCCGGCCTGTAGATCTGTGGTGAGTATATAGAGCGAACACGAGCGAGCGGTGCCTAACGGCGAATCCCGCCTAGCCTTCGTCATACTCGTTCTTTGTATCTAAATGCAACATTAAGTAAATCTCTATATTCGGCAGGTGTTTCGGCGCGGCGTTGTTCCACTTGATAACGGTGATCGTGAACTTAAAGCTGTGGCTCCAGACTCGCTACCACACCATACTCTTTGTGAGCTCCATCCTTCTCTCCATCTTCTTGTATGTCGCCTTCAATGCTATCTACTCTGTGGTGTACTCGTAAGTATCTTGTGTTTTTATTGCTACAGAAGACGATAAGTATGACGTGACTTGACTTAAATTTTTTTTCGTAACAGTCAAATAGACGGCGACGTGCTCGGCACATACACCCGGCTGCTGTCATCCGCAGCGTTCTGGGCGATGAACGCTGTCACGCTGGCGGCTTGCTTCGCGCCCGACTACGTCACGCGCCTGCTGGCCGACCGCGCCGGACGAGCGCTGCTCCACCACACACCCGCGCCCGGCCTGTTCGTCACCCGCCTGTGACACAGCTGAGGCTCAGTAGACGGCGACGTGCTTCGCGCCCGACTACGTCACGCGCCTGCTGGCCGACCGCGCCGGACGAGCGCTGCTCCACCACACACCCGCGCCCGGCCTGTTCGTCACCCGCCTGTGACACAGCTGAGGCTCAGTAGACGGCGACGTGCTTCGCGCCCGACTACGTCACGCGCCTGCTGGCCGACCGCGCCGGACGAGCGCTGCTCCACCACACACCCGCGCCCGGCCTGTTCGTCACCCGCCTGTGACACAGCTGAGGCTCAGTAGACGGCGACGTGCTTCGCGCCCGACTACGTCACGCGCCTGCTGGCCGACCGCGCCGGACGAGCGCTGCTCCACCACACACCCGCGCCCGGCCTGTTCGTCACCCGCCTGTGACACAGCTGAGGCTCAGTAGACGGCGACGTGCTTCGCGCCCGACTACGTCACGCGCCTGCTGGCCGACCGCGCCGGACGAGCGCTGCTCCACCACACACCCGCGCCCGGCCTGTTCGTCACCCGCCTGTGACACAGCTGAGGCTCAGTAGACGGCGACGTGCTTCGCGCCCGACTACGTCACGCGCCTGCTGGCCGACCGCGCCGGACGAGCGCTGCTCCACCACACACCCGCGCCCGGCCTGTTCGTCACCCGCCTGTGACACAGCTGAGGCTCAGTAGACGGCGACGTGCTTCGCGCCCGACTACGTCACGCGCCTGCTGGCCGACCGCGCCGGACGAGCGCTGCTCCACCACACACCCGCGCCCGGCCTGTTCGTCACCCGCCTGTGACACAGCTGAGGCTCAGTAGACGGCGACGTGCTTCGCGCCCGACTACGTCACGCGCCTGCTGGCCGACCGCGCCGGACGAGCGCTGCTCCACCACACACCCGCGCCCGGCCTGTTCGTCACCCGCCTGTGACACAGCTGAGGCTCAGTAGACGGCGACGTGCTTCGCGCCCGACTACGTCACGCGCCTGCTGGCCGACCGCGCCGGACGAGCGCTGCTCCACCACACACCCGCGCCCGGCCTGTTCGTCACCCGCCTGTGACACAGCTGAGGCTCAGTAGACGGCGACGTGCTTCGCGCCCGACTACGTCACGCGCCTGCTGGCCGACCGCGCCGGACGAGCGCTGCTCCACCACACACCCGCGCCCGGCCTGTTCGTCACCCGCCTGTGACACAGCTGAGGCTCAGTAGACGGCGACGTGCTTCGCGCCCGACTACGTCACGCGCCTGCTGGCCGACCGCGCCGGACGAGCGCTGCTCCACCACACACCCGCGCCCGGCCTGTTCGTCACCCGCCTGTGACACAGCTGTAGGCTCGATAGCAACAAAGGGGGCTTAGACAGATTACAATCGATATTCAATAATGATATGAAAAAAGCCCCAAAATGTATGGGAATGACAATAAACTACGACACAACGCTAGAGACATCGCACGTTATCGCTGGAAATCGCACGGCATCTTCAGAGTCCGCGCGACATCAATATTATAGTATTTTAAGTTGTGTGACCACGCGCAATGTCTCTAGAGACATATCGCTGGGCATTTGTGCTCTAATGAATACACGGCTGAAGGCTACTACTAGGTCTGACGTAGCCTTATGTCATTATCATTTATTTGTCTTGGCTCCCAAGTACAATGACAAGCGTATGTGATAAATACAGGGTGTAGTATATTAAGATGACTGTATTGTACAAATTATATAATTACGTTAAGTGATATTTATGTGCCATGTATGGATACAACACAATTATTGTGGAAGTATCAAGGGTACATTATTAGCTAGAAAAATGTCAAAGCAATAATACGTACTAAACATTATTTATTACAGATGTTTTCAAGTATTAAAGAACGGCGTTCAGTAATAATCGCAGCACCGCTGAGCGTCATTCTTACAGACCTGAGTAGTCAAAATATACCTATTTATTGTAAGACAATGGTCACAGGGTTATTGCTAAAGAGTACCGTGTGTGATCACACTGGTCGACCTATAAAGCTTACACTTAATATATCTATGTATGTATAAAATAGAAGATCAATGTATGTATATAAATTGTATAACGTATATGATTGCCAGTAGTGGAATCACTAATTGGCTGTTGTATAAGATAGAAATAAATACGTAACGAGCAAATTTTGTATTTACAAGTGCTGTGTCTTAATGGATGTGATAATTAATTATGCCAGATAATTTTAAGTATAGTAAAAAATCTTAACGTAATTAATATAATGCTTTCATTGAAAGTGACACTAGTCATAACAAGATATATAATAATAATAATAATAATAATAATCTTTATTTCAGACACAGAGTATCCATAGTGGGTTAGTAAACATATATACCTTGATCCTTGATACAGATATACCTTGATCCTATTTTTTAAGATTTATATTTATAAGAAGTAAGTCGACGTAAATTAATAGGAATATAAGTCGACGCTTATATATTTTTACTAGTTACAAATCTATTAAGTGCCACTTTATATTGATAAAGATGTAGGTGAAAATATGGATGTTGCCATAACAATATGGTAATCGATACCGATATCGATTACAAACTCGATGTCGTATCGTCCGGTACATTCTCGATTTTGAAGAATATTAACGTTTTGTAGTATAAAAAAGTTTATCTACCTATTTCCCTGTTTGTTTTTAGATTTAATAATTTGAATATACTATAGATATCTTAAAATTTTACTTAGTAAGATTAATTGTAATTATAACGAACAGTGCATTTATAATTTATTTTTTGCACAGTTGTTCTTATACATTTTGTGACAAATAAAATATGGGTACTTATGTTAATGAGCTAAGAGATGAGTCAGGTAATATTTCAAAATAAAGGAAATTATTTTTATAACTTTGTGTTATTTCTATACAATATCATCGTAGATGGGCCCATAACCTCTGCAGTTGATTCTCGCATCAAGCGAATCTATTTTGGTGGATTTTATTGAAACTGCAGGAAAAATGGTGTGTTCTTAAAAAAAAAAAAACTAGATACTCATTAATCCTTCTATGCATAGACATTTTTTTTATTATTAATTTGTGTAAATGTGTCTTATTATCCTGAGCTATGTTTAAAACCTTGATTATTTTGTGTCATGGGTAATGTACAATCATATATCGTACCATGCGGGAACAACTGTCTTCAAACTATACAATTATTTGACCCTGCGTCGCATGAAAAAGAAAAAGTATAAATGAAACTAAAGTATTAATTTTATTTCTTTTATTATTCATCAGATTGTTGATCCGGTGTGGGGGAACAAGGCACGCGCCGTGCTTTCTTTTTATCCTCAGCTATACTTTCTGCGTCTTGAAAAGCTGAGTATATTATACCGTAACGAAGTTTTTTTAAGATTTTATCATCGTGGAATGGGTGATTATGTGTGTATGATCTGAAAATAAATACTATAATTAATTGTCATGGCTTTAGAGTATTTAAATTGTTATTTGGGTAGTCACAAATATGCCTCTCATATGCACATACGGCCAGACCCCCAACAGTATTTATAGGTAATACAAATTTATTTTTCTTATTATTCCATGCTAGAATCATACGGGCGATACATAGCATAGGAAGCAATGTGGTCACCATTTGAGCCATTTGTGAAGTTAACTGGGATAATATATTGCAATTATTTTTGACGGCACGGTTGGCGCAGTGGTTGATAGATCGACTGCTGCGCTACGTGTCGCGGGTTCGGTACGTAGACTAGTTTCTTACCTTGAAGTAACTTGATTATTTTCATCAGTATTAATGTTTGCTGGACACTTCAGGTTATTTGAGTAGTCTATACAACGCCAGAGTCTGACACGATTCTTTTTACCGAAATACCTCAGATGGTATATGTATCTGTTGTAGATCACTTGCAAGCCTCCTTGATTTGATACTGTGTATTGCAATTTTGAATTCACTGAAACAACAATCATCATTTTAACTTTTACCCATCCACTGTTGAATATTTTCTCTGTTACGCCAGAGAGAACAGGGAAACAAATAATTTGTCATTTAATAAAAGCTCCTTTTACTCTCGAAAATGATTTCTGTCAATCTAATTCCGATGTTTTTTAGTTCAATAAATATCGAATTTTTAGGGTATGCTAATCCCCTAAAAATTCGATAAATGTGGCGATAGTGAGACAGACTACCTATTGTCAGTAATCCAATATCAACCCATATACATTACTTTCGAGAGTTGGCTGAATCTTGTTTGATCCTAATGACTGCTTAATACCAATGGACATTTAAAAAAATATGCGTCGATAGTGTAAAGCAGTCTTATTTCAAGGCAATAGATTCAATTTTAGCAGTAAGTAATGTAAGGCGGCTAAGCAAAGAAATGAATTTTTTTTATTTTGCTATAAGGATTTTTCAATCACTTTTACGTCTTTTTTAAACTAGATGGCGTCAGCATTTCCTATGACTATCCCTGAGAAGAAACACCGAAACAAACTCAGGGGTCAAGGTCTATTTTAAGCAGAATGATAAGCAGCCGAAAAACACTACAGACGTATGTTATACAAATATAAACTCACTTAAAGTTTTTCTTGTTTCCTCTGGTGTCATTTTAGAGCTATTGTCATATTTTGAACGTTTTGGTTTTGGCGCAATATCCAGTGTTGTCTTCGTTTCTGTAACTTCTGTAGATTCAACCTGCGTGTCTTCCATGCTTATATCTTCATGTATATCATCATCATCCACAAATATCCTGCAAAGTGAAATATCTATGATCATAAAGAATTAATGATTACTGTTATAGTCAATCAAAAAAGTATCTCTAAAAACTCTGGGTCATCTATATTTGCCACAGGATGTCCACTGCTGGACATAGGCCTCCCCATTTTTACGAGCCGTAGGTACCCGATTGCCGATCTAACGGCTTTCCGCGCTCATGTCGCGGGCTTGATTGCTGTACAGAACAAATATTTGTATCCACTACAATTTGTTGTTCTGGGTCTGTTAGTTTGCGTGTAAGTTGTATGTTCGTAAACTGTTTTCACAATACTGGAGAACCTAGTGTGGAGCAACATTCATAAAAAAGAAAGACCTCAGCTGTCCATCTGGTTGGAGGACATCAATATTTCAGAACCACTCTTTCACAACCAGGTCAGTTCTGCTAGCTGTGGTCCTCTCATTACCTCATATACATACTTGCACAATGGAAGTACTGGTGCTTCATTTTCTTGTTTAGGTTGCTTATCTTTTTTCTTTTCTCTGTACTCTTTCAGTTTTTCAGATAGACTTTTGTTTATTGATGGACTAATACTAGATGTTGTGATTGGATCTACTGATATTCCTTGGTCATTCAGTATTCCTTGGTCATCAACACTCTGAGAAGGAACAGTTTATTTATTTATTTGTATAGTGATGCTCAGGTTAGTTAGAAATATGTATCTCTAAAATATTTTAGGTATTAATTTTACTTTCAACTTTGTCATTCTTAATAATTTATCTTTGCCAGGGGTGGCACAACAAAGAATTCAATCAAAATTATGTCTTACCATTTCCCTGAGCCCTTTGATGTGGAGTGCTTTTCCAGCAGCTATCAGGTCAGGTAGTTTATCAGTAGCCACAACAACTTCCCCCATGTATATGTACTCCAAAATGGCACATAGTGTATTGTAGGATATATTCTGAAAGAAAATAAAGTTGATATATTTTTCTATAAATAATAATAGAGAAATATAGCAATATCCTTAGTGAGTCTCATTATATTGTATTATAGGTAATGTGTAGGGTGACTTCCCCACTTGATTTTTTTCATGTTTGACAATTTTGTTATCATACAATGTGATAGCATTTTCTGATAGACTGATTTCTACAGTTAGGGCAACTTGTATTTTATGAAAAGACTATGATAACTTACATTGAGGAATATGACAGGATGTGGACACTGAGCGGAGGATATCAGCTCCTTGATGTATGGGCTCACTAAAGCCAATACCATCTGATGCACCTTGACATGATGCCCATCTGCAGCCAGAGTCATATCCACGAACTCCCCACGCTTTATTCCATAAAAATACAACATTTAAATAAGCAGCTGGCTTTTCTGTTTATTCTATGATTCTTTTTAGTATTTTAGATTAGACTGTGAGTTAATGCCCTTAGCAGGGGAAAAATTGATTTTAATAGAAATATTTACTGTTTGCTATTCTCATCCTGACTGTAAGCTAGTATCATACTCAAATACACCAATAATCATTGTAAGGAAATATTGCCATAATCACCATACTACCATTAGTTTAGTGTCTTATTTATTCATTAGTAAACTTACTTTGTAATGTAATTAATTAATTTGTTTATATGAAATTTCATATAAGCAAATTATTATGAATATCATTATGTTTATTGTTTTCACACTGTACACTGCTTGAACAGTTATAAATCACATGGAATCTCAGTACAATGCTGATATAGTACAGAAGGATACTTGGTACTGCCCGTGTTCTTAGAAAGCGGCCACCTACAACTCGGTATCTACATCATAACAACACATCTCAGATACAAACTATTTAACTGATCATGATGAAACTCATGTTTTGTTCAGTATTATCTTAGGGGTTTCTTTGAGTGCCAATTACATGCCAATGAGTGTTGATGAGTTATCGAGATGATAATAAAAACAAATCACCTGCTGGAAGACACTCAATCCATTACAAATATTCTTTTGATGCGCATCCCAAGACAACGATAGCTGAGCCTGCGCCATATTTCGTATAATGGTTAATTAATCACTATTAATATTATTTTCGTTTACTGCTAGAAGGATATGTTTTAACAATAAGAAAAACTTTTAACAACAAGCCCTTAGCACAAGCACCTTTGACAAATTATTGTTATATTGAGTTGACACTAATGACAAGTTAAAAATACAGGATACAGACGTTCAAGGTTGACATTACATAATGTTACCAATGTCATAAATAAGGAACTACGAATAGACGAGATTTTATTTTTTATTACGAATCGCTAAAATATTAATCGCCAGGGTATGTGTGAATACTATTGAAGTGAATACACAATAGTTTTCCAGGATCCCGTAAAACACGAATTCTGTACCACATACAGTGAGATCCAATGTTACGATATACCTACTTAGACAAATATTTTTGATTGGCTGGAATTAAGTAAAACGCTATCTTCATTGAATCTACCCGATTTATACGGTATATACCTTACTAACTTATTCGATCGGAACATTTTTACATCTATTTACTTAGGTTTAAGATTACTATTCGAAATTGGTTAAGCAGCGAGCATGACTTGTTTTAATCTAGATAGACTTCTCAGCTACAAAGAAGGCCCGAAGTTTTTGTGCATGTATCTTCACGCTAATACCAATAAAAGACACTTTCATTAATTGTTATAAACTTTTATTTTATAGTAACTCCTTTCTGAGTCAATGTATTGTCTTCATAAGTTTCAAGCACATCAGCCAAATGCTCATTATCTCTAGGTTTCTTGAATTGCCTCCTTTTCTGTGCAGTTTTCTTTCGTTTTGGCACTACTGGTTTTCTGGGTCCATGGTCTTGCATCGATTTGATGCCTTGTTTCTCTAAGTATTCTTCAATTTTTGCGTCATCCATTGCATCAACTGCAGTCGCACGCCATAATTTAACAAATTCTTCGTCTACCTGAAATCAATAAATAAGTAAAATAAAACATGTACTTTAAGTTTATGATGTAAGCACTTCTCTCACGAGCAAACGAGGGGCTTTCGCGAGACGTTGAGAACTTTTGAAAGGTAGCGCTTTATTTTAGAGGACATTAAAATTTCGAGTACCGAATGCCGAGTTCTTGGTTCTTTTCTAGTTCAATATTGGAGCACTATATGGTTTCGTTTGCCTAACAGAAACTACTGATATTCTAAATCAGTGCCAGATTAACCACGTAGTAAGAGTAGCAATTTCTACGCAAAAGGGGGCCCTGCGTATTCCTAACCCGTCCACCTCCGCCTCGGCGTAATTTTTTGAGTGAAACTTATTAAGACGTGGTATATTGAATTTACTTGATATCACAAAAACATAAAACGGTACACCTGTTTGCGTCAGACAATCGTAACCGATTATTTGCTGGGAAATAAAATACAGAATTTCATAGGTGAACGAACAAGTTCTATTAAAA
Source organism: Shargacucullia verbasci (assembly GCA_947562105.1). Lineage (NCBI taxonomy): Eukaryota > Metazoa > Arthropoda > Insecta > Lepidoptera > Noctuidae > Shargacucullia > Shargacucullia verbasci. The sequence continues at coordinate 2,589,091 of OX387287.1, forward strand.
GTCACTTTATACTTTAGACCTTAAAGCAGATAAAGGGCCCCTCGATAGAATTTGCTACGGACCCCGCGCTTGCTTAATCCGGCACTGTTCTAAATTGAGAATACAATTGCATTGTCTCGCTTTCACCTTCGGCTTTGCATGCGAGGCGCCAACTACCGGTAATAGCATAAGTATCTCTCGCTTGAAAAAATCGAACCAGATCCCGCGGGCGCGAACATCGAAATCTTTAACATCTATTGAGTGTAACTATGATATAGCGACCCCGCAAGCGTAATATTATTAGCAACTTATAAATAGTTATAAACGTGTAAAAATTGTCTGGTGGAAATAAACTTATGGTGAACAAAAACTATTTTGGCAGTAAAATCGGGTGAAAAGGTTAGTAAAAAAAGGATTGCACTCTGGTTGGTTTGAGATATTTGAGCGTGATCAAACAGCAAAACGCCGCGACCGCCTATCATACACAAAACATATACTACATTGTATGTTATAGAGCTATTTATAAGTTTGACTGACTTCTCTTTAGAGATGTGGCACTTTTGAGTTTGCCTTTCGCTGTGGATAAATACTGGTAGATTAAAAGATATAAACAAAATAATACTTACATCTAATGTAGCAGTTTTGTCATTATAAAACAATATTTTCTTCTTGTCTGTGGGCCGGGTTATATACAGAATTTCTTGTGCTAAACTTTTCAGTGCCCTCTCACAATGAGGCAATGATTCCTGGACGTCTTCTAAAAGAACACCTCCAAGACCTTTGAGATCTTGTTGTTTTAATAACCTGTATAAGATTTGGAATATGTGTTCAATAAAAAATAAACAGTATCTTATTCCATACAAGTGCTATGAACAGTGAATATCTATACAAAATCTAATCAATTCAGAACTTCTCTCTATTCCTGAACCCTATTTCCACTTCAAGCTGTAGACAGTATAAAAACATCCTTCTTTTTTTTCTTTCATCATATCAGCTCATAATCTTGGACTTGCAATAACTGTTACAATGAATACTCATATTTATTTAAGTCATGCCATGCTTGGCTGGCAGATTGGTGATTAGTGATTACTGTATGATATTAACACATAGGAGAAACAAATATCAATACAGAAATGTGACCAAAAGAATAGATGATAAATGAAGGGTGAACAAGCAATATGCTGAATTTTGCTAACATGTATACAAACCTTAATAAAGACTTTTTGTCTTTAATTTTATACACAGGCTTAAAAATATATTTAGCATCATGTGTACATTCTATTTTAGGATTGTTTTGTAGTGCTTCTGTTTGTAGCCACTGAAAAAGAAAAAAAGTTTGAAGACATTAAAAATCTTGTACACAAAAGCAACATTAAAAAATTATAATTGAGATTTAAATATAGCAAACAATCATTTTAATTAGGAGCATGGGCACATCTAGATCTAGGTTTTAACCTCAGCTAGAGAAATCTGGAATTTTGCATATGTAGGCTGAGGGGTATCTGGCCAGATTCATTGGCTAATAAGTTTACTTAGGGGTTCATTAAGGGTTTACTGAAGAGGGGGTAGTTAACACCCCCCCTCCCGGTACGCCATTGATTAAGAGTAGGTATTTGAGTATGTAACACTGGGGTTACACACAACAAAAAAAGCAAGGTTCAATGCTTAAAAAAATGTATAAACCTGTTTGAAATGCATATTTACAGACAAAACATTACTTTTAAGATACTTAAAGGTCATATTAAAGCATTACAAACCTGTTTAACTTTATTACCAACATCCAACTGGTTGGTTTCATCCAGGACCTCATCAAGAGTCAATGGGTGGTCATCCCCCTCCTGATGACGTGCCCTCATGTGTCTGACAATACGAGCTAACACACCAAAGCGGTATGATGAGCTTCCTGTCATTGTTTTATAGCTAGAAAGAATATTGAAATGCTGTTTAGTATATTATTAGTATCAGTGGGTGGTTAATGCATGGCTAATTGATGGATAGTACAATTTTGTTCAAATGGAGTTATTGTTGTCAGAAGGAAACCAATTCCTTGCTCATAATCTAAATTTGTATAGATATTTGTATGTCATGTAGTTTTCTCCAAAGTTTCCAGTATAATTAAATGCAGCTGAATATCAGGGGCAAATAAAATCACTGCATATTCATATATGTGAACTCAAAATTGTAACATGATTTTGTTACTCACTTAGAAGCATCAAGCTTCGGTCCAGTGCTGGCCGAGCTTGATGATTTTGATTTCTTCTTACTATCATCTTTGAATTGAGAATCATCTCTCTTTTTCTTCTCGATACTGCAAAAAATATAAGGTCATTAAATTAATTAAGTCAAGAGAATAACTAAATGAAGACAAGAAAACTGAACAAAAACATGAAATGTGCATACAGTCAGATAACAGTAAGAAAAGTACAATGCAATATAATCCTCAAGAAATTGTTTTGGTGGTCAAATAAAAAGGTAACAATCATTCCCAATAGTTTATCAGAAGTAATCATGATATAAATTGATAATAATCGGTTTTGTTGGTGTAGCGTGTGGGAGCGAGAGAAAGTACGCGCCAGTCGTGACAGCGCGGTCAGTACTCGAGAGGTAACGGTGTCCACACAAGCATGTAACGTACCTCGGTGTAGCAAGTGCTTTTTTCTTAAACGCCTCACGTTCCCGAAGCAGAGCGGGATCCATTGTTACTCCAGCAGCTGTCTTCTGTAGGATAAATTAAATCGTAAGTCTGTCACTTGTCATGTTTACCCAATAACAATTAATTCTTATCTCACTTTGTTTCGATTTTAATCAATGTAATTGTCAGTTTCATTTGACGTCTGTCAAATTGAAAGATTTTTTAATTCTAGTTCTGTTCTGACACAGGGCTTTTAAGCACATACACTTAATTTTTTTATTGTAAATGCTTGGTTTTCACATTATAGCTCATTTCATTTGTGCACATACTAACACGATTTACTACTATGTACTAGCACTTTGTATGCAGATTAGAGATCTAATCTGATAGCATTGTGATTGTACTGTCTTTCGCAGTTCGCTGATCAGTTTCCGTAGTAATCCTTTTCTACTGGCACGAGTAATTCCAAAAGATTAGGCAGAGATATATTATGATGATAAAGGAGATTTAGATTTCACGGTGATAACAATACTTCACGTCTAATTTTAACCTAAAATCGGTCTAAAGAGATCCTTAGGATCGGAATATAATAATATATTTTGCCTGATATGGGACTTCAACCACGAAGTCATGCTAAAACTTCGTGAGTTTAACCGACGACTGACGAGTGGTCACGACCTCTATGACACATATTAAGCTTTGACTTTGAAATCCATAAGTAATCTTTTGGGTACGGAACACACACTTGCCAAAGGCTGCAGCGCTGCAGGCTGTACATAATAAAAACAAGTTTCGTTCACGCTTTGCAACAGCGGGAAATTGTTTGTCCACATGTCACTGTTCTACACATCGCGGAGCAGTGTGGACGTTACATTATAGGTGCGTATTTATTCAATTTTTGTTATCACGAACTTAATAATAAAATTAATAATTTATTACTTAATACGAGTTGGTGATACCTGATATAAATCTTAATGTTATTGTGGCCGTCAATTTTTCTGTTTTCTGTTATCCATATTTAATTGTCCCACGGCCAAACCTTCAAGTCAAGCGCCAGGAAAACAATTGTATCAATAGTAATTAAGTAATTAATTATAGATAGTTTTTCGCATGGATACATCCATTTAATGAGAAATATAAGATTCTATCACACCTTTTGTATTTTCAAATTATTTTTCGAAACTAGACTTGGGTTTATCAATTTATTTTTTCTCTTAATGGTAAAGGTTAATTACATAATATATTAAAAACTAGTATTTTGGTGATGAACTATTGAACTACATGAATTGTGATTTATTATAATCCTGTCTGGAGCTCATTAGCGATTAGAGAACACAAACCGCCAATATCATTTTGACTGACCTAGGAATCGAACCCGGAAGTAACGCTCAGCAGCGGCTTCTCAGCGATTTATGTAGGTACTAGTCCAGAGACTGCCAACGTTTTATGGACTACCTACCTTTACAAGAAAACAGAATCTAACACTCTCCCTTGATGTACAAGAATTATACTTGATTGCGTTTTTACCAGCTTAGAAAGACTTATAATCGCCAATACTAAACCGTTTAACTATTGTTTATTTCAATTAATTATTGTTTAATGAGCGACACTTTATATATTTTTTAGATTTAGTATGTTTAGCTATTAGATTAGTGTTAAGTTTAGATTGAATACATACCTACTGAAAACAGTATCTAGGCATTATCGAGCTAAGTATATATATTTTTAATTTCTTAAATAAGTAGGTACGCCAGGCCTTGACTGCCAATGTGCTACTGGCCAGATGACGATTCTTAGCCCCCAACTGAGTAAACTAACTACTTACTTAAAACATATTTTTTGTCCTTTCTATCTCTTAAATTGCAGTGCAGAATGTGGCCATAAAAAAATTGTAATACGTAAAATGCCTGAAAGGTCGGAAAGCAAAAAAAAAATTCATTTTCTAATACCACTTTCCAATGAGGTCTAAACCTACATATTTCATTAAATATTTAATATTTCATAGAGTGCCTGACATACCATTCCGGGCAGTTTATTTGTGGCGCGTATTTTTTGCGACTTCATAAGTAATTAGTAGGTATTAGACGCCCTAGATTGCTTTGACTTTTACTTTTGCTGGCCGACATAAGGTCGTTAGTTCTTATCTCTAATTGATACTTATAACGTACCCAGTGCTAAGTATTGTTACAAAGTTACAATTAACTTTACAATTTGTAAGGCTATAAGATATAAATTGATGATAATATACCAATTTACTGTCTCTGAAATGCCTGTGTCTGAAATGTCAAAGAAAAGTTCATTAATTTGTCTCTTTTCTTGACAAAATATTAAACAACACTAATACTCTACACAGGCTTTAACTTTTTTTAAAGGGGATATCACAATATCTATAATATTGATAACTGATTTACACTGTAATCCACAATCTTCAATGACACCTATTTGGCCCCATGCGAACCGAAAGGAAAAGAGTGACTCTATTGTCAAAGAGCAGGCACATGCTTCAATATTTATTATAAAAAAACATTGTCCCACTCTTGGAATAATTCCTATATCGTGGGTCCGTTTACAATCATATATATTCACATATACAAAGAACCATACCCGAAACAACTATCTGTAGACATACAAATATTTGTTCTAAAAGTAGACTCAGTGGCGGTCTGAGCGGGGGTCGTAGAGTTCATGACCCCCTCAAAATCGTCCACGTCAAATTGACCAACCTCCTAAAAATAGACAATTTACGAAAATTTTAAACAAATTATTAAATTCCTGTTTAAAACGTCGAAAACAATGAAATCAAAAATTGGTAATATTAAATATATTTTTTGTGAATTAAATTCTAATTTACTCACTTCAACAACCCCCAGTTATATTATTGTGAACATGACCCCCCTGAGTATTTGGCTGCGACCGCGCCTTGGTAGACTGATAGAACATGCCTACACCACAGGCATTAAGTCAGCCTCTGTACAGTTTTTGTAACCGGAGAATTAAGTTTTGACAAATATATAAATAAGCGTCAGCTGTGTATGATTTACGGGTAAAAAGTATAAACGTAATGAGTAGGCACATAAAAGTGTTACGCTGAGGGCCTGATGACCTTGCATGGTCATTGCTCTGCCTACTTCAACTTTATCCATCATCGATTATATCGACCGCCTTGTTAATTAAATAACGTGCCCTTTTTGGATTGGAACACTTTTAGGTGTGATTTATCTAATATCGTTCAATACATTTAGGAATTAAAGAAAAAATAGATCATAAATGAATCCCATTATACGGACGCGTACAATCTTATGACTTGAGTGTTTGCAGTGCAACTTTTCGTTCATCTGCTCTATAGAGGTTTTGTGTCTCACGACACATGTTTGGACTGCGGTGTTGATATCTTAGTATCAGTTAAACCGTCGGTTAGATTTGAATTTAGATTGTATTAATTTATTTTAAGAAATAATAACTGATCAAGTTGCGTAGCCTTTAGCGGGTGGATAATAAAAATATGCTTTAAAATGAAATGAAATTATTTATTTTGCAATTAGGATTTTTCAATCACTTTTACACGTCTTTTTTAAACTAGATGGCGTCGGCATTTCCTATCACTATCCCTGAGAAGAAACGCCGAAACAAACTCAGGGGTCAAAGTCTATTTTATTTTATATATTATATATATTTTTCAATAGTAGGCAAAATAAAATTCGAGTTAGTTGGTATTGCGGATATAACGAGCTTGATGTGGTGTGAAACTTAGACTGAATTTTAGGAAAGAAAATTAAGTAACTAGTTGTATGCAGAACAAAGATAATCTGACCTACTGTTACTTTCTTAATTAAATTTGTTATAAACTTGTTGCCAGGCTATGCATTCCGACTGAAAATTTTACTAGGTATATCACTAGGTCTAATCTAAGCATTTTACTTACGTATTTAATTACAAAATTAAATATAGCATAATTAAGCATCCTTTATCGATTAAGGATGGTTAATTTAATTACTTTTAAACCAAAGCCGTTTAATGCAGTTTTCTATTAATCTTATCAGCATAGGAAATACTCATTCTTTTCGCTTAGTTTTTTTTGTTATCTATGTTATATTTATGAGTCAATATTTACACGACTTAACAACATTGTAATACATTGTAAACAAACATAAAATAAAACATTTATATATATTTTTTTTCTATAACGTATAAAAATCAAAATCAAAGTTTTTTATTTCAAGTATGCCTTTTCAGGCACTTTTAAAAAGTCGAGACTCTAGGCGCACTATGAATTATGAAATGTAGTTGAAAAATCGAATGAAAATTTTCTACCGCACAAACAGACAGATAAGAAAGTGAATTAATATTGTGTTGTCTTCGCAACGCATTTGTGTTTGTAAAAGCACCCACGATACAGGAATTACTAAGTGTGGGCAAAAATTTATTTAAATAAATCATAAAATAACTAAGGTCAACCGGGGCAATTGCGTTGGATTTTTATCTTACACACGTTTAAAGACTCATATCATATAAGATATAAAATTATTAGGAAAAGTTTGAATATAAATGTATTATAAAATTAGTTGTTTTCTAGCATAATCGATTTGTTTTTTCCGTGAGTTACAATTAAAAGAGTAATATTTTTTTTTTTAAAGAAATCTTATTTGCCTATTGGGTCAAATGCGTCTTTATTCATTTCACTTTGAGCGGGTGACGTTTGAGGGCTGAAATAAATATATTTTGCTTCAATTAAAGTTTTATACACTAATCTTGCAGTCAATCTTAATAATTATCAAATTGTCATATAAACTGGGAAAATGCGACATTTTTTTCCTTGACGCATTTACCTCTTGAGATTTTCAGGTGTTCAGAACATTTTGATTTGAGAGAGCAACATGATATATAAACTCTCTCCCAGAAAAAAGGACTTTGATTCAAAGGTTGAATAAATAATAATATGTTATACAAAACAGCTATATTATACCAGAGAGGAAAGTAAAAAATAAACTTTTGCCCAAAAATGCAGAAATACTTATTAACTTTAGCATCACAACAATTGACATATACAAATTTTTTGTAGCAACAAGGCACTTTATAATATAAAAACAGAAACACTATATAAAAACAGATTATTATTAGGGAATCATTGGTACTTACTTACTCTTATTGTAATGAATACAACAAATTAGCATTGATCGTAGGTACTCTACTTTACCTGAAATATAAATTCAAACTTTGGTAAAACTTCACTACTTTAAAAAATAATCAGTAACTACGTTAAAAGTAAAAAAAAAAAAATAGCTAAAATGGAAGTTCATCGAGAAACTTTAGAGAATGGCATATATACAAAAAAAAAACTTAAATAAAAAACAAATAACACAAAAATGTTGAAGATCCGTGGTTATGGGGCAAAGATAAGTCACATAGGCGCAATAGCCCCGAAATAGCAGACGCATTTGCCTCAAAAATTCAGACCTGAATTCAAATATTTCAATCATTATTTCTTTATAATTATATACAATTTCGATAAAAATAACTATTTGTATAGACAAGCTATAATCTATTGTGTACGGGCACTATATAATAAAAACGGAAGACCAACGAAAAATATGGATTCATATGCGTTTTGTTCATTTACCTCGCGCAACACCGCTTGACAAAAAACCGTTGATTTTCAATATTGGCGATGTTTCAAATTTACGAGATAAAGTGCCCTGCATTAAAACTATATGTTATGATCTTAGTAAAAATGAACTACACTATACTCGGTTTGTTTAGGTACTTAACTAAAGGTAAACAATCTTGATGTGTCTTTTTAATATTTTTTGTTTAAAAACTCAGTTTAAAAATAAAACGCGACTAAAAACCAATGTAAAACAACAATAACTATTACCGAATCAATTGAACCACTAGTTTAAGCAGTAGTTTATTTGTTTAATATGTGTTTGTGTAAAAAGTCACATCAAGATTGTTTACCTTTATTTAAGTACCTAAACAAACCGAGTATAGATGGCAGAAATGGTTGTTGTATTTGTAGTACTTTTTAAATAATTTCGAATAAACGCAATTACCCCAAAGACGCGAATGCCCCAGGTGACCTTATATCTACATATATTATCTAATTATTAGTGATACCTCGTGCATCGATAGAATGATGATGATCAAATAGTACTAAAAAGTGGTTAATTTGGTGTGGGATTTTCCAAAGATAATGCCAGGACCACTGTTACCATTTTCAAAAGGGTCTATAACAGGGGTGGCCAACTCGATTAGACTAAAAATCTACTGTTTACTGACTGAGACTTTGCGCGATCTAACAATTATACAATCAGTACTTTTTCACATATATATTCACATCAAATATTAAATTTATATTTTTCTTTGTCTTGCCACGATCGACTGGACTAATAACCGCGATCTACCGGTCGATTGCGATCGACTGGTTGGCCACTCCTGGTGTATAATAATTGAGGGTTATATTAATGAGAATACGAGTTATATTGACGACACGGTTGGCGCAGTGGCTAAGCCATTAGCTTTCTGCGCTACGTGTCGCGGGTTCGATCCCCACACGGAATAAATATTTGTATGATCTACAGATAGTTGTTTCGGGTCTGGTTGTGTGTGCATGTGACATGTATGTTTGTAAACTGTACCCACGATACAGGAGAAATAAAAGTGTGGGTCAAGGTTAAAAAAAAAAGAACTGAAGTGTACACTTTGCCACCAGGTTGAACTGTTCGTGGATACAAGCAGACGTGTTTATTCTTAATAATAAACAACTGAACATCATTTTTCCCAATTTCTTTGTCAATCTATGTTTATTATGTTATGTAACTAAACAGTTTAAAGCACGGACGATAGTTTTTAATGGTTTTTTTATCTTTTCAGATTACGATGTGGCTTCAAAGTGTTTGCGTATACACGGTATACGTAGTGTTATCATCACTATGGTGAGTTTTATTTTTAATTTTTTACCTACATGTAGTCGCCTCTTTTGATTGACGTGATAGTTGTCGTGAAAAAAAAAAAAAAGATGCACATTTTGGTTTCTTTTTGTCATCATCAATAAATAAAAAAGTGCAATCAACCAATTGGTCTAGTGGTCGCAAGCGCAAATGTGTGTGAGGATCAGGGTTCAATGCCCGGCTCTGGAAAGTATTACTTACCTATTGTTTTTTTATATTAGATAATTCTCAGTTATAGCTTGGAGCTTGGAATTATGCTAGGTAGATACGATTGTCACATTGGTCTCAATATCGGTCTCAATATCTGTGAAATGTGACTACACTAGTTCCCTGCCTAACCTTTGGGGAATACAGGCGTGGTGCTATATAATCAGTGGCGGTCTAAGGGGGTTGTGTGTTGTCATGACCCCCCCCAAAATCGTACATGTCAAAATATAATTTTAACAAATTATATTTTAAATTCCTGCTTAAAACGTCTAAACAAGGAAATCAAAAAAATATTATAATTAATCTTTTTTTAAAATAAATGTTTATTTGCTCAAATTCAACCCCCCTCCATAATATTACAGTTAATATAACCATCCCCAAAGTGTTATGATTTAATCAATCAGGACCGTAGACATAATTTAGAATTCAATTAGTTTCGAAATTATCATCATAAATATCTTTTAATATTATACTTTTTTATTTCTTATTTGTAACCTATCGTCTGAGTGAAAGTTTCGTGTCTTTTTCCCGACTAGTCAAAGTGGTTCGTTTCCTGTATTACGACCTACGTGCACGTATTATGTAACACCTGTAACTAGACGAGATTTCTAAACTTTATAAGGGTTACTAAAAATCTTTGGTGCAGTCCGCGACATAATATTTTTTTTTTGTAATTTAGAAATTATTTATCTGTACAATGATCGGCTATTATTGTCGCTGACTGTACCTACTGTTTAGATACAAGCGTGAAGCGATCTTGATCGCCAGTTTTAGCTCAGTTCACTGCAGGTGCTTCAGGTCATTGCACTTAAGGCTGGACAGTCCCCTGTGAGTTGTAGAGCAATAATGAAAGTCTTAACCCTTTAGAACAAACGGGGTCGGTTAAGCCAGTAAGGTAAACCTATAATAGTCTATTGTTTGTGGGTCCCAGAAAGTACGAGAAAGTTACCCAAGATCGTTTATTTTAATATCTAATTCGATGAAAATCATTTATCGTTATCAAAATCATTCTTCTAAAAAATACGAGTACCTAGTATCTACCTATAGGTTTGCCATATACTGGCAGAAAGACACTTTCCATTCAACGTAACTTTTATAAGCTAACAGGCATATTCACTCGCTTTTTAGACCTTTCAAAAAAATGGTAACCATTGCAGGAATTAAATTTTACGATGATAAAAAAAAATATCAGTTCAAAGAAGACGCATAGTCTTTTTAACGATTTATAAATATGTAAATAGTACACGTTATTGATATTTTCCGTATTTTTTTAAACATAGTTTGAATTACTGTGCTGACATAAAACATACATAAATGGCTCTTTATAGTTTATGGTCTACTTTCGAGACTGTAGTAGTAGATATACATTTTTCAATCTCTTTTATCATGCGATGTAATTCACAATCCGCGTGACGTAAAGAGCTCTATTATGAAACTACAGAACGTATGGGAATAGATCTACGCATATTTCTCAAGCGAATTGTAACGCAAACAAAAATACAAAGGCGTTATTTTCGCAACTATTCAAAAACTTAAATGTCTGTTCGTTATTTTTTCCTCTATATATATTTTTTAATTAAATGAATATATAATAATTTCTTAATTGTATAAATATTTTTTGTTGTGAGTCATATACTCTAGATCTTATTTAGGACAGAAAACTCAATGTGTTCTTATGTGTTTGGTGAATGATGAATCAGTGACCTATAAAGGTTGAAACATTGACACCGTTTTTATTCTTAATTAACTTGAACAAGCATTTAATGATAGAAACATTATTAGTTCAATGACCAGACAATAATATAAACACGACGTTAAACAGCAGTTTATCGTTTATTACATTAGTTTCCCCAGGTGGACCCCCAGGGGTCCACGGGAGACTCGACGGGGGTCTATGTTGGCGTGACAAAAAAATGGGGGTTTACAATTCAATTTACAATATGGTAGAAATGTAGCTGCAGGGGGTCCACCGGAACCAGCAAAATTTTGAAAGTGGTCTATGAGAAAAAAAGTCTGGGAACCTCTGGTCTATTAGGTCTGTCTGCCTTCCGTGGCGACGGGCCCACAGTTTAGTGTTCCCAGGATATCCTGAGCTGTTTGAACTTATTTATGGCACTCGCGATGGTGGGAAAGCTGCGGTCTGCCCCATAGTCTATTGAAATTTATCAACCCACATCTAATTCAATTGTATCTATTAATGTCGTTTCATTTTATATGACCAGCTATTTGTCGTGTAGGAAGACTTAAGTACCTATATAATCGGGTTAGTAGTAAGAAAATGCTTTGTTTTGAAAATACTCTATGATTTCCATTCGATGTTTCCAGCCTTAAATCGATCACAAACGGGTAATCGGTATTTAAACGATTCGCCGATGACGGAGTTAACGATGTTCAGTCTGCCAATTATAATGGCAGGTGCGGTCATTATTTAAAATGATTGGAACATCTGTTAAGATAATTAATTCAAGAACCGGGAATAGTAGAATGCAGGTCGATAATAATAATTGCAGGCAATCTAGTTTAGCAGACACTTTTGCAACTTCTCTCAACGGATTAACGCACGACTGTTTGTTAAATGGCAGTTAACGTTTAACGGGTCGATGACAATGACCAGAATATATTCATGTTTTTGTTCCAGTGTGACCGCCGAAGAAGCGTTACCATGGAGGTGGGCATGCGAAGACAGAAAGTGCGTGAAGACACGAAACGATCCTCAGAATAAGGATCCTGTTCTTAGCATGGAGGCTTGCAAAATGTTTTGTAACGAATACGGTAAGTCATCACACCATAGGTTTTATGTAGGCTTTATGTGAAAAATGTGTGCACTCAGAGCCCTACCAATGGATTCTATATAGGCACGGGGCTCTTCTCAGAGTGAGACTGGTTATGGCTCAGTTCACCACGCTGGTATAATACTGTAAGTTGGAGGACTACACACACTATCAAGAACCTCAAGAGCCCTCTCAGGTGTGCAGTTTCCTAACGACAGACATGTCGATCGGTCTTTCGATAAAACTCTTCAACATGATGATTAGCAACTTTATAAGGATTCAAAGTTCGTTTTATTTTCTTCTATAAGTAGCTCAAAAGTAGTTTATTATTATAATACATAGTTTAATCGCCTCTTAAAGTTTTTCTAGGCACTGAAAAGGCACGTAGATTTGGTATACGTAGGTTTATTACTTTTATGTACAATTCCAAGCACACAACAGTAATATATTTCGTTTTATTTTTACTTCGTACTGCGTCATTTTATAGAGCAAATTATACTTTATAGATTTCTAAAACCATATCGTGTTCGGGTGGGTTAGCATGAGTGACAGAGTTTTGAAACTTCGATGATAAATCGGGCATAAATGATATTATATTGAAAATGTCATGAGTTCTATCTCTGGGTCGGACAAAGTGTTATTGGATTTTTCTATAAGATTTTTTTCAGTTCACAGCTCTCAGGTTAAAATTGCATCCGGTAGATTGCAATAGATTCGCTCTCTATTACATGAGACTTAATATTGGCATCGGCGAAATGTGGGTATACAATAGTACACCTATGTATAATCTTTCAGGAAATACAGGCATGATGCTATGTTATATTATTTTACTTATGTAAATTCGACGTAAATTTTTATCATAAAACGTAATTGGAAACAACAGCATTTATTGGATTTGCTGTTGTAGTGTTAAGAACATTTCGTCGTGAATTTAAAGGTTGTTATGTAATATGTAGCTGATGTTCAGATGATATTTTTCCATGAATTCGATTTCTAGATGCATTTATTTATTCTTGTTAATATTCTAATCTGTCAAACAAGTATTAATTGGGGTTTGTATCGTTTTTTTTTGAAGGAGGACAACATTGCATAATAAATATTGTATTTATAACATAGCACAAGCAGACAAGATTCTAAATCCTGCTCCTTTGAAACGTATAATAAATTAACAGTTATTCAATAAATAGAATAAACAATTAACGGTAAAATATCGCTTGACATTTTTTTTTAATATCGATAAACTTTTTTCGTTATTATAAACTTTTTCGTGGCGATCGATCACCTTGAGTTCAATACTCTACTTTGTTAAAATTTGATCGTTAACATCGATTGTCCAACACGCAACAATTATTATGATATATATATATCGAGTCGTGACTCGTGACACAATAGGAACTGGTTTTCGTAAATGTCAGGTATGTGTCACAACTGTAAATATGAATCTCAGATCTGTTAAATGAAAGAAACATTTTTTTGTTCCTTGCTGGGCTAGCAGTTCTATAAAATGCTTGGCTTCGGAACCCTTGAGCCATATCAGCATTCAGTAAAGATTTGGGTTGTCATATACATAATCGTCAACTATGCACGAGTAATGTTAGAGTCAGGGTAGTCAGGTTCGGAGGCACGCATTTTAAATTAACTTATAAAATAACACCACAAGATATAGTAAAATACAAAAAAATAAAAATAGTTTGTCGTAATGTGGAGCCCCTGAATCCAAAACGTTGTTTGTTTGACCTTCTTAAACCATAATCCACGCTATAACTTCTACTATGTCATGAAATGAGGTTAAAAACACGAATATCAAGACCAACCACCAACCCCGAAATAAGCTCGAAACGGGCGAAATAAGTTATTTTGAATAATAAGTGAACTTGTTATTCAAAATATAGGGACGGCATCGGCGAAAGGTAGGTGTACAATACTACATCTCTGCATTACCCTTCTGGTAATATAGGCGTGATGCTATGATGCTATTGTCAAAATATTTATTGACCTAGGGCCATCCCCTAACGTCTTAATTGGTGTCAAACTACACCAATTAGGACGTAACGTCGTCAATTTGTACATCAATTTATAGGTAAACAGATCATCTCTCATGGGTTATGAAAGGTCTGGAGGACGTTTCCACTATTCAAACATACTGTTAGTGTTAGTCTCGCCAATCGTGAAGGTTCACGCTTTCTAGATAGCCATTATGTAGACGAGTTATGCTTTGTTGTATGTCATAACATAACTACTGAACCTTAGTAATATGCAATTTGCATAGTGCAGTAGCAACTGATTGCCTATCATGTACTGTAATGACCCGTTTCCCTCGTTTGATTGTTTGAGGAGATAAGCCATATTGACCAGTGGGACAGTGTAACGGCTATGATAACAGAAAAACATTCTAACAATGAATTTCAAAACGAAATTAACAGCATTAAATTAGAGCTTGACCACACGGTTGGCGCAGTGGCTAAGCGATTAGGTTTTGCTACGTGTCGCGTTCGATTGCACGTAACAAATATTTGTATGATCTACGAATCGTTGTTTCGGGTCTGGTTGTTTGTGCATGTGACATGTATGTTTGTAAAATGTACCCACGATACGGAAGAAATCATAGTGTGTGGCAAAGATAGAAAAAAAAAGAAATGAAGATCTGACGTGTTTAATAGATCACTCCCCAAACGACATGATCAGGAAATAATGCAGTGGTAGCGTAGCGGTTAAACGCTTGCTTTCCATGCAGAAAAGTCTGAGTTCAAACCCAGCCCGCACCTCGGACTGTTCGGAATCATATGCGGATTGGAATTTCTGTATCACCTGCGTGAATCATTATAAGATAAGGAGAACTTTGTGAGGTAACCTGCACATTGGAGAGGGCTCTATAATGTTCTCGTTGGTGTATGTAGTCCGACAACCTGTACCAGGCCAGCGTGGTGGACTAAAGCCCTTGTCAATCTGAGAACAGGCCTTTCAGGAACACTAAGACGCTGAATTTATATACTTTTATTAACCATAAAATACAATAAAAGGAATATTTTCATAATCCCTTTATCTTAGGCAAACGGATATATGGTCACAGTTTAGTTTATTGTTATTAGTGTATGCTCTAAAATGTTTTTTGTGTCTGAAAACACAAGGCCCTGTAATAGATTACTGATGAAATTTGTCTTATTTTAATTGCAGAAGAAACGGGTAATATATATTTTTGTTATTATTGAAATCAATACCACTGCTCATTAAAAGTCTGAATTATTAAGGGACGATGGTAGGGTGGATATAAAAAATCGTTTTATATAAATATGTTTATCGACGAGGACACATTGAGATTTGGCGATTTCTACATTTGGATCGCAAAAGCCTCCTAAACTCTTGGTTCTTGACCCCTTGGAACCAGAATATGGAATTTTTGATTATGCAAATGTATGAAACGGGACCGTAAACACAGCAGATTATACATATTTTATGGCAATATCGCATTTCGGGTCTTATATTCTTAATGAGAATTAGCGACGTTTTTCATGTCAGGATTGAACCTTGATGGGGGACACCTTTCTGTCCAATAGTTTTATTTTAGTTTATTAACATGCTAAGATTAAATTCTTGATCAAAATTTTATTTTTTAACTTTTTGACAATCTTACGTTAGTATTCTCATAAAAACAAAAACTGGTTTAAAAGTTCATGATCGATTTTTTTTGCAACTGATCAACTTTCCGTTATTTTGCGTCAAAATATATTCAAATTTACATAATCATTATATCTGTTTTTTTTTTTCATTACTTTAATTATATTCGCAGGTTTGTTATGGCCAAAGCCAACTGGACAGGTGGATCTTGGAAACTTCTTGTCTAAGATAAACATTAACAACATTGATGTCAAGCTTGCCAATGAAGGCAGATCTGCTGATCTCATGAAGGAGGCTGGAAACGTAAGATTGATTTTATTTCGTGTTAGAATTGTGGAATATAAATTGATAATTATTGGTGAACTAACGAACTTACCTGCAAGTGAAGTTTTTTGCTTAGAGACTTAAAAGTAAACACCTTCTGATGATATAACAAATAATGGATACAATGAAGATAATAGCCGTGAAGCCTTTGCAAAATAATTACGATGTAGCAAAGAAAAAAATCATGAGAAAAATTCATTTATAATGAAAACAATGATTATAATAGATTTATTAAACATAGCGGATAATTGCGGAAAGGACAAACAACTGCCAGTGCCTGATAACAGAGTAGCAGTGTTCTAGATGATAATACTATCACAATAATTATAGAAAAATTGTATCTTTCGAACTTATTATAATAATTACGGTCAATAGTATGATTTTGTCCTGAAAAATGGGTAAGACACAAATAAATTCGATCCGTTGCTTAGGTACGCGCAATTGAAAAAGGCAACGTAGTAAAAACAAAACAGATTCCTACTGTACATTGTACAGTAGAACATAGAGATAGGCCTACATGGTTATCTGATGATGTTTTATTTAATTAAGTAGGGTCTGAAATAAATATAAGTAGTTACACTATATCTGTTAAGTATATAACATATTACTTTGAGATATACATATTTATTATTGTTCACAGAGATTTAAGAGCCAGATATCAACGTCAATACCTAAAGGGATCTCACCCAAGGCAACTGGAAAAGCGGTGAACGTACTCCTGGTCAACGAAAATCCTGATGTCAGAGGTGAGTGTGGTGACCTACTTAGTTTATAGGTTATCTATCTACATAGTATTGAACTAATGTTATGAAGAATCTCTAGGTAGCTTTGGATCAACTCATATACTAAGATGGGCAATGTCCTTTGAATATGTTTGTATTAATATGACAGCGATACGCTAAAACAGTCCTTAGATTAACGAAAAGAAGTTTTAAATTCCTAATCACGCATAATTATGGGGACTTTGACTGTAATAGATAATATGATTACGAAGCTTGTTCAACTATTTTTGGATACTTTTGCCTGCCATATGATAAATCAGTATCTAAGAGGTTTCGCTCTATATGAACACTTAGTTGTTCCAGTATCTACAGCTGACAGAGTTCAAGGTTTTTCGAATTATCCATTATTTTTCCTACTGATATCGTCGTAAGACTCTTCAATGTTTGTTTTGCTTTTAACGTTAAAATCTTTATCCTTAGCAACCTCCTTGTCAGACTGTAACTCGTTTCAAGTTCCGTTGACTTTCTAAAGGAAACCGCCTGTTACAAAACTTGTGTTTATGTTTTGCGAAACGGGTAATTTGTCACTAATTATCTATAGAAAGAATATTCGAGTATTATTGTTATTATTATGTATAAGTATAGTCTATTTTAGATGTAATGTATAATATTAAGTAGCATCTTCGATGTATAATTTGGCGTAATGCCAGGGTTGGCCTACATCAAGGAAATGGCAGTGTCCTTGCAGAGGTAATAAGCAATTCTGCAATTCACACGTCCCTCTCGTAAATCAATTGTAAATCAGTCTTTATAGCAGCTAGGATATTACGAAAGGAATTATTATTTTGTGTGGTTTGAAACTCAAACTCGCGTATAGCAAACTCTTCATCATACCTTATTTACCTATTTATATAGTAATACTATACGCGAAGGAAAATTATACACACAAATTTTAATTAATTCTATGTTATATTAAACCACGCAAATTCTTTGCATAATGACCGAGGTCATTGTCCTCATACGAAGCTGACATAATGTTTGTGTAGACAAGTATATAGATAATATGTAAAACCGGTGTAACGAATACATACAATCACCGCGTCTTATGGTGTTTAAAAACATATGCTATAGAGAAAAAACTAAGCGTGGGATTGTGATTAGCATGACAATAGGTAAAGAGACAATGCTGTAAGTCGATGACTGGCGTCCAAGAGCTCGGGAGATCGAATCTTACGCCATTGAATTATTCTGGTGAACCCATTTCGAGGAACAACATTTTTAATATTGACTAACTGTTTAATTGATCTGGTGGTCGCAAGTGCGACTGATGAGCGTGAGGTCCTGGTTTAATTCCTGGGTCGGGCAAAGTGTTATTCGATTTCTTTGTATCGAAATTTTCAGCAGCACGGAGTCTGGAACTGTGACCGTTATATGGCAATAGACTCGTCCCCTATTACATGTGATTCGGTAACGACATAGGCGAAATGTGGGTGGGCGTGATGCTAAGTTATGTGTTATAGGTAAAAAAAAAAAAAAAAAAAAAAAATACTGAAAAATCAATTAAGCTTACTAAGCTGCATTAGCTTTTTATACCAAAAAGACCAGTCACGCTTATCGACGCCGCTCAATGTAGCGTTTCTGAATGGTGCTGATTGTTCAGGAACCCTTACAGCTAAATCTTCACAAAGTCCTAGTACTTTTTAATAATTTATTTCTTTTATATTTGTGCAGAGTTTTCATTGGACATGGACGAAAGCTACTCCATCCGTGTGCAAGCGGCGTCGTCCGATCGAATCAATGCCACGATCAAATCTGGCTCGTTCTTCGGCTTGAGACACGGGCTAGAGACCCTCTCCCAACTCATCGTGTATGACGACATCAGAAACCATATGCTGGTAAGAATCAACTTATTCTTTGCCTAGTCATTTTACCCGTTAAGTAATATAAACACATAGAAAATCTATTGTGTCTCGTTGCCGGGTGCCGCGTGTCTTAAAAAAATATCATGAATGTTGTCCCATTTATATATAAATGGTGTCACATACAGTAATGCGATTGACGATAAAACGAGAGTGAAATAAGGCACATTTATTTTACAAGACTGAGCAGTCAAGGATTTATTTTGGCAATTTAGTGATCTTTCTAAGGCCTTTGATTGCGTGGATCACGATACGCTCAGTTTCAAATAAAGTTAATACGGGAGTCTTGGACGTCTCGATATTTTTATTTAGTTTGCATAAATTATTTAGGTTTCAAATAAAAATAGGCGTGCCACAAGGCACCATTATTTACAATGTTTTCATTGTCAATGTTCGTTACAAGGAAGTATAATGTGTATTTTATCAAGTTTAAATACGCTACATGAAAAATGCAGCACAGGCGTTTGTTTAAATAAATGAGCTTGCCTTGTTTAACAATGTACGAAGCGGATGTCTGGATCTTATTAGTGTTTAAATTGGTACTAGCACTTTTTATATTTTAATACTTTCAATTCACATACAATGTGTCGAGCATAAATAATGTTAAATCTAATGCAAATTATAAGCTCCTTTTCGGGGTCGATAAGGTTGATTTTTTTTGTACAGCTGTTAGATATTCTCATGTGAAGCTTATTTCCTTTTTATCACTGGTAGTGGAATCATACCTTATCTATATTTGGAACCTAACCTTACCTTTGTATCAGGTACTTTTTATATACATAATATGCTATATACATACGTTTTATGCAAGTCCCTTTGTCACCTAAGGGCGTCAGTGGCTTACAATTTAGCCTCGAGCGGGGACAAGTTTATTTTTAAACCGACCGGTTCAGATCGTTGACTCAATATTAGTTCTCACTTCTCAGCATTAGCATAAACAATTCAGGATCAAGAATCAAGGCAATATTTGCTGTTGATACCTGCATATGTTATCCTTAATTGATGTTCCAGGTCAATAACACTGAATTCTTTAAAGACTTGATGTAAGTTGTATTATGAATGAACTCTTTTAATGGAAGCGATATTCTTTTTTAAACATTGCCCTTCTCTAGGATCCTCACCTCCTAACATACAGACATGATACATGCACATACAACCAGACCTGAAACATATACGTATATCTGTGGATCATACAAATATTTGTTCTAAGCGGGAATCGAACCGGCGACACCTATGGTTATATACCGTTATGGTTAGAACAATATTATATTCTTTGATATATTCGTCTATTTATATCGCTGCTTTTCTGTGTAAGGTATGTCTTTAAACATAACAATATACACACAGTAATAAATAAATTATTTAAACGCATCATATTATGAATTCTTTCATTTCTTTACATACGAAAAATTGCGGGAACAAGTATCAAGTTTTGGAACAGAAATCTTACTCGGTTTGGTAATCGATTAATATCAGATAGCAGCCTCATTAACACCACATTTAAAGGGGTTATCGTACTGGCCTAGTTGTTCCAAGCGCAACTGCTAAGCATGAAGTCCTGGTTTCCCGGGTCGGGCAAAGTGTTATTGGGTTATTCTACATGGAAATTCTCAGTAGCAGCACGGACTTTGGAACTCTGCCCGATCGATGGCAATAGGCTCGTCCCCTATTACAAGGGGCTCATTAACAGCACCGGTGAAATGTGGGTGTATAATAATTCACCTCTGCCTAACCCTTCGGGGAATACAGGCGTGATGCTATATTTTTAATAACATTGTACTTAGAGTATCTTTACCAGTAATCCACTAGACATTTTTAGAACTTAGGAACAGTCACGTAATGTTGTTGGCCTCGAATGTAGGCTTTGCGATTGAACCAGTGAATTCTATGTCTTCTATGTTGTTGATAAATGTAGAACAATTATCATATTCCAAAGTAGTCGGAAGTCCTAGTGAAAGTTTGACACTCAATGAATCGAATAACAAATGTGTATCGCACATTCCAACGGTCCACTGGTTCTCAAATTAATTGAATAATATGAATAATAATTAAGCCATGCACGGATGCATAATGTCCTCCTGACCGAATTTCGGTCACGACGGCCAATCTCACCGAAGATTGGCCAACTACGCAGGAGATATTATAGTGCACAAATGTGCGCGCAAACACAGGTGCACTCTCTATTCCTTCACTCTCATAGTCCGATGGGACGGCAATCCGACAAGACCGGAGAGAGATCAGGCGCATACACATATAATTAACACTCTATTATGTGAAAAAGTTAACACTGAGGAAAAAAGGTTTTAATAATAGTTTTTCACATCACTTGAGTGTTATTATTTATCATGCAGACAAAAGAACATCACGCATGGATCCCCGAAAGGTTAGGTAGATGTGTACACTGTGTACTGTACTGATGTACACATTGTACTATAGATAGTACAATCACAATAAGAGGATATCGTTATTAAATCTCATATATCAATAACTAGACTAGATACACTAGATATTTTCAAGCTTCGAAATGCTATTAAGAATTTAACGGAAGAATTAAAAATATCTGTCAGAGCTCGGAGTTTAACCTAGGGCCTCAATTTTAGCAGTCTACTACAGTCACTAGAACAATATTGACGACACGGTTGGCGCAGTGGCTAAGCGATTAGCTTTCTGCGCTACGTGTCGCGGGTTCGATCCCCGCACGGAACAAATATTTGTATGATCTACAGATAGTTGTTTCGGGTCTGGTTGTTTGTGCATGTGACATGTATGTTTGTAAACTGTACCCACGATACAGGAGAAATCCAAGTGTGGGGCAATGTTTAAAAAAAAATAAAAAAAAAAAGGCAGTTAATATGCAAATAACTTGAAGTTATTAACTAATCGTATGCTTATTGAATATGATGTCAATAAAATTAGACTGCCTAATTGGTCTAGTGGTCGTAAGAGCGACTGAGCGTGAGGTCCTGGGTTAGATTCCCGGGTCGAGCAAAGAGTTATTCGGTTTTTCAGTATGGAAATTCTCAGTAGCAGCACGGAGTCTGGAACTGTGCCCGGTAGATCGCAGTAGGCTCGCCCCCTATTACATGGGACTCAATAACAGCATCGGCGAAATGTGGGTGTACAATAGTAGGTATACCTCTGCCTAACCCTTCGGGGAATACAAGCGTGATGCTATGTTATGTTATGCCAATAAAATTACATTTGCATGGCCGAATCAGAGTTTTAGAAAGATCGATAGATAGAAAAATCAATAGCTACACACTATATTTTTTACACACAATCTTTGCAAGAGAACTTGCTGCATATAAAACGCGCTTCTCTGAAATGTTTATCTTATTTTTCCTTATAGATCGTGCGGGACGTGACAATCAGCGACAAGCCAGTGTACCCGTACAGAGGCATCCTCCTTGACACGGCGCGCAACTTCTACACTGTCGACGCTATCAAGGCTACCATCGGTAAACACCCCACTTTCCTGTTCAACTGGTTGTTAACTGACGCATACGCATTCTTCTCTTAACTGTTATTCTGTCGCTACTGTTCACCTTTAGAAAAGAGTGACAGCATGAGACATATCAACATCTTTGAGTATTCGGCGCTTAGACTGTTTTGGCCTAATCGATTTTAATGAAAATAAACAAAATTCATCATTCGACTAGATGGTGCCGTGTATGTCTTTATACACATGACTCATGCGCAGGTAAAATATTTAGGTTGGGACACAAAAATGTAAATTCCAGACTCAGGTATACTAATAATAAGATACACAGAAAATGTATTTAAATACTTGATTTAAATTGGGACTGTAATATCTTGATTTTTGATCGGGCCTTATTTTAACTGCGAAACAATATAAAATGTCATAAATTCACAAAATAATGAGGACTTAATTATGTAAATGGGGTTCTTGGATTGTGAATCCTTATATACGTATTTTAGGTTCCCTTAAAGTATATAAAAAATATGTTTCAAAACCTTACTAAGCCGGAGAAAGGCGTACGAAAAAAATGGAGAAAAAGACAATATATGTAGTACTAGCTGCCGCCCGCGCCTTCGCCCGCGTGGTTTACGAACCCGTACATTGTTCCAGGATAAAAAGCAGCCTAGGTGCTATTCCAGACTATAATCTATCTTTATGCTAAATTTCATCCAGATCCGTTCAGCCGTTCAGGCGTGATTGAGTAACAAACATCCATCTGTCCAAACTTTCGCATGTATAATAGCAGTAAGATTATTATGCATTATCCATAGATTCATGTGAAGGTTTAAATCAATAAATAAACAGACGAAACTCAGCCGTTTACAATGGACTTTCGTACTAAACTGTTATTAACATAACGTAACAAAGCATCACGCCTGTATTCCCCGAAGGGTTTATACAGAGGTGTACTATTGCACACCCAGATTTGCCAAATCCTTCAAGGAATTCCGGTGTGATACTTTGAAGACATAGCTCATATATATCATCTATATACATATATAAGTTCCTAGAATTCAAATTTTGATTCTTTGTTCTTCATTGTTCATTTCATTGTTTTTCCTACTAGACGCGATGGCGGCTGTAAAGTTGAACACCTTCCATTGGCACATCACTGACAGCCAAAGCTTTCCCTTCGAAGCCACGAGGAGACCTCAATTGGTCAAGCTCGGTGCCTACTCTCCAGCCAAGGTGAAGAATCTGCTTTTTAAATTCTATTATTAAATTTTGAGGTTTTCTAGGGTATTATGGTTTAGATAGCCGAGTTACTTGCAATTGAAACACGTTTTGTACATAAATTTTCTATAAGTTGATAAGGAAAACAGTAATTTTACATGCATCTCCATTAAATATGTAATTTCAAGCGTTTTAACACTCATACTGACTTATTATATTAATAATCAAGCAGTAGTCTACACCTTATGATTGATACATAGAAAGAGACTTACACCTAAGATCATTCTTGCATTTCTTCTCGAATTATTAATAAGACCGTAGGTGATTGTTTGTCCGGTGCTGGAAATGGAAAAAAGAATCCAATGTAATGGTCCTTTGAACCATACTTTGGTCTTTTGAGTCGATCCATTTAACGATAATATGTTAGAAACTACGAAATAACATAAGTATCTATTTCCAGATCTACTCCAGGGAAGCGATTCAAGATGTGGTGCAATATGGTCTAGTCCGCGGTGTGCGTGTGTTGCCAGAGTTTGATGCGCCTGCGCACGTTGGTGAGGGTTGGCAGGATACTGGACTTACTGTGTGCTTCAAGGTGAAATTTTAATAGATACGTGCTTATTTCTCTTCTGAAAGGGCAAAGGACGAGTCCCAAGGAGAACGCTAAATGATTTTAGATCGAAATAAATGAGATACTTCAATAAAAAAAAATACGGGTAGGTACACAGCACAGGTTAGGTAATTGCCCTTGCTTTTAATGATTCGTGGGATGAGTACATCTATTACATTTTTAATCCAATGAAAACGTCTAGCATCTTGGTATATATTTAAGCCGCAAAACTCGTCTCCAAAGATAAAATGGTATCATCGTACCTAACGATTATACTTTTTATGTTTAGAGACGAGTTTTATGACCAAAATAACAATTCAGATTACTGTTATAAAAGTACCGTTGTATCCAAATCAGGCTCAACTGTGTGACTTGTTTTTCTTATGAGCATTGCGGTTATACAAAGATATATTGCATCTTTGTGATCTTATTCTTGGCGATGTCGTAGCGACAATCTTGTTTTGTATTGCTTTTAAAAAAGTTGTCACACAACTAGGATTTTTCCTTTTGCTTTTTTCTAAAGAAATAAAAACATTGCTTTTTATAATTCCAAATTGTTATTTTTCTATTTGAAATTGTCAGCCTGAAGTTTGAAATTGTGACCGGTAGATTACATGGGACTCAAACAACTGTACAATTCTCTTCGAGGAATACAGGCGTATTTATGTACTACTTCAAGTTAAGTAGGTAATCTAAGTCGATATGTAGGCCAAGCATTTTCAACAACACTATGTTATATATACAGAGTATTACGAAGTATCCATTATGCACACATTCTCATAAAAAACTGATGAATCCATGATCACAGGACCAAAGCTATCTCTTTGCATCGTAATCGTAACATTGCTCCACCTATAATGTGTTGATATTGTGAGTTCAGGCTGAACCGTGGGCGTCTTACTGCGTGGAGCCACCGTGTGGACAACTGAACCCCACCAGGGAGGAGCTGTACGACTACCTGGAGGATATCTACAGGGATATGGCTGGTGAGTCGGTTATCTATGTCTTTAACACAGTTTAATTTGCTCATTTATTTTTACATAAAACAATGACTCTTCAGGAGTGGATCCTGAGCTGGGCGTCCCTTTTTCGGAAGTTAAGGCAAAGTGTTTTTGAGTTTTTCTGATAGAAGGTTACAAGATGCCTGCAATCTGCTCAGGCCTTATTGAGGACTCTTTAGACTGCAACGGTCGGCTGGCTGTAGACCGGTTTTATGTTTAATCGATATTATTGGTAATCGTGTTGGGTCATATAGCCTTGTGTTCATCAACAACCTAACCAGGTGTCAAAAAAATAGCAGTCTCTTCATAGTCCAAAATCTACTGTATTTTGAACTATGAGGAGACTGCAATTTTTTGTCGCAGTAACACATCCAAATTGTCTGTTTCCAGACGTGTTCAACGCGGACATGTTCCACATGGGCGGTGACGAGGTGAGCGAGCGCTGCTGGAATTCCTCCGAAGAGATCCAGAACTTCATGCTCCAGAACCGCTGGGACCTGGACAAATCCAGTTTCCTGAAGCTCTGGAACTACTTCCAGCAGAAGGCCCAGGATAGAGCGTACAAGGTAACATACGTTTTATGTCTTTGTACAAACACAAATATTATTTGCACTTAAATACTTTTCACTATAATATCTATGAACTTAAGGTACCAAACTGTCTTATTGGTCTCGCAGTCACAAGGCGAAACTGCTGAGCTTGAGGTCCTGGGTTTGATGCTCGGGTCAAGCTATATGTTAACGAGTTTTTCGGCATGGAAATTTAAGTAGCAGCCCGTAGATCTATTGTGTTTTTTCTTTTTTGCAGGCTTTTGGTAAGAAATTGCCACTAATCCTATGGACCAGCACTTTGACCGATCACACTCACGTCGACCACTTTCTGGACAAAGATGACTACATTATTCAGGTACGTAATTTTTTTTGTCAGGCTCCCAATTTCCTTCTTTATCCGGAGCCTAAACATAAGCAAGACATAGACATGTTTAGTTATCTATAAATTAATTTGATTGTTCCTCAGGTTTGGACAACCGGCTCCGACCCTCAGATCAAAGGTCTGCTGGAGAAGGATTACCGTCTCATATTATCCAACTACGATGCATTATACTTAGACTGCGGCTTCGGTGCCTGGGTGGGCGAAGGTTTGTTGCTAACTGGACTTTTATTGTGGTATAAAATCTCAACTACCTGACTCGCCTTAATAGTAAACCTAATTATTAAAAAAAAAAGTTTATTTCAGGGAAGACCTTTAACCATACATTTTATGTGCAGGTAACAACTGGTGTTCGCCCTACATCGGGTGGCAGAAAGTGTACGACAACAGTCCCGCAGAAATCGCCAGGGATCATAAACACCTGATTCTGGGTAAGTGTAATGTGAATATTCACTTAAAAGCTAGCAATTTAAGCTCATATTAAGCTAATACTAGTTTCTTTAATCCAATGTCTGTATTAGTGCATCACCATTTATGCGTGTACACATCATCATCTATCTAGCCTTTTTCCCAACTACATTGGGGTCGGCTTCCAGTCTAACCGGTTGCGGCTGAATATCAGTATTTTTAAAGGAGCGACTGCCTTTCCGACCTCCTCCACCCAGTAACTGGAAGACACAGATACTCTAAGGTTAGATTGGTTGTCAGACTTTTTTTGGCTACTGATACCCGTAATGACTGTCATAGGTCTTTGTATGACACCAGGGACCAACTGTTTAATATGCTATCCGAGGCACGGAGGGGTCTTCGATATGTGAAAAATGGTCACCCATCCAAAGACTGACCGCGTCTAGCACTGCTTAACCTCGCAGATCGACGGATCTGTGCGGTAACTATGTAGCTACGAGGCCCTAACGTATGAGTGTATACGAAGTAATTAATAAATGGAGACCTCATAGATATACAAAACGTCACACCTTTTTGCCCATGACAGTACGCAGATACTACAGAACGTCACGTGTTACGATCATCTCATAAACATATTTGTATTTAATTAATAATCGGAAATGTGCATTAAATTACTAAATTAAAACTTACTTACCCAATTGTTTAGTTGGGTGAGTTTTAATTTATTCAGCATGGAGGAAAATGAATGTCGTGATTATACGTTGGCATAGCATTATACTAAAAAAAATTGTTGCTACGACTAGGGAGTGAAGCAGCGCTGTGGTCAGAGCAGGCGGACTCGGCGTCGCTGGATAGCCGCTTGTGGCCGCGCGCAGCCGCGTTGGCCGAGCGCCTGTGGGCCGAGCCGCCGCACAAGTGGCAGGAAGCCGAGCACAGGATGCTGCACGTCAGGTGAGTCTGCTAGTGCACTGCTGGACAGCCGTCTGTGGCCGCGCGCCGCCGCGCTGGCCGAGCGCCTGTGGGCCGAGCCGCCGCACAAGTGGCAGGAAGCCGAGCACAGGATGCTGCACGTCAGGTGAGTCTGCTAGTGCACTGCTGGACAGCCGTCTGTGGCCGCGCGCCGCCGCGCTGGCCGAGCGCCTGTGGGCCGAGCCGCCGCACAAGTGGCAGGAAGCCGAGCACAGGATGCTGCACGTCAGGTGAGTCTGCTAGTGCACTGCTGGACAGCGGTCTGTGGCCGCGCGCAGCCGCGTTGGCCGAACGCCTGTGGGCCGAGCCGCCGCACAAGTGGCAGGAAGCCGAGCACAGGATGCTGCACGTCAGGTGAGTCTGCTAGTGCACTGCTGGACAGCCGTCTGTGGCCGCGCGCCGCCGCGCTGGCCGAGCGCCTGTGGGCCGAGCCGCCGCACAAGTGGCAGGAAGCCGAGCACAGGATGCTGCACGTCAGGTGAGTCTGCTAGTGCACTGCTGGACAGCCGTCTGTGGCCGCGCGCCGCCGCGCTGGCCGAGCGCCTGTGGGCCGAGCCGCCGCACAAGTGGCAGGAAGCCGAGCACAGGATGCTGCACGTCAGGTGAGTCTGCTAGTGCACTGCTGGACAGCGGTCTGTGGCCGCGCGCAGCCGCGTTGGCCGAACGCCTGTGGGCCGAGCCGCCGCACAAGTGGCAGGAAGCCGAGCACAGGATGCTGCACGTCAGGTGAGTCTGCTAGTGCACTGCTGGACATGAATCCCACCAAAGCAAGAAAAGTAACGAAAGGCATTGGTGGTACCAGATTTAGTAGTGAAAATTGAAAAAAAAATTTTTGTACAACCTTGCTATCTAACAAACTAAACTTCGTCTTCTATAATTAATTTATATATTTTCTTCACAGGGAGCGTTTGATCCGCATGGGCATTCAGGCTGAGTCCATACAACCGGAGTGGTGTTACCAGAACGAGGGCTACTGTTACCGATGAGACACTCAAATGTGATGACATCAGTGTCACCACTCTTAAAAATGTACGCGTCATAATATCGTTTTGATCACGTTGGGACGTGTAACCGTTTTCACTAAGCAATAAACGTTGGCATGCAAATGAAATAAGACGCTAAATAACTATGCATAATATTTTAAATAACTTTACATATCTTTTATATTGTACGTTAAGGATAAAAATTTTGTTGTCTGATACTGGTTTTAAGTTAACAAGCTCGTGTAAGTACAAAATATGGTTTTAATTTTTTTATGACTGAGACCGGTTAATAACTTTTCACTAATTACTGAGTATAATTGTTACCACTAAACACTGTTTGATCACATAATTATAAATCCCACAATTTTGTGAAAGTTTCGTTTTCATGCATTGGCATTCCATTTGTATTCTGCTCTGTGAGTCGGCACGCAATTAATTAAAATTCTCCACTCTTCACACACACAAAATTAAAACATTTCACATAATTGAAAAAAAAAAAAAAACTTCACTATGTCTTGAAATGAGTAACTGTATCGAACAATATATTGGCCAACATTGGTTACCATGTTGCCCAACATATTCTTAGTGTCAAATATTTGTAAGTCAGTGTCACATTACCCAATATTCTTGGCTAAATTGCCCAACAGCTATCGCCTAGTGAAACGCAGCTTATCTCTGTCAACGTAGAAAATGCAACTTGAATCACTGTGATCGACTCATTTACACGTAGGTTTTATATTGTGACACATCACGCAATGTTTAATGGTGATTGTGCTAATTATATCGATTATGAATAATATTATGTTTTAAGTATTATTGTAACTTTACAGTCTTTTTTTATAATAAATATTTGAAGTGTCTGTGTGTATGTGTATTTTATGTCTTAAGATGAAGTGACCTTTTGTTTTCGGGAGCTTGTAGGTATTTGAATAAATACAAGTATACATTTTAAGGTGCGTATGTGAATAGTATTTACAGTGTTGTTGTTGGCAAATCAAACGCATGAAAAAAAAAAAAAAAACACATGTTTCAATTTTTTTTTATTATATTTACAACATTATTTTTTATTATCAAATTAAACAAAAATAACTTATATCCTACCAAAACCTAAAGTATTACAACCTGCAGGTACACCCAGCCCACCGTCAAGTAATATCGGACTGGTAGCCGGAATACCTTCAATAATACCGATATTACCGTTACCGTAATCATAAGACACAGCACTAATCCCGGTAGCTGGAAGAATACCCTCTAAAGCAACAGCCCCTAGGAATGGTAGTTTACCATTAACAAAAACGGGGCCTTCAATGAGTAAATTGTCCGAAAATATCGTTACCCCCGCTGGTCCGATTGATGTGTAAGGTGCTGAGGTATCAATTATCAGGTTGCCGCCGATTACGCGACCGTAGAGCGGAGCACTACACAGGTTGGCGGGGTAAAAAGGTGAACCAGGATATTGGGGTTGTCCGATACATTGGGTGAAGACAACCTGGAAATTATTGAGTTTGATTATGTTTTTTACATGTTAGTGCTAAGCTTCAAACAACTGGCTGGTACATCGGAAACACAAAAAGGAAGGACGCGTTGTCACCTGACTCAAAATTGAAGCACCCAAAGGCCAAACCTACTCACCCCCTTATGCACAACATTAGGGTCTGATGGATCGCCATGTCGCAACACTCACTCTGACTTCAATTTTTTTTTAAATTATTTATTTTACATTTTTGTTAACTTTAATACAATTTTATGTTGGACGGCGATATCTCCACTTAGGTATTTATGTGTCCGAAGGTACAAATCGATAGATATTATTTTCAAAACCACTCACCTTAAAGAGGACTGCATGAATGCAAATACAGAAAATTCCTTTCACTAACATTTTGTCCCTTTTTGTTGAACTGACATTGAAATAATGTTTCATAAATAAGGCAACTTAGTTTTTATATACAAGGTGAGCTTATCAATAACTGTAACAATTACTTACTACAAATTGCTTAATTTACAAATGAAATTTTATTGCATGAGCATACATTGCAAAATCGAAATTCTAGTTAGATAAGCTATTAATTTGTTTGTATTAACAATAATATTTATCGTTCCATTCGATCGGACAGTTGTGTCCCTACGAAAAAGGAGGGTAGGAACTTTAACAGTTCGTTGACGACTGACGGCATTTGTGATACGGAGCAACAATTTATCGGAATTTTTCTGGTATTAGTGCAACACATGTGATTTAGGTATGTGTGTTTTTCGTTTTTATACCTATGCCTTGAATCCAGAATTTTATTACCATTTACATCCGTAGGTGGAAAATCTTCGCGCATGCAGATGTACCGTACATAGCGGTTTACATAAATTAATGTAGGTAGGTACACCCTGTAACTTATACTAGAAATAAGTCAGTGTTTTCCATTTTGCTTACGATTTCATCTCATTTCAAGCTATTCGTTTTAATTAGTTTGTATTATTGTACTATAGAGGTCAGTGCTCAGGGTGCTCAGAGGGTAATGCAGTGCTCCGTGCGAGGTGTTGCCATAATACGATGTATTAGTTTAACAACTGATATAAAATTTTAGAATTATAACTTGTCACGCCAGGAGCGCATCTTGTGCATACAATTACTGTTTTAAATCATGAGTAATAGCAAATCATATATCGTAGGTACATCATTTCAATGGCATCGGCACAAAAAAATGATTCTGCCCAATATAGGTATATCCATCAGATTGAAAAAATCTATGCATAAAGTTATAATTTATGCGCAGATAAAATGGAATGTAGCTCGAATGTCACAGTTGTCATAAACGTCACTCTAGTAAAGTAGAGCTGTCACATTTTATTTACCATCTCAGATTTGTTTTTTACCAAAAAAATTATCAATATATAGCGTTCGTTGTTGATTAAATCAATTTCAAACATGAGTTGTTTCGAAAATTTAACTATGCCCAGTTGTGTGTGGTTCGAAAGTGGAGAGAAACGGAATATTTTAGCGTCTATCACATCAGGACTTCTGGTTTGTATTTGATGAATCATGCAGTATTTGTATAGATAGGGGTACATTCGTAAAATATAATTTATAAGATGTCCTTATCAGTGGTTCAGGATGTATTAGATTGCTAAAACTATTTACACCACCAGTAGATTTTACATTACATATTGTTGAATAGGGATAATGCTTTTGTTGCAACATGATTTTTTGCAACTTATGTTTCTAAAAAGAAAGTTATTCTAGTTGTATTTACTAAAAAACATGTTGTAGATAAAATACAAACATGATTAGCTAAAATGTATACAAATAAAACTTATACAATATACTCTATAGGTACACCTATAGATAAGTATTATATATTCTTTAATGTTTGTTTTCCAATTAGTTCTTTACAGGATGGTGGTTTATCATCGATGCTGCATCCGTGTATCCTGGCAACTTGCCCAATGCTGCACATGTGTGTGGTGTGATGGCCACTCTGTCACTCATCATGGTCAACTCTGTATCAAATGCACAGGTGAGTGACTCCTTCAGTACTTAATTTCAGTTCAGTTAATGACAGTGTTTACAAAAAATAGGGCTTATAGGCACTCTACATATTATTTATGTAAGTCAAATGTTCACTAACATTGCTTTTATATTTTGTTATGATCATGCTTAAAATTTGTTGCAGTATGTCAAGGTTTTGAGAAACCATATTGCAACTTTCTTTTATACAAGGTATAATTAAGTTGAATGTATAATATAAGGGTATAATTTAAAAAAAAATATACATATATTGTTGTGATACAACCTAAAGGTTGTATAGATGTCAGGTTGTTATCTGTGCCAAACAAAGAATGTATCATATGAGTTTTCTAATCAATCTTATATACTTGATAACTTTCTTCACAGATCTGCTTTGTTCTAACTAACCTAAAATTGCTTGGCTTGTTCAGCCAAAAAGTAACTTATATGTATAGGCTACAGCAGTCTGGTCTATATCTGAATTTATTTAGCTTTGTAAGAATGAAAGAAAATCATGTGGTTTGGTGGCAAAGGATGACAATAGACCTATTAGCAAAGACCTACTGGCAAATAGGCATACAAGCACTATCTATTCGGTTTGTTATATAGATATTATAGACTAAACAGTTTCCTCTTTGATATTTTTCAGGTGCGAGGTGAGACATACACGGGCGGTTGCATGGGTCCTCGTGGCTCTCGTTTGTGGCTGTTTCTAGGCTTTGTCGTCGGGTTCGCTTCTCTCATCGCTGCCTGCTGGATACTCTTCGCCAACTATGTCAATGCTGGTATGTAGTTTATGAATGTTATTTTTGCTCTTGTCTTATGGTCTCGTAAAACAACAATCTTTCTGCCAAGCATGGGGATTATGACCATTCGACTAGCGAGCTTTGGGAGGCTCATATGCAGCAGTAGACATGATGAGGAAAAATATAAAAAACCACATTGCATTGTTTGCAGGCAGCACCAAGTCAACATGGCCTGGAGTGAGCTTGTTCATGCAGAACGCATTCATCTTTGCTGGCTCGTTAGTGTTTAAGTTTGGTCGTACTGAGGACCTGTGGGGGTAAATCCGTAATCTCGTATTATTCCTAACTGTCATGATGTCTAGTTATGATTGTGCCAAGTCTCGATGTATCAGTAAATTTTTGTTCTTACTGAATACCTTAGTGTCTACGAACTTGCTTAAGCTTTTGCAATATTCCATTTTAAATTGTTCATGAGAAATGCAGACGAAGAAATATTTTGATCTGAATTTACTCTGTTGGCTTTGTTGTTGTTCCGTTGATAGCAAATCTATGACTAGACATGGATACCACAGGATTATCCCATTTAACCTAGGTTAAATTATAATAACTTTAAAATTTTAGGTCAACTTTATATATATTTTACATTATCTCTGTTAAGAACGAAATGTAGATTCCAATAATTATTTTTAATATTATATTAAAATATTATTAACAGTAATAATATCAAGGGAATTAAATAAACATGTTTTTATAAATAAATAACTTTATTGATTTGGCATTAATAAATTACATTGATTGAAGTACATTAAAGATCTTATTAAGATTATTTATTATTTTATTCTAGCACTTTGGTTATGCAGGAACAACTAAAATCTTTGTATAAAATATTACAGTCTAGAAGTATTCATGTAGTATTTAAATTTAAATGGAGGAGTAAAAAAAACATCGTTTAGAAATTCATTGCAGGCTAGAGTGAACCACAGAATACTGTAAAATCTGTGACTAACTATTTATTTATAATTCAAGGTTAAAATTAGGCGGGAGGTATGTTTAGTGGTTACACAATCTGGTTAAAGTGGTTAGTAAACTTGGAAATATTAAACTAGTGCCCTTATTAATAGTTTAGTTGACTAAGAAATTATAAAACGCGTTTTATCACTTATTTCGTAATTTAGGATAAGGGTACAAATCGTTATAGATCATAATTTCGTAATCAACTGGGTTTCAAAATCTATACCTATGCCGATAAAATGCATTTAAAGGTTACGTTTAAAATAGTTTGGAAAGTTAATACGCTGAATCGCTTACGACTATCCTAAATCAAACTCATGTGTCGACAATATTAAAATTACACAAAAATACAAAACATATTGCACACTTAGGCTATCCAACTTGCGAAAAGTTGGTTGTATAGTATACTTCGAACCCTGAACCTAATTCTTCCTTTATTTCGGCCACATTCAAATCTTAAATCTATACTAACGCCTGCTAAAGGTCTTGTCAGCGTCTGCGCACGTTCTGCCATTGTTTCCGTCGGGCAGGCATAGTTGATCGGCTCCACAGCCTCCGTTCCTGTACATACATACGCTGTGTGCTGGAGGGCAGTTGTCAGGGGCAACTGCTACCCCATACAACCTCCTGGAGGCTGTTGCTATCGGGACCTGGCCGCGGACTTGCGTCTCCACATCGATGGACTCGATTTTTAACCTAAAAGTTGAAATATGATGTAAGTAGGGGTAGCGATATACTGAGTGGACATATCCTGATTGCACTGCGTGGTTTCAGATATTTTTTCGGCCATAATATATATATAACATATATTTTTGTCACATAATGCTTACATTTTTGGATCTGATTTAAGTAAAGAGTAAAGAGGTTTAATTTAACAGAGTGAGAGGTATTTAGACTAAAATCCCGGAGAATCAATCCAAATTGCCATATTAAAGTTTCAACTGTAAGTAGGTACCTATCAAGCCAACATTTCAGCTACTTACGTTTTCCAATCGGTCCAGTAGAATTGATTGCCGTTGATCGCAAGTCCGAAGGGATACGAGCAGTTTGTAGCGATGGTTTCCTTCTCCCGTGTGTCGATGGTGACGCACTTGATGCTAGCGAGACCAGCGTCAGCGTAGCACAGGCGGTCCCGAACCCAGTCGATGGCTAAAGAGTTGGGTAATGCCACGTCTGTGTTGTCCAAGAAGATGCCTCGTTGTGACCCGTCCATGCTCGCCCATTCAATCTTCGGGTTTGCACGTTTCCAGTCAGACCAGAAGATTTTTCTGTGGAGGAAATAAAGGAGTTTCGGAAACTGCTATATCTTATATACTTAAAATAATCTACTTATTAAAAGTTCTGAAAGTCACGCAAGACACAAAATATAAATGTTTTCACATTTGTAATTGTATTGGTTTTTTACTGTTTAGTATACTGCTGGTACAATTCTTTTTTGAGTTCTTAATGCTAATCCATAAAAATATTTACCCTCTTTGTGGATGAACGGCGATGCCTCTAGGATTAGATATTCTGTCGACTGCAAACAACACTTTCCTAGCTTTGGTATCCAGGTTCGCAACTTCAATCGTCAGCTTCCTTGAGTCAGTCCAGAATATGTTCCTGGCTGACCAGTCTACTGCAATGCCTTCGGGTGACTTGATGCCTGTAATATAACAAAAGTTTTAATAAAGAAAGAGATAAAAAAGAAGAAAACTATTTATTATTGCCAATGTATACAAATATAACAAAGTATTTTGGTGCCATCAATGAGATCTCTCATTCAGCTATATGCTGCAATACGGTATTAGACGTACCAAAGCGCTATTTTTTAACTTAGGCCGAAGAGGACGAACGGTCGTTGAAAGCAGATTTCATTTGCTGATTCACAATATAATAATAGAAAAGAAAAATACCGTATATTTTAAAACAGAGTGTGCCCGTGTGTTTTATTATTTTGGTAGTCGGGAATGAAATTGAATGAATGAAATAGGAAGAAATGTGTGTTAGAAGAGAGTGTACTTGATTTAGATATCTTGCAAAGTAGAACTTACCCTCTGACAGGAACAATCCATAATCGCTTCCATCGTAAGCTGCAGTCTTTATGGCATAGCTCACAACGTCTCCCCAGTATATCCTGCCAACTTGGCAGTCTATATCGACGCCCACTGCTATCTGCGACACTCCGCTGTTGAATGGCGTTGCGAAGTCTCTCGATGTGACTTGGAATGGCACTCTGTATACAGATGCACCGTCACTCGCCACCAAGAAGTTTCCAGACTGTCTGGGGTTCACCTCGCAGCGGCTTCCGTTGCCGTTGTAGCCTGCATTACATTCACAGATGTACGCATCGTTTCTCTTCAAGCAAGACGCGTGCAGGTCGCACATGTTAGGGTCGTTCCTGCACGTCGCTTCAGGGATACAGGTGTACCCATCACCGTTGAACCCGTCCCTACAGACGCACTGGTATGAATTATCGACAGGTGTGCACACGGCGTTAATATTGCAGTCGTTAGCGACGTCGCACGTGCGTCCCTCAGGCACACACTGGGAAATAGCGTCGCCAGTGTATCCATCATCACAGTGGCAGTAGTTCAGGTCTAATTCGGGGTCGTAAAGGCAGGACGAGTGCTCGGCGCACCACGCTCCGTTGCAGAGTTGTGCGTCAGGGATGCATGCGTCATTCTGGTCTTTTATGAATCCTTTGACGCATTGGCAAATGTACTCGTTGCTTTTGGCGTCGGGCCGACATTCGGCATTGTATTCACAATCGGAGTTGTTTTTACAGCTGAAGTTTGGTCGGCAGATGTAGCCGTCACCGTGGTAACCGAGTTCACAGACGCAGATGAACTCGTCGGTGCGAGTGTTGATACAGTGCGCGTTTAAGCCGCACGCGCAGTTGGGGCCGGTTCGCTCGATGCATTCGAATGCATCGCCTTCGTAGCCTTCTGGGCATATGCAGTACTTCCCTTCATCTGAATCTGGTGAGAGGTAGGAGCAGGCGGCGTTTGGTGGACAGTCTGCGTCCTCCTTACATTTAACTGAAATAATAAATGATTTGTATTATTAAAAGAAACGTAAGCGGTGCATTAAGTATGAGGTATAGTAATATAAGTCAGCTTACTTAGTGGGTCGTTGTCGATAGGTTGGTGGTTCTCAGACTCTGCAGGTTGCTGGTAAGGAGTATCGGGTGCCTGTTGATAGTTGGTTTGCGAGGATGAATCGTAATTGTTTTCTGAAGACTGTTGATAGTTGGTTTGCGTAGGTTCTGGGTAGCTGCTTTCTGATGGTGGTTGATATTGGTTTGGCGTCGGTGATGGGTAGTTGTTGTCTAAAGTCTGTTGATAGTTATGGTCGGGTTGCTGGTAATAATTGGTTTCTGGGGTCGGTGGGTAGCTGTTTTCTGACGGTGGTGGGTAATTATGTTCTGAAGCTTGTTCATAGTCTGGTCTTTGGTAGTTGGGATCCCAGGGCGCTGGATAGGTGGGACTGGAGTCTGTAAGATGTTGGTAAGCAGGTTCCGTTGGTGTTGGATAGCGGGGTTCCGTCGGTGTCTGATAATATGACTCTGTAGGCGGCTGGTAGTAAGTTTCAGTAGGTTTTTGGTAGTTGTTTCCAGAGGGTTCAGGCGGCGGGACATCGTAGCCAATGAGACGGCACAGTTGGTTGTTTAAATCATCCCTATAGTCAGTATAGCCTGGTGGGCATGAGCAGCCATACGGGTCGCAGTTCGGTAGCACGAAAGTCTCGTTGTAATCAGCCTCGTTGTTTTCTACTGGAGGAGGAGCACGCGTCGTCTCGTCGCCCCGAATGTTTTCAACGCAATTGTAACCGTCACCGGAGTATCCAACACTGCATCTGCACTCGTATCTATTGCCAGTGAACACACATGAAGCATACGGAGAACAGCTAGCACAAGAGGTCTCGTAATTTGGATAACAATATAATCCGTCTCCATTGTATCCAGGATTACAAGCGCAAGTAGGTTCGCCATCGGGATTTTCTATACACTGAGCATTAAAATCACATTTTTTGTCCTGGCAAGTGGATAGGGGTTTGCAAGTTATGCCGTTTCCTATGAATCCTTGGCGACACCTACAGTTGAAGCCACCGTCATGGTTATGACAGTCTGCATTGCTGTCACAGTTGTGTGTTCCAGCTGCACACTCATCTATATCCACACAAGCCACGTTATCGTCGTGATATATATTTGTGAAACCAGTTTCACAAACACAAGCAAAAGAATCACCTCGAACCACACAGTTGCTGTGAGAACCGCAAGAACTTCGGCCTTTAATACAAGGGTCTTCTTCGCCAAGAGGGAATATCTTATTGGTCATGCCGTATCTAACAATGTTTTCCCTATTTTCGTATCCCAAATAATTTTTACTTATTTTTAAAGTCGATGGCGTAGTATCTTCAGTTGAAGGAGGTGCATACCGACAAGAGTTGAAAGTGAAGGTTTGCGAGACCCTTTGCTCGTATTTTTCACCTGTAATCTTGTTTGTAAACGTTCTACTTGATTCAGAGCGTATAAGGCCGGGTTCTACGAGGGTATACTGCTCATCATACTCAGTTATGTCCAGTTTCGTTCCAGCAAGTATAACTGGCAGTGAACCCCTAACATCTGTCTCTAAACTGATTTGGTCAAAAACGTCATGACCAAGATACTCTTGGTTGATCGTAACCCTGTCGCCAGTAGCTGGGAACCATACATCTGCGGTGTGGTTAAACAACGAGCCTGTCAGTTGGTACCCGTTTTTGGCGGATCCTGATGGCTTGGCAAAGAGCCAACCAACTACACCACCGAGTACATGTAGTAACTGCAAACTGCTTCCTAGGCCTCCTGGCACGAGAGACAGAGCAGTGTACGCCCTGCCATCAGCTACGACCACATATGCTTGTATGTCGACATCATTAAGATTGACATTGTTTATAACACCGTTAATTTTGCCGTGAACCCTCAGTGGGACGTCATTTTTGATACATGATTTTCCGTTTCCATAATAACCGTCGTTGCACTGACAGCAAATGCCAGCTTGATAGTCGACGCATCTTGCTTGTATGTGACACACACTGGGTCCGCTTTGGGCGCATGTCTTCGACTCTTCCTCGATTTCTACTTCATTTTGGTTGTACTGGTCAGGGACAGCAATATTTCCTTCAAGTGGTATCTCTCCAATGCGGAAAACATATCTTCCAGGTTCATGAATATTTGACCATCTGGAAATAAACAAGTACATAGTTTAGCTATATAATATTCCGAAGTAGTTTTTGAACTTTATTAAAATTGGTACGGTAACACTTACGAAACAATATTCCTGATTTGATGACTGCCAGATCCACGGAGGGTGAAAATGCGTCCATCTTCAGACACGAAGCCGGCTTGAGCCTTGGCGTCCGGGAGGCTCAATACTTGTGAATCTTTCTGGACCCACTGGATATCTCTCTCGGGATATAGGAATTCGACGAAACTTTCGGTGCCGTTGCTGATCACAGCTATTTGAAAGCTGTTTTTTCGCTCGTTGGGGCGCCCGTCGGACGTGTAGGTGACATCTTCCCATGTCGCTATGAACACACTGGTCGGTTTGAAGTCATAGTAGTCGTGGAAGTTGTTTTGGACGCTTTCTTCTGCTTTAGAGAGGACGTGTGGTTCACTGGTCTCTCTGTAGAACACGGTGCCCGTGTGCGTTGTGTCTACGTTGGTGTAGAAAGCAGCGATGGACGGGTACGGTAGCGGGAACTCGATGTTCAGGAACGACGGTATGTCGGCTCTGAAGGTCAGCACGCCATAGTTGTTTACCTGCGAGGACAAATGTTTGGTACTATAGAACTATCCGGAACAATATTCTATAAAGGTAGTACATGGTTTTCATTATTGTAACACATAGTTAGCGTTTATCTATTACGATTAGGCATATTATATAAACACCACTGTGACCCGGTGGGTGATAAAGCACTATCACGTACATATTTAGGTAAATTCAACGAAAAGGTCCCGACTCTTGCTTACGATAAGTATGGATTCTTAAAATCTCTAACGAAATCTCTAGTATAATTTCTACATTCAATTAAAATAATTGATTGCAATGCAGAGTTCTCGAAATTCAATTTTAATGAAGAATCCTTTTTCCCGGCTGTCTATTGCACAAGCACACATAGGTGGATTCTACTTGATGACTCCGCCAACGAAATTGTAATGGGCCTCAATGACTGTATGACTTGGCGAGAAAACGCTTTTCACATAACTAGACATTCGTCCTTCCCGTAGTTCAGTCACTACCTACACAGAACTATCCATCCATACTATTATAAATGCAAAAGTTACTGTGTCTGTTTGTTACCTCATCACGACTTAACTACTAAATCAATCATTAAGAAATTTTACATAGAGGTTGAAGGCTACTTCTATGTAAAATAGATTATTAAATAATAAATAAATTAACATTAAATTTTCTCCAGGAGAACCCACCCTGGAGAAGGACATATGTAGGCTTATTTTTGCTATTGCAGCAAAACAGTAATTAGATAAAAAATAAAGTATACACGCAAACGAAGTCACGCGTCACAGCTAGTATTGTATATAACACAAAATACTTAGGGACATTGACATTGCCATCAACCAAAGATTAGGTATAGGTACAGGATTAAAAAAACAAAGGGTGCGTTCAGTGACCGTCGCTATCGATACACGCCCACGTGCGTTTCCGTCCGCTTGACTCGTCTCAATACTTGGCGTGCACAAATATGCAAACGCACGATGCAATATCGTGTGACGTCATAACATAACATATAGCATCACGCTTGTATTCCCAAAAGGGTTAAGCAGAGGTGTACTATTGTACGCTCAAACATGCTCAAGTTTCGCCGATGCCGTTATTGAATCCCATGTAATAGGCGGCGAACTTATTGCCAATAACATTTCCATACAGAGAATTTCCATACAGAAAAATCCAAATTTTGCCCAGCCCGGGAATCGAACCCCAGGACCTCACGCTTAGCAGTCGTGCTTGCAACCACTAGACCAATGAGGCAGTCTATCGTGTGACGTCATGACAAAAAGGATAGCTCGCGATTTTTTTCAATGATACCATGGTGACAATGCGAGGAAATTGTTCAGACATTAAATTTTTACTATCTACTATAATTTTTTTTAACTATGATGTGCTACAGATCTAAAACAGACCACAAAATTGTATGTATACATGCGTCAACATGCATCGAACCTCTTGAGAACCTTTTGGCACGCGTAAAAGTATCGTAAACATTTCAGCTCGGATGATTTTCGTAATCAATGGGCAGGTATACTTAATTAAGGCGGGTAAACAATTTTCTTTCATGCAAGAGGATAAAAGTTCGATTTTGGACCTATCGACTTCTCGAATTCATGTGTGGATCATAATTATTTAATTAGTAGTTATAAAGAAAAAAGTGATTGAATATTTCAACAATTTGACGCCAATTCTATAGACAGCAGATTCGAATCCGACCGAATATTATCACTGACAATTTCGTTAATTCTGAAGACTAATTTTTTTATTGGGTCACCTGTTACTAATTTAAGAGTCATTCATTCGGAATTTTGTGCCCCATTTACAGTACCATACACCTACGAAATTACGAAAATGAAATTAAAATATGTGCATAATAAACTGTGACATTTTGAACTGTTCACTATTAATTCAATAGGTAAGGTCTTAACAATAAAATTAATTGTGACTCAATATTACACTGTAGGCAGAAATTGTCATTGTTATTTGGTTTATATCTAGAGGTCAATGAGCTACTTTAAATGGTTTGGAGCATTTTAACACGTGTACTGGGATCAGCAGTGAATGGAATGTCGTTTTTTCCATCGTAGTTTACAATTTTCTAAACACAAAACGCATTTAATCTATAATTTAATTCCATGTCCGTTGATCACATTATTATCGATTATGATTGATGGCCATTGTGTCGTTTTTAAGAGTTGAAACTTGACAGTACTGGAACAGTCAGCGCGCGCAGATGGATTTATTTTAAGCAACTTCTATTTTGTTGACTGATAGCTCGAAGTCTATCTCTCTAACTCTCATTCTATTTCGAAAGAGCGGCTCATAAGTTGTGCGGGACAGCCTAACAATATAGATGTAATTAGCTGTAAGATGTAAAATAATTATTAATGTACAGATTTCTATGATAGTTAATAAGTTTTAGTTATAGAAAATATACAGTTTGTAATATTATTAATGTTAACTAGTTTAAAAAATACGCGGCTTTCGTTAAGGTAAAGATCTCTTGTACT
The DNA here is from genome assembly GCA_947562105.1 of Shargacucullia verbasci. Lineage (NCBI taxonomy): Eukaryota > Metazoa > Arthropoda > Insecta > Lepidoptera > Noctuidae > Shargacucullia > Shargacucullia verbasci. Next base: position 2,631,278 of record OX387287.1, read on the forward strand.
TAAGTAACCGCGGCTCTCGTTAAGGTAAAGATCTCTTGTAGTTAAGTAACCGCGGCTTTCGTTAAGGTAAAGATTTCTTGTAGTTAAGGTTAATGTAAAAAATAAAACTATATTCTTATTGGTAGAAAAGTAAGGCTTGTGATTAGTTAACCAATAGGAAACACGGAATTAATTTATATAAATATAGGGCAAAATTGTAAGCGATACAGTCGGCAGGAAGACTCAAAGGAAACAATAAAACAGTGCTCTAGAAAATTGGCGTTTTCACTTCAAGCCAGCGAACAGTAAAATGTACAAACTGTACATTTAATGGTCCTTCGAGCCGGATACAACAGGAAGTGTCGTCAAGTGATAGTGTTCAAGAACAGAAAAAGCTCGAAGAAAGTATGGTGGTCACACGCTCAGAGGGAAAAGGTCGCAGCACGTCCACAGAACAGACGCCATCGACGTCCGAGGGGACCGACGCTACCTCGGCGACCGACGTCACGACAGGAACAGATACGGGCACTACAGCCACGGGGACAACCGCCACGGAGACGACGGCTACGAGCTCCGCGACACCAGCACCCTGTGCCGGGCCCTCTTCTGCGACAGATACGCTCGCTGCGGACGCGCCTTCCGTCACGCCCTCTAACGCAACGACGTTGCCTGCCGACGCGACCCACAAACGAGCAACAATGAAGCAATCTACGAGAGTCCCTGCCGCCGTCACCGACAGTAAAAAGATACCATTTCAAGAAATTGAAACTTCGACAGTGAAACGGTTTAAGAAAACTACAGGAGGTCTGCCCCTGCCGTGCGGACCACAGAATCCCCGTCCTCCTAGTAGGAAGGGGCAAGAATCGACTCGCAGCAAGACTAAGGCGCACAAGATAGCGAAAGCCAAGGAAGAATTAATACGCCTACAAGTCGAACTAGCTACAGCACGACTAGCTGCACTAGAAACAGAAGATACAGAAGATGAAGACGATGTGTCAGTGTATTCGAAAACGGAAACGAATGAACGAGTCGACAACTGGTTGGACAGTCAAGAACCCCACCCAGTGCTAGCGATCGCGAATGAACCACACCACCCGACTGAAGATCCGGTAGTGATCAACACCGATAAACAGAACCCAGTGAAATGCACAGAAGAACACCCGCAACAGCCACATCGCCCGCAGCTATCACCGACAGGAGGACAACCCGACTTTACAGAACTAGCTGCAGCGATTACAAGTGCTGTCAAGGCAGCACAGCGCCCCAAGTTCATCGAGTTACCTTTCTTCAACGGATCGCATCAAGAGTGGTTGCCGTTCCGTGCCGCGTACTTTGAAACAGAAAATATGTTCTCCGTAGTAGAAAACACAAACCGTCTGCGAAGAAACTTGAAAGGCAAAGCTAAAGAAGCGGTTGAAGGACTACTAATCACCAGCGCACACCCTACAGAAATAATGAAGACATTGGAATCACGGTTTGGAAGACCTGAATCGATCGCGTTAATGGAGATGGAGGCACTCCGCGCTCTACCCCGTCTCACAGAATCGCCACGGGACATCTGCATATTCGCAACCAAAGTCTCCAACATCGTCGCAACTTTAAAAACGTTGAGCTGCGTGAACTATATGTACAACCCGGAAGTCTCGAAGACAATTGTGGACAAGCTCACACCTACTCTGCGCTACAGATTTTATGACTTCGCAACGACACAGCAAAAAGAAGACCCAGATCTACTAAAAATAGAAAGATTCCTCAAGAGAGAAGCAGACTTATGCGGACCGTACGCGCTACCTGAACAAGTGACGCCGCATACAAGCAGCACCATACAGAAGAGGCCACAAAAGGTATACAACGTCAGGGAGAGAACATACACACCGAAATGTCCTGTATGTGAACAAGAAGGTCATACTTCAACAGAGTGTGAACAGTTCAAGAAGTCTAACGAAAATGAAAGGTGGGACATCGCTAAATCCAAACACCTGTGTTTTCGATGCCTACGATATAAGAACCGAACACACAACTGCCGGGGGAAACCATGTGGTGTAAATAGCTGCAAACGTTATCACAACAATATGCTACACTACGATAAGAAAACAGAAACTAAGAACACAGAAGTAAAGGAAGATCAACAGACAGCGGAAGCGATCAACTCTGCCTGGACGGTCAAGAAGAAACAGTCGTATCTGAAAATCATTCCGATGCAAGTGGAAGGACCGCGAGCCACAATCAATACCTTCGCGTTGCTGGATGACGGGTCAACAGTCACGTTAGTCGACGACAGCATAGCCGAACACATAGGAGCAACAGGACCCATCGACCCGTTGAAGATAGAAACTATCAACGACATGAAGACATCAGAATCAGGATCAAGAAGGGTCAACATCAAACTAAGGGGACTCAACGATTATGAAGAAGAAGTACAAGCTCGCACAGTAAGCAACCTGCAAGTTTCATCACAATACGTGCCGAGGGAATTGGTTGAAAAATGCAAACATCTCACAGACATTCACGAACACCTTACATACGCGTATGCGAAGCCACAGATACTAATTGGACAGGACAACTGGCATCTTCTGATAGCATCAGAAGTTAGAAGAGGAGACAGGAACCAACCAGTGGCCTCTCTCACACCGCTGGGCTGGGTGCTCCACGGCAGTCAGACCCGCACCATTGGACGCCACGTTGATTTCATATCACATATCGCTGAAAAAAGAGATGATAACTTAGAAAACCTCGTGAAGCAATACTTTGAGATGGATGCACTCTGCATAAACCCTAAGAAACCGAAAACGGATCCTGAAGAACAAGCGCTGCTCATCCTAGAGAAGGTGACGACTAGAACAGCCACAGGAAGATTTGAAACCGGTCTCCTTTGGAACAAGGAAGCCATCAAGTTCCCTGATAACTATGAAAACTCACTGAAACGACTCTTCAATATAGAAAAAAAGATTGACAGAAATCCTGATCTGAAGAAGAAGTATAAAGAACAGATGGACGCCCTTATCCTGAAAGGATACGCTGAACCCGCTCCACAACAGAAGACTCCCGGCAAGACTTGGTACTTGCCGCACTTTGCAGTGATCAACCCGATGAAACCTGACAAACTGAGAGTAGTCCATGACGCTGCGGCCAAAACGAAAGGAGTAGCGTTGAATGACATGTTACTCAAGGGACCTGACCTCCTGCAATCGCTGCCAGGAGTTGTTATGCGTTTTCGACAACACAAGATCGCAGTCACAGCGGATATTAGAGAAATGTTTATGCAAATCAAGTTGCGAAATGAAGACAGAGATTCACTTCGTTACCTATGGAGAGGAGATCAACGTGGCGATCAACCTCCAGAAGAATACAGAATGACATCATTGATCTTTGGGGCATCGTGCTCTCCTTCAACAGCGATATATGTAAAGAACTTGAATGCCCAACAGCATGCTGATACTCACCCGGAAGCCGCAAATGCCATCATACACAAGCACTACGTCGACGACTACTTAGACAGTTTCAAAACCCTAGAAGACGCCGTGCGCATTACGAAGAGTGTCAGAGAAGTACATACGAAAGCAGCCTTTGAACTGAAACAGTGGAAGTCGAACTCGTCGGCGCTACTGAGAGCTCTTGACGAATACGAAGAAATAGGAGACATAGAACTCTACAAATCAGATGAGAAGTCGGAAAGAGTGCTGGGTCTCGTCTGGAAACTCGACACAGATGAATTTACCTTCAATCTTAATTTAAACAGAATCCCACTCACGCTGATAGAAGGAAGAACACCTACGAAAAGAGAAGCCCTGAGAATTGTGATGTCCCTGTTTGATCCCCTTGGCTTCGCGTCACCTGTCACCATAAAAGCAAAACAAATACTACAAGAAGTGTGGCGCAGAGGAACCTCGTGGGACGGGAAGATAGATGAAGATCTAGCAGAGCAATGGGAAATCTGGATGATTTACTTGAAGAAGCTCCACGACGTGACGATCCCTAGACAGTACATCAACTACAGTGACGCGATTTCAATCCAGTTACACATCTTCACCGACGCTAGTGAGTCGGCCTACTCCGCAGTCCTGTTCTGGAGGACAGTGACGCCAGACGGCGAGGTCGGCCTCTCGCTCGTCATAGCTAAAGCGAGAGTCGCACCATTGAAACTGACATCAATTCCGAGGCTAGAGCTACAAGCAGCAGTCATGGGAGCCAGACTCGCAGAAACGATAATAGAAGAGCACGAGAGAAAACCTGACTCCAAGGTATTCTGGACAGATAGCAAAACAGTTCTCAACTGGATACGGACCGGATCACGAACATACAAACCCTACGTCGCACATCGTTTAGCAGCTATAGAAGAGTGCTCCAAAGTCAACGAGTGGCGTTGGATCCCGACGAAAATGAATGTAGCAGACGACGCCACACGAGACGTACCGCCGACCTTCGATAAAAATCATCGGTGGTACAAGGGACCCGATTTCCTGTATGAAAATGAAAATCTCTGGCCTACCGAAACACCTACAGCAGAACCATCTGAAAAATCCAACGAAGAGAGGATACATCACGTAACCGACAACAGACGTCCGAGGTTAGCAGAAGCCCTACCTGAAACATCGCGCTTCTCTAACTGGGACAGACTTCGATACACAGCAGCGAGGATTCTACAGTTTATTCAGATCTGCAGACCCACAAAACACAGTGTCCACTACAAAAGAACCAAAAAGAACAAAGAAACAGACCCAAATTGGAAGAAGACAAATAAATCAGAAATCAGACGAGGTGTAACAGCAAAGAAAACAACGCCTCTCAAGAACAGAAAATTCCTTCCAGTCTCCGCTGAACTCCTCAAGGCAGGAGAAGAATTATTGATGCGCTCCGCACAAGAAGACTCCTTCGCAGAAGAAATAGAAGACTTGAAGAACAAGAAGACGATCAATAAAGAAAGTCGTCTACATCAGCTGAGCGTTAAATATGTGAACGGAGCAATAAGACTCAGAAGCCGCATCCTAGCAGCTCAAAATATAACAGAAGATTTCAAGAGTCCATTAGTAGTCGACGGTGATCATCCTACAGTCAAACTCTGGATAACAGCAATACACCGCCAACTACATCACGCCGGTGTAGAAGCAACAGTGAACGAATGCAGACAGCAGTACTGGGTGCTGCGTATACGTCCTGTAACACGGGCATTACTTAGAAGATGCCTATTTTGCAGAATGAAGACACAAAAACCGCCACACCCAAGAACAGGAGATCTACCAGCATGTCGCTTAGCTCATCACAAACGACCCTTCGCCTTTACTGGAATCGATTACTTCGGACCTCTCTCTGTGACCGTCGGGCGAACACGACAAAAGAGATACGTAGCTATTTTTACGTGTCTTACCACGAGAGCGATACATCTAGAGATCGCCGGATCGCTCAACGCAGACTCCGCGGTAATGGCGCTCAGAAGAATGATTGCGAGACGTGGTTGTCCGACTCAAATCTGGTCGGACAACGGCACCAATCTAAAAGCAGCGGACAAAGAACTTCGACAGGCAATCGACGAGGCAACCATACAAGAAGCAGCGAAGAGAACTATCTCCTGGCGCTACATACCACCTGGAGCACCATTCATGGGTGGTGCTTGGGAACGTATGGTACGATCAGTCAAGACAGCGCTCGGGGCGACATTGCATGAAAGACACCCAACAGAGGAAGTACTCTCAACTCTACTCGCTGAGGTAGAATACACAGTAAACAGCCGTCCACTGACGCATGTATCGACCGAAGCAGAAGATCCAGAAGCTTTAACACCCAACCATTTTCTACTGGGAGGATCTGGACGAGTGCCACAGCCAGGAACGTTCAACGAGAAGGACACCGTCTCTAGATCCAGTTGGCGTTCGGCACAACGGCTAGCAGATATCTTCTGGGCGCGCTGGATAAAGGAATACCTTCCGACACTTCAAAACCGGCGGGAGCCCCACGGACAAGGGCCAGCGATACAGATCGGCGACCTGGTACAGCTAGTCGACCCCAACCTTCCTCGCAACGTGTGGATCCGAGGCCGAGTCATCGCAACATACCCAGGACCAGACAACGTCGTGCGCACCGTGGACGTCCAAACTAAAGGAGGAGTACTGCGACGACCCGTCAGAAAACTGGTGATCCTGCCCCTATCTACCAACGTCGTGCCCGCACCCGGAAATGATGCAACAAGTAGCACGGCGGGAGAGATGTGCGGGACAGCCTAACAATATAGATGTAATTAGCTGTAAGATGTAAAATAATTATTAATGTACAGATTTCTATGATAGTTAATAAGTTTTAGTTATAGAAAATATACAGTTTGTAATATTATTAATGTTAACTAGTTTAAAAAATACGCGGCTTTCGTTAAGGTAAAGATCTCTTGTACTTAAGTAACCGCGGCTCTCGTTAAGGTAAAGATCTCTTGTAGTTAAGTAACCGCGGCTTTCGTTAAGGTAAAGATTTCTTGTAGTTAAGGTTAATGTAAAAAATAAAACTATATTCTTATTGGTAGAAAAGTAAGGCTTGTGATTAGTTAACCAATAGGAAACACGGAATTAATTTATATAAATATAGGGCAAAATTGTAAGCGATACAGTCGGCAGGAAGACTCAAAGGAAACAATAAAACAGTGCTCTAGAAAATTGGCGTTTTCACTTCAAGCCAGCGAACAGTAAAATGTACAAACTGTACATAAGTCAACTCCGAAACAAATGTCTGCGTTACCCGGCAGCGCGGAATCGAGTGGCCCAAACATTCGGGTCCCCAATGTTTTGGCCAAATATCTCAGAGGAACACCGATAACCTCAAGATATCATCACTGGCAAAGTCAAGGGCTAAAGATTATGCGTGTATAAACAATAGTGATGTAGTGCTGGCGGAATAGAAAGTAAGCGCCAGGACAGCAACAAAAAATTTCTTCAACTTTGCCAGGTGAAGCAGTGATAGCCTAGCGGTTGAACGCTTACCTTCCATGCAGGAGGGTCCGCGTTCAAACCCGGCCCGCACCTCTGACTTTTCGGAATCATGTGCGGATCAGAATTTGATTATCACTTGCATTTACGGTGAAGGAAAAACATCGTGAGGAAACCTGCACACCTGAGAAGGCTCCATAAAGTTCTCGACGGTGTGTGTAGTCCGCCAACCCGCACCGAGCCAGCGTGGTGGACTAAGGTCTACCCCTTCTCATTCTGAGAAGAGACCCTTGCCCAGCAGTGGGACAGTAATGGGTTGAATTTATTTATTTTGCCAGGTGAAGAGCAAATACACGAAAATCTTACGGTAATGAAACATTGAGGGGACTTCTTGCTTCTAGCGTCTGCATAACGAAGGTAGAATTAATGAATTCAGAAAATAGGTCTCAAACAAAATGTTGCAACGTATCTAACACACATTTTTACTTTACGAGTTATAAGACTCAACTTCCCAAGTAGCACTAACTCGGGGAACATTCGCGTGAGCTATCCAATTGGGTCTAATGTGTGTAATTAAGCGCGAGACATCAGAAGTGGCCGTCAACAAGATGGTGGACCTAAGGATGTGCCATATTCATCGTTCGATGTGTCAGTGAAATAAGTTGATACACTAAAGCATAACATAACATAGCATTTCACCTGTATCCTACGAAGGGTTAGACAAAGGTGTACTAATGTACACTCATATTTCGCCGATGCTGTTAACGACGACTTGCGACCCTATTAACATCTACGAGGCACGAATCCAAACACCGGGCTACTAGAGAAAATTCCAGAAAAATTTAAGACATACAAATATTATTTTGTTCCGTGCAAGAATGGAATCCGTGACACGTAGCACAGTAGTCGATAGTTCAACCAATGCGCCAACCGTGCCGTTTAGCGATAGAATAGAACAGAATATAAATTAATTGTTTTCATTTCAAATAAATTTATTACAGGCACTTTTAAAACGTTAATAGGACTTGTTGCACGGTTCCAAAAGCTTGGTCCTATGATGATCTATAAGTAGTCCTACAGACAAATGGGCATGTAGACAGAGGGTGCACATGAACATACATAGCGGTCTTTATGTATAATGAGGCCTGTAATACTTAATAACACAATGCCCAATGGCATAGCGTCTTCCTTGCGTGCGTGGGATTCCGAGTTCAAAGCTGGTAAGAGGACAAATATTTGTACCTATGTAGATGTAAGAAATGAATCAAGTGCAACGAACATCGCGTATAACAGTCATAAGACAAAACGGGTATACCTATATGATATCTTTAAATAGATATTGTACAATATGGATGCAACAACTGCCCGCTTAGTTCTATAGATGGGAAGTATAGGAATTCAGTGCAACAAGGACACGCTGAGTTGGTTATAAAGAATGTAATCGAAGGAACAACCAATTGTCTTCATAAACACAGTAAAGTTTATAAAAACTAAAAATATTTAGAACCTGAGTAGACTTGCAGAAGATGTGAATCACCATACAAAGTTATCGGGAACTCGAGGACTATTTGTACAGAATTCCCACGAATTATGATTCATTTAAAATATTATCCTTGTTGGAATACACAATACTCCTATTGTCTAATTAAGAAAACGGAGCACTTAAGCAATAAACTCCTGTTACCCTATATGCAGTAAGGAACTGTGGCAGGTACTTCGCATTGAATATATCATAAAGCTACTCACAAATATACTTTCGTAAGTCTCTCCGTAGAACCTGATGGGTACTTTCAGCGATATTTCAGGCGACGGTACTTCGCTACCGCGCGGTAAGTTTTGGTCGTACCCCTGCCCGTGGGGGTAAAACTGGTCGCGCGTTACTGCGCTCGCGCACGCGACAAGCGCGAGAACTCCCGCGCACGTCCACATCTCTCCACGCTTCACACAACACTGGAATCGCTGGAATGCCTCGTTAATGGGACGCACATTTTGTCGCATATATACGACTATACGGAAATAAACCTAAGCTTTGTTTCGTAAGGTGCAGGAGCGAATCTGGCGCTCAATGGATTTTTGGGTCGATGAAATAATTTTCGGGAGTTGCTAATGGTGCTCTCATTAGTATAGATAGGTTTATTTTCGAGGTTTGCTAATGATCCATTAAGTTAATTTGTTTACTATATTTTGTTAAATTAACTGTATACTAATAGTTTCGTTTGTTTTACTATTTGAAACATTCTAATCCGTTTTACCCGAAAAACATAGAAATCTGAATTAAATAATTTGTGCCTACTATGATAAGCCTATCATGTCGCTAGCAGTCGACTGACTGCTGCTGTACTGACTGAATACCAGCTGAAACCAAGCGGTTTCGGAAAACAAGAGGTCTGCAATTTTGGTAATAAATTCACACTCACAAAATATAATTCCAAAACAAAATAAACAAATGGCAAATGAATTAGACACTAATTAATTAGGTACACAGTATCTGGAATGTCGTTATCTCGTACAAAGTTAGAGACGCGTTGTTTGTTTGTTTGTCCCCATTAATGAGCGGTATTATCTCCTAAACCATCCGATTACTACTCCATTCATTTAATGTAGCTACTAAGATAGGTAGATACTAAATATTATTTTGAGAATAATGAATCAGGGATAGGTCGGTTGTGGGAACTCGGGGGTGCCAAGACGCTAACTAGATATTTTTTTTAAAACATACATAACATTTCTCCATTTTATAATGGGGGTAGGCAGAAAGTACAAAACGATACGTGGGAGAATCTTTATGAGAGAGCTTTCGTGATGTTTCTTCTTGTCTCAATGAATCATTTCAGCCTATATCAGTTTACAACTGGACAAAAGTTTCTTCCAAGACGAGGTGCCTGGAGGAACGAGAGGCCCTATTAAGTATACAGAGATAGCGATGAGAACAGAAATCTCTCGGCTACGAAGTTCTTAAAACTTCTGAGTTCTAATGCCAGCAGGCCTAGACAAGAAACTCGACAATCGATGAACAGAATCGCGAGCACAATGTATTTTTTCAATTTTCAATTCAGTTCATTTTGATGGAGTTGCTATTCTCTAGAGATTGCAAATTGTGTACTTTTCTGCAGGTACTGGTATAGCAAGAGGACCCAAGGCAAGGAGTAGTAGTATTGTAGTACTTGAACGAGTTAGAGGATTAATCAAAATAAATTGGCACAACAATTTAATGAAGTCTATTTATTTTCAGTTTAAAGGATTGATCACTTCATTCGCTTACTACTTTCCGTAACAAAGACTTCGTCCATTCCAAAAAGCTTCGTTTTCAAATGCTTTTTCTTTTATAATGACCAGCCAACCTTCACTTAAAATTCTGGCTCCATGAAACCTCTGCAGTAGATACTCCAATATTCACCAAATACCACATAGTGAGAAGTCCTTATAATAACATACACTTTTGTGGTAAGTTAGAGTATTGTACGCATTATTGACAAACAATTCTTGTTCGACGATTGAAAATAAGAATTATGAGTTGGTTCCTGATTTTTTTTCGCTGTCACATTTTTTGACGATGTAATAGGCTGAGACACCTTTTACTGTTGATGTAACAACATACGTATACACTCTGCCTACCCGGATAGAGGATTATAATTACGTGTTAGTGTAGTATTACTAGCCCTTCGAACAGCCATAGAAATGACACGTCAATGTCTTTTCCGATGTCATGATCCATATCCATGATCCTAAAATTGTTTCCTTACTGACAAAGAGTTACATACTAAAATAAACTATTAATAGATTCAGAGCAATGTATTTGAGGTGACGCGATAATTTTAGTTGTTCTTAGAATATTTTCAATTGGCACCGGTGCATTGGGAATCCCGAAATCCACTTTCAAAGGCGATTATTTTGTTAATTTGTTCGTAGTGGAGTTGTTTCATGTCGAATGGGGTCAATCGAATCAGATTGCTATATTTCTGTCTGTATACACATTTATTTTTTAAATTTTTAAATTGGTAGACGTAGGTAACGCTATCTACAATGATTAAGGCAAAATTATCGATGTCTCACTGATAGATAGTTGATACGCTTGATCAAACTATCAATTATTATGGGCAGTTACGTATTACGTTCAGTGATTGATTCTGATCTCGGTTCAAGTTCGTCGTTGTGCTGTACACAAAGCATTCAGTACACACGATTACCTGTGACCATTGACCGCACTATAGATAATTTGCAAACGAAAATATCTACTGTAATTTAATTCACAATTCCCAGGTCAGCGACCCCGATACAGAATGCACGAAACTCCTGGCAACTTGCCGCTGATGCTCAGATAAACTGGGTTATATTAAGTTGCTTGCTAAAAGATAGAAACACTTTACGTACTTCGCGGTCAATTGAATATACAAAGTAGATATGTAATGAGAACGGCGGGAAGATGTCTCAGTCGTTTTTTTCTCGTAAGACGTGTGCGAAGATTGTCGTAAATAAAATTTATGTGCTGAATTATTTTGAGATTGCATTAGTGAGCTATTTCTGTTAGTTTGTTTTCTTACTTGAACTCTCCAATTTGTACTGACATTGGTGTTTCGCGCGAGAATTATTCTTAGCTATTGTGGGCAGCGGCGTGCACAGAGTTTTTAGACAGGGTAGGCAGAAAAAAATTAAAGCTTACTTACCAATAATACCTACTGTATGTTGGTATTGGCTCGTCATCTTGTCGATTAAATAATGATGTATGTGATTTATCACCTCAAATATCTTTTAATAAATATTTATCTGAGTTATGTAGGGTAGGCAGTGTCTTTTTGTCTTTATGCACCACACGCCACTGATTGTGGGTATTGTGTTATTATACATCAAGCTACGTAAGGCAACGGTTATTAACGCAGTTTGACGGAATAATATATTTTTTTAGTTTTTTGTGATATTTTTTGGATAATAGAACGATATAAATAGGGTACATTTCTATTGCACCTCATCGTAATATTGCAGGAGAGTTAGACTTAACGTCTGAACTTCTTATAAAGATGTTCCCTGTTTATCGTTTATTAACATTACTCAATTTATCATTATGTTCAGAAGACGCCTCATTATTAAAGTCACGTACATAATGCCACGTTAAAAGTGTAATTTAATTTTAAAAACTATTACGTTGCAATATAAGTCCAGTGTCTAATAAACTATTAACAGAAATATATTGTTCGGTGGCAGACGAGGTAAAAACTAAACCGCTTATTGCCGAGTAAATGATGAAAAATGTTCTCTTCCGAGCCGGGAGCCCCTACTACGCGCTTGTTTTAGATTACAGTTTGCAAGTTGCTGTTTTGTCCTAGATTTTAAAGATAATCTTCTTATCATCACTACTTCCTTTATTCTTGGAATTGCGAGTTTTTGGATTCACGCAAAGTATTTATTGTCATCTCTGATTATGATACTATTTGACAGATGAATAGTATGGAACTTAATATTATTTATTAATAATGCAAATGAGTTTGAGAAATTGTTATGTGCTATCCAATATGTGATCTCGCTAGTAGGCCTACCACTGGCGACCACAGAAGGTCGATTCGATTCGAAGAGACTACGCCAATGATATATTATTATTATTATTAAAACTCACTCCACGCATCTGACCTACGTAAAAGCCTTATAATTATAATAATCTATAGATAGAGTATATTTAGTGCTAGAGCTAAAATTTTGTGCAAATAGTAGTGGCGTTGGTGAAGAAATTAATGCCGCCGTGACTCGGCTCAGCGTCCGGCCGGACGAGATCTAAATCTGACGGGAGCACGAGAGGGCGAGCTAGGGCGGGCGGCGGACGGCGGCAGACGGATAGAGCTCTGCACTAGCGGAAAAACTTGAAAGCCAAGAAGTCACGATAGCGTGTTTATAACTATACTTTGATATATAGACATTGGCGTCCTATAACATATCAAAGGTTCAGATGTCATATATTAACTGCAGTTTAATATAGGACTCTTCTTCAAATGCGGCGGTATAATCGGCTAGATGACTGCATCAAAAATAAATTCTGAAATCTTGTTTGGTAAATAGTTTTCCTTCTAAAAATTCAGTAAAACTTAATCTCTTTTGCGTTTTCAATTTTTATTAAACAATATCTCACAATAAGTATGTCAACGGCAATTAAAAACTATGACGTCACGCCTTAGTATTCCAAACATTTTTAGAACAAAATGTCGTTTTTGACAGTTCATAAAAAGTAACTCGGATGAATAGTAGTCATCTACCGTATTATAAAACTGCTGGTGTGGTATACTTGCTTTGCTAGGTCAAGACTTTGGTTCCGTTTGGAAAGTATTGTTAGCCCGTGTCAGCAGTCTACAATAGAAGAAATATAGTGTTGTACGTAATTTGGATGAAGATGTACCATTTTCTTCAGTCGACATTTAATGATTTACTGCTTTTTGATAAATTGAATATTAAAAATAAGTAATTGAAAAATGTGCACACCTTTTCAATGATAAAATACAGTTATCGTTGATATTTTTACGATATATGTATTTCACAATGACCCTGTATTTTGCAATTAAATGTATTTTGTATTTGATGATAAACAAAAGACAAATTCATGCTCGAGTAACAGTTTATATAGAGTTGTTGCAGGTCTAAGAGAATTTTAACCATATAAGCTTTCGTCAAAGTACGATAGTGGACAGAATACCTTTTTTGCTAATAGTAGTAAAACGCTGCGTAGAGAAATTCTATGATCATATTATTGAATTTTTTCGGACCCCACCACTTAGCACAATATTTTCAAAATATATACCAAAAAGACATTCTTATCCGTTTTCCTCAGACTAAAGGTAATGACTCAAATGCCGGGGGCAGCCCCCGAAAATTATCTCAATTCTCAAAGACTGCATTTTTCTTAAAAACAAAGACCGCTCGAAAATTTATTTATCGCTTTTTGTGCAGATTAATTGAATGGTGGAGGGTTGCGGGTAGTTTCGGCTCGGCGTCTCGGCGGATCCGGTCGGCGAATGATTTCCCGCTTCCGGCCCGTTTCCGGCCCGTTCCCGTGGACGCGGTATTGCTAACGATACGCTTTGTGCGAACCCACCTTTGTGGTGGCACCCTTATTTATTGCGTCTATAAGAAAATGAAGTTTCTGTTGCTCCTTTTGGTTGATGGCAATTTTACTTTTGTGAGTGTTTTGTAAGGAATTTTAATATTGTTTGTTTTTAAAGTAGGTATTTTTGATTACAGCTCAATTTAAAATTTAGAGATGGTTTTTAATTGACGACACGTTTGGTGCAGTGGCTAAGCGATTAGCTTTCTACGCTACGTGTCGCGGGTTCGATCCCCGCACGGAACAGATATTTGTATGATCTACAGATAGTGGTTTCGGGTCTGGATGTGTGTGCATGTGACATGTATGTTTGTAAACTGTACTCACGATACAGGAGAAATCCTAGTGTGATACAAAGTTAAAAAAAAAAACCCCGTGTATTTCAACAATTTTGCGTATAAGCAAAACTCCAAAGCTAACATACTATTTATTATTCACTACATATGTAGAAAAATAGCTAGATGAATTAAAATAATGACATATCGATGCGAACGTTCTTATCGGTGAAAGAAAATGATCGGTAGGGCCTTACTTGTTGTAGCTTAGTTTTTTAATGGTCATATATCCCCGACCCAATCTTGTCAGTTGATTTTTCAACCTATACAGAACATTTGGAAAACGATACGTCGTTTATAGCGCACGTAATATATCGTAAACTAAAAAACTATTATGAGTCATTCCTGCATATAGTTAGCCTTAAAATCTTGAGCTAATCATGAGTTTAAATAGTGTAAATGGCGGCCGTAAGGTAACATTTTATGAAAGTCTAGACGCTGGGAAATGCAGACAGAGTAATAAATTACTTTGAATGACCAACTAGTAAAGACAGGGCTGTCGCGTCTAGAGAACCGATAACATGATGTATATGGTCACGTACAGAAAGAATAGAGATCGGTGGGTTTTCTAGGTTTTACGTTTCTCTGAATAATTGTAAAGAAGGTTCTACATGGGACCATAACAGCATCGGTGAAATGTGGGTGTTATAAGTACATGTGTACTTAATTATTTGGGGAATGTAAAGGTGTTGCTATGTTATGTTGTGAAGAACGGACTTATTAATAGCAATTTGGTTCTGTATGCTTAAGCCACAATATTTAGGGCATTTTATTGGAATCAATTTAGAATGAGATATCGCACGTTAGCAGTAGCACGTAGTATGTTAGCAGGTGAATAGATATAAAGAAAAGAATAAAAATTTATCACTACATATTATAAATCAAAGTCCCGGCCACGTATGTCTGTCTATGTGAATGCTTAAAAACTACTGAACGGATTTTCATACGGTTTTCACATATGAACGAAGTGATTCATGAGGAAGGTTTAGGTGTATAATTTATTAAGGTTTCGTGTAAATTGCCTGAAATATGACGATGATTGTTGAATATGTTGGAAAAAAATGACGACTGGGAGCTTTACTAGCGTTCGCCGCGTAAACCCATTGAGTTATATAGGTATGCTTATATGCTCTGCTATTCGTGCGAAGCCGGGACGGGTCGCTGGTTATATTATAATACACAAATTACCTACAAAAATAGACAGTGTTATTATGGGTATACAAAAACTATATTGAGAGATGTATTGCAGATACATTGCGTTGTGATAAACCTCCCATAGGTCAGGTCATAAGCACAACCCCCGTATCCTTATTCCAAAATGTAAGAAACAATAAGGAAAAGTCAGTAATAATGAAGAGTTCCAGGGGTGTCCGCAAATAATCTACTTTGTGCGGCACGTGACCGCGTCTCGGCGTCACTTAATTAATATAAACTCTCGGGACAGCCCTGCGTTACCGGTAAATTATTGCGAGCATGTGCACGTATGCTGCTTTACTTGAATATACGAAGAAATAGCATGCTACGAAAACCAGACAGAGAGACACAGATTCTCTAAGGTGTCCTAAATAGTTTCGTCTGAACATTCAGTAACTTTTCGAATGTTTTAAGGAAAGGTAAACATATAACCTTATTATTGTAAAAGAAAAATTGGTCCTAATAGGACCTCCAATTAAATTATATACATTCCAACAAAAAATAATCAGGGTTAACATAAGTATATACATGAATGTCTTAGGAAATTAAATATGTATTTCTGATTTATGATTATTGGATATAGATACTATAATAATGCAAAATTTTAATTTAATAATCCATCATATTTTAAATGGTTTCTGAATGGTTATTTATCTTCTGTTCAGACTTTCGATGATCTTTTTACTTATATTCGGATAATCCCTCAGCTTGGATGTTGCAGTATTTATTCAAGATATTAAAAAAAAAAACATCAGCAGTAGTTGTTGGTCGTAACACATACAGGAAGAAAATGATAACTAAGGCCCAAGTTCACTAACAATATAACCAGCGGTTAGGATACACAAATCAGCCGTTTGACATGATCTTTTAAAGCTATTTTCATTTTAAACATCTTTTATATTTTTGGTGAACATGTTCCTAAGTAATTTTATAGGATCGACTCTGCTACAAAACAAATAGCAACACGTTTTCATGAACCGGAGACTTTCAAGCTATTGAGCTAGAAATATAATGATCTGCATAATATTTTGACAGCCAATTGCCAGATTTTCAATTCTGAAATGTATCTTCGATTTCAGTAGAAAATTAAACATTTCCACCAGTATTTTAGTATACCTACAAACATGCACTGATCAGTGCCGGATTAACCACGTAGCAAGAGTAGCAATTGCTATGGGCCCCGCGCTAAAGGGGGCACCGCATTCCCAAACCTCCGCCTGAGCGTCATTTTTTGAGTGAAACTTATTAAGATGTGGTATATTGAACTTATTTGACGTCACAAAGACGTGAAACGTTACCTATGTTTTCCGACTATAACAATCTACGCCAGACAATCGGTAACCGATTATTTTGTTGGCGAAAATAAAACACAGAATTTCATACGGGAAACGGACAAGTTCTATAAAAGGTCACTATACATAAGATCCCATAGCAGATCAAGAGCCCCACGATAGAATTTGCTACGGTCCCCGCGCTTGCTTAATCCGGCACTGGCACTGATAACTGTGTGCATTAATATGTTGGAATATAAAAGTACACTAAAACTCCAACATTTATTCGCTGATACGATAATTGAATTCCCAGTTTTTGGCGTGCGGTCATCGAATGTCCGATTACCATACATTATTTATGTGTACATACATTAATTTGTATGAATATAGGTACGAGCAGTCGCTTCGTTTTTATGTATGTTTGTGATGTCTCAGTTTTAAACTGAATTGTATTGTAATTGTAAACTGAACGAGTTGCTAACCTACTGTGTTTTTTGTAGTAGAAAATCATGATGAGGTTTAATTTTTTTTTAGTTTCTAAAACGTATGGCTAAGTTCACAGTTGATCCATTTAGCTGACATAGTCAAAAACTAGTGGGTTGGCCACCCAGTGTGTTGTGGTCTAATTATTGCGGTGTCTAAACCAAATTACTAGGTCCATATCGTCATAATTTGTGTTTGTGGCTGCTCTCTGCGTCTCTGCAACGACAGACATCGGAGCCACAGAAGTATTGCTTATTAAACTTTTGGACATCTATTTCGCGTGTGTGGCTGTTTTAATCATCCCATTTCAAATATCGGTGATCTTAATGAAACGGCTCACGCATTCAATTCCGCGAACATTTCATTTTGTCATCGAGCGAGACGAACTCAAAGATATTTATTTCTTAGAAATACTGTGGACAAACTTCTCGTCAATGAACTCACTGAGGTAGAAACAATAGCATTAACTGTTTGTGCGTCTGTTCCTGACTGTTGCCATGTTCAGTTTTCTGACTTATTTTTTACACAGTACCTATTAACTGCCTAATTGGTATAGTGGTCGCATGCGCGGTTGCTGAGTATAAGGTCCTGGGTTCTGGGGTGAAATTCTCAGTAACAGTCCGGAGTTTGGAATTGTGTCCGGCAGATGGCAATAGGTCCGCCCCCTATCACATGGGACTTATTAACGGTATCGGCGAAATGTGGGTGTACAAAAACCTCTGCCTAACCCTTTGGTCAATACTGGCGTGATGCTATATGATGCTACTATATTCCAATGACTTTATGTACGCATGTGTATACCTCCGCAGTGTGAATGATACTAAGTATAAGTACTTGAGGTACTGCCAATTTTAGGTAATTTTTTTATTTATTTATTGGTATACTAACAGCATACATATAAAAATTTAACCAATTTTAACATAAATAAAAGTTCTTCTATGTATGCCCATTACAGGTACACACAGCATTTATAGACTACAACACTGGATTATATTGTCGTGCCGATCTCCACGTCTAGGACTTTACCCAGTATTGATACAATAACATGATCATAAAAAGTGAGCTCATTTCAGACATTACCTTTGCTCTTTCATAATTGAGAGCGACATCAATACAATCATTTCATTGCCACGTTATCTATGTTACTTACATTTGTGAATTTGGGAGCCGCAATTATGGACAAAGATACTTCTAAATGTGATTTCTGCTATATTTCTGACGACAGATAGTAACTTTTTATAATGTAAAATTGCTCGAACACATCTGAGCAATTATCATGAGCAATCTAAAAACGCAATAAATTCCGGCGACATCAAAATCCCACTTCTCTGAACTCCAAATAACCAGAACTTTTGTGCCAGTTGTTTCGCAAGATGCTCTAATCAACGGGTACATTCAGCCACAGGCCGACGCGTTACGTCAGTCATAAAACAGGAATCGCATTAGCAAAGGGTTGGACGAGGCAGGCCGTTTGATGCGAGCGTTGTTGCGGTATCGCGGTGTGTGGGACAAGGGGTACGAGACCCGAGGACTTGGGTATCAGTCAGCGACGGGTAGGGAGAACATTTTAAAAGCTTACTTACCAGTAATACCTACTGTATGTTGGTACTGGTTCGTCGTCTTGTCGATTAAATAATGATGTATGTGATTTGCCACCTGGAATATCTTATAATACATATTTATCTGAGTTATGTAGGGTAGACAGTGTCTTTATGAACCTCACGCCACTGATATCAGTAGCCTTTGTGTGTCCGTTTGTCTTTTGTTCACCTGTTGCCATTAATCAAGCTGTCAATGATGATGATTATGAACAAACATCCAGCGGTATTGGTGACGAGAAAATACATCGAAGTTTGCCAAATGGTTTGCATTTCTTCGTTCTCGGAGTTGTACTAGCTGAATTATATGCCCAAAAGATCTTATACATAGAAGCAAAAACCTCGCAAAATGTAAATGGTTACAGTACAATTAGCTACTTATCTTCCTCTTTTACTTGATTCTGTGATTGGTACTGATAATTCGAAATGTTTCAGAACGACTATGATAGGCAATGAGTTTCGTAGCTATGTCTACCCTCGTCAGCTCATTCCTTGCGCCTGCGCTTAAGTGGCCGCTCGTAAACAGTTTACGACAGTGTGCCAGCGGTGGAGATTAAAATCATGCATTTATTTTATTCGTCATTATTTCACAGCGCCCTGCCTACGTTTACAAAGCGAGCTAGCTCAAAAATTTGGAACAATCTCGCTTCTGTTACATTTTTTACTGGTTCCTATTAAAAGATAAAGGTTTATGTACTTTTTGTCATTAGGGTATTCATTTGAGTTTGTGTCGTTACTTCAGTTTAAATGTAGTTGAAAGGTTCTTGACTGTGGCAGAGTCATACATTGTCAATTAAACTTTAATGGTTCTATGAATGAGAGTTGTGGATGAGAATTTTCATTCTCTGATAATGAGTTAAATTACTTGTTAGATTGCTTGTTTAGATTGCCATCAACTTGTTAAGTGACTTTGAAAATGAATAAGAACTACTTCAGAAGACATATTGTTATGAAGAAAAAATGCTAGTACTTCTTATTTCCCTACTTAAAAATTAACTCCATTCACAGTTCCATACGACTATATAAGTATAAAAAGTAATTTGAATACACGGCGAGAATTTAGCAACTTATTTTTTATTTATTCTAATTGAATGAAATTGAGTAGTGGTGTCATTAAATTATATTAAATGTTACACAAATTATTCCACAGTTAGTTGGAGTAAATTATATTCTGAATGTCTAATTTCCTTAACGATTGTCGTGTTGTCAAAAACGCACAAGTACTACTATTGTACTTATGTAAGTATGTCGTGAAAATTTGTTATACAATAAATATTTTTCTCTCAATTTAACATAACACAGCATCACGCCTGTATTCCCTGTAGGCTTAGGTAGAGGTGCACTATTTGTACACCCATATTGCACCAATGCACCGGTATTAAGTCCCATGGAAGCGTTGAGCGCATTGTAATCTAACGGCCACAATTCCAAACATCGTGCTACTAATCAGAATTTCAAAAAAATCCAACAATTCTTTGCCCGACCTGGGAGTCAAACCCGGGATCTCATTCTCAGCAGTCGCACAACCGACCGCTAGACCAATGAGGCAGATAATCTGCCACTATCTCAAGTTATTTCGATAAAAAGATTAAATCACCCAAAAAGTATCAATTCAATAAGCCGTTTTCACCTAAATCTGAACCGAATAATCCAAACTTTATCTCATAATATTATCCTGAGAATCTTCGTAAAGTGGCACTCAACTTTTATTCTACCCAATCGAATCCGCCAATGGGCTAGAACTGGTATATATTGAGGTTCATGAGCGAACAAATCGGCGATAACGACTGAGGTCGGATGTTGAACTCGCGAAAATATACAAGGTCAAAGTTTCTTACGATAGTGAGAAGGGAACGTGATATAGTTGAATGAATGTTGTATAATAACTCATTTGTTCTCTGCTATAACAATCAGCCGATAAATGTTATACCTGAAATGCTAATTACTAGCCCTGCTGACCAACTAAGTACATTCAGCTTTACATGTGTAAAAACATTTCTTTTGCACCCGATGAGGTGGGGTACTCTTAAGAGTCATTCTGTTATCATTATCAGCATTAATATTTCCACTGCTAGGACTCCGCCTTAGACTCCGAGATCCCTACACCAGGCTTAAACCGCTAGTACCCATTTGGAAATTTCTAAGAAATTTAATTTACTGTTCAATTTATGTTACAAGCTTCAAGATTTACAACAACACACAATAGTTTCTTAAATCACACATAAACTGAGAATGTGGTCGAAAACGCCTCGAGATAATAATTTAAGGGGACACTTGATGGGCCCCGTAATCTGTGCAGTGTCGTGCCTACGGGCTCGTAAACGGTTTATAGTCTATGGTACAACATTACTTGTATGGTATGTTGTACGAGATTTTTGGTCCGATGAAATGTTATGGCGTGGCGTATGTTAGTTATGGAGGGTTTAGTGTGATGATGAGATTTAGTATGAGATACTGGGAGTGAGGAATGGGGATTAGTTATTCTGTAATAGGAAGTTATCTGCATGATGGACACGACGTGTGACGTGGACAGTATGTGACTGACTGTTGACGTATTTGAGCAGCAGTGCTGTATGGGCACAAGGTAAGCAATAGCAAGAAGTTATATGCTAGAGATTTGAGTACGTTTAAAAATAGCCATTAAAATTAAATATTTTTTATTATGTTGATATATAATCAGCTAAAGTCATCGACCTATGTCATGATAAATATTTTTGTTTGACTTTGATTAAATTACGAAAGCTCTCAATTTTAAAATCTAAACAGAACACAATACAGATAGGCTACACATAATAGTACGAGTACCAGTCAAAGGATACACAGGTAATTTTCTCTTGAATTTATTGTTGTGAGTAGAGAAAGGAAATAAATAAAGCTCTTTGAAGGACTCAAAAGAAAAAGAGAAATAGGCCATGATTATTTTCTTGGAAATATTTGTGTAAAGATTTTGTAAATTGCTATGTTTAAGTACTCCGTAAACAGTAAGAGGAAATATGAATAAAAAATAAAGAGAAAGCAGCCAGGTCTTGAAAGAAAAAGGTGGATTCTAATTAAAAAACGTCATGCAATTGTCGTTATTTTTATGTAGCTGTGATTGCCTAGTAGTTGAATCAAGCATTCAACCACTTTCACGCTCTAGGCCTAAGTTCAAACATGGCCTGCACCTCTGACTTTTCGGAATCATGTGCGGATCAGAATTTGATTACCACTTACGTTACCGGTGAAGGAAAACGTGAGGGAAACCTGTACACCTGAGAGTGCTAAATATAGTTCCCGATGGTGTGTGTAGTCGGCCAATCCGCACCAGACCAGCGTGGTGGACTAAGGACTAACCCTTCTCATTCCGAGAAGAGTCCTTTGCCCATCATTGGGACAGTAATGGGTTGAATTTATAATTTTATGTTTTACTAGCTTTTGCCCGCGACTTTTTAGAATCTGATATTTTCCTGCGGTAAAATGGAGCCTGTATTTTAAGTTAGACCTCTAGCAATACATCGGTGAAAACTGCATTCAATTCCATGCAGTAATTTTTGCGTGATGCGTGTACAAACATACAGACAGGGAAAAATTCTGAAAACTGTTTTGGCTTCTGTTGCTTTAATATTAGTTTTTCTCCAATATCTATAATGTACAGACATCGGCCTGTTATAATTTTATTATATGTATCCGTACTGATAAGTAACCGCAAAAAAAACCCTATACGTTATTTAACTAATGTACATATTTAACATTCTAAACTTTATATATAATACTTTTTCATTTCCATAATCCAAAGCTGACATCAGTATTTCAATTATGCCAATAATTAGAATCGATGTTTCATAATTCCGAATGTTAATTAGCTACGTTCAACAAAGCTGTAGTAACAAAAAAATTGCAGCTCACTTCAGCTTAGCTCATTTTTTAAATGAAAACTATATGAAAAATACTTTATGTGAGCAAATAGATGAACAAAGGCCCTACTGGGTCAGGTAAGCTTTTGTTTAGAGCTCCGAATCGCGAGAGTTTTTTGTTTATATTTGTTTAGGACAAAGTTTATCAGGGTACGGCGGGCCTCGTGCAAATATATATCACGGGCCCGATATAATATAGAGAACAGAGTGGTTCGGAATTAAATTGACAACGTGCGCTCATCTTGGAAACTAGGGGATGATTCGGGGATGAAGTACGTGTACATATTTAATAGAGGCAGCTGGTTTGTTTCTCATGGAAGTTGTGATAGATTAGGAGCAGTGTTGTGATGGAATGAACATAGATCAAAACGGATCGTCTCGCATATCTGTGTGTTCTTAACATGTCGTAAAAACTACGGGATATCCTCACGGGGAGCTCTTTAACATTTGCTCTACCGGCAAGAAACTCCATAGATACTCTTTTCCATGGAAAATCTCAAATCTCTTTCAACTATCTTGCTATCTGTACACGATGTGGAAAAAGTATGAGAGAACAATGTAGGTTTTGTCAAATATATATTAAGTGGACCTTAAAAAAAAGCAATTCCCTTACACTGTGCTCACATTTACAATTGTAGCCACATGTAACTAATGATCAAAAAGATAACATAACAAATGCAAGTAACGATAAAACTTAAAATGTCAACTAATTCAAAGGCAAGGGGTTCAAGTGCAGGCAAAGTTTTAGTTAGCTGGACCCTGGTCAAAGCTAGGATTAACCAGAGAGACTGAAGGAATATAGTACCTACCTATAGTAGGTAATGATCAGGTCTTACATTATAGTTACAACCCTCATTTCCATCCTCAAGAGGTTCAATTCAAGCGCGGATTAAAATCCTAAGACGCAGTTAATTGAAAAGGTTCGTCTATTGCAGTAACATTAAGTTTTATTGGTGGTCAGTTTACGTCTGCCGAGGGACTGTACGCCTTCAGCGTAATGATAATGTCGATGACCTCTGCTGCATGTAAACTCAATGGTTTGTTTTGTTTCAAACTGTGCGTTGTTAGAATTTCTTTCGCGTTTGGTCGGGTTTTTTTTGGTAAGTAGAATTTTGGGTGAAAAAGGATTTGGTATTTATGCTGTGTAGTTTATGTTACCTTGTTTTTTTAAATGTTTGGTCCTTTGAGTCTTATCAAACCCATCACAAACCTGCGCACCTGAGAGGGCTCCATAAAATTAACGATGGCATGCATAGGCAGCGTGGTGGTCTAAATCCTTCTCGTTCTGAAGAAGGTGCCGGTGCTCAAGAGTGGGATAGTTATGGGCTGGAGTTCTACCTTTCGAACTAAGATGAACATCTTAGATAGGTTATACACGGGATGTGAAGGCCGAGATAGCTCTGACGAATATTGAAGCTACTCCTTTTACCTGGACTGAAATATCCACCTTATATGCTACAGATCCGAGACATACTTGATCCGTAGATTAACTTTTTTGATTTAAATTATTTCTTTAAATGTTAAGCCCAGTTTACACGGCTCTCTGCCGGCCGCCAACTTATGCCGTTTAGTTGATGCCACAAGTACGGCACACTGCGTTGTGGCAACAAGTTGCAAATAACTTTGCGTATACCATGAGTTCGTTATAACTTTGCACAGAAAAGTAAAGTTGCAAAAAGTCGACAAAACCTAAATCTAAATAAAACTTTAATAAGTTTGCTAAAGTCTGCCTCATTTGTCTAGTGGTCGCAAGAGCGATTGTTGAGCGTGAGGTCCTGGGTTTGATTCCCGGGTAGTGTTATTGGATTTCTCTGTAAGATTAAAATATTCAGCAGCAGCCCAGTGTTTGAAGCTGTGCACGTAGATAGTAATAGATTTGCCCTTTATGATATGGGACTTAATAACGGCCTCGGTGAAATGTGAGTGTACAATGGCTCTTATGCCAGCCCTTCGGGTAATACAGGCGTGCTGCTATGAGGCTTTTAATAAAATAGGCTGTATTAACTGCAAGTAGTCACTTCTCCCACCAAACTGCGAGGTCCTCACGTTGAAGACGTTGCGTGTGACGTAAAGCGGTCACAGGCTCACATGTGCCCAGGAGCACTCTCATGTATGTCGCATGTTGCTAATCACATCACAATTCGACATTAGTCATGTCGACAGACATTTTGACAGCTGAGTAAAAGGGACGGTGGTACTTAGCTCACACAGAGCATCATGTATGGGGAATACTTGATGTTATGCTATGTAGGGTGAGGCACAGGGGTATTGTACACCTACATTTCACCAGTTCCGTTATTAGGTCCCAGAGTGGAGGACGAGTACTGGGAACAATTCCAAGCTCCGGGCCTCCTGGAAACACAGTCTGTCTCGGGTATTTAACGCAGGACCTCATGCTGAGAAGCGATATTTCAGGAATTTGGGTGTACAGAAAAAGTCCCGCGTAATACTGAAGCCAGTATGGCGCATCTTTGGCAGTCCTCCTGCTATGGCGTGAACAATTTCATTTTGAGAACCATAGAAAAAAGCAGCGTTTTTATTTGCAAGTACATACTTGGTAAAATATGACATTATCGATATCGTGAAATTCAGATATAAAAGTAGGTACACTCGTTTGAACAAAATATTTTTTATTTTCACATCGGAATATTGGAGAGGATTTTCCTGTACTTTCATACACGTGCCACAGAGTCCTCTTTGATCTCTTCCCATTAATATTCCCTGTGTGAAGATGGCTCGCATAATATTTGCTCAGGTTCTAATTAATTAATACCTCTTTCGAGATAATTAACAACCGTAATTAGTCTTTGGTCTCGATAGAGCTTCTATTTCATTTCAAGTGAATAATATATTGAAGTTGTATATATATTTGCGGACGCTCCCGTCCGCAAATATTATTCACTTGCGGTGCATATTGCACCCAGGCCAGAACTAGTTTAGCGGAATTATTATTATTATACTTGGCCCTGAGTATCTCATTGTTGGGCAAAGGCCTCCCCTAAGTCTTCCACTGAACACTGCTGTTAGAGGTTTGTCGCAAAAAATAAAAAAAATCGAATTGCATACCTTTTAAGTATATCATGGAGTTCCGCAAAGTAACGCCTGATTCCATTAATTATCTGTCATTTGATACAAATATGTTACTCAGACGAGTACTGGGAACAATTCCAAACTCCGGGCCTCCTGGAAACATAGACTGAAAGACTGTCTGTTGCTGAAGTAGAGATCACCTTAGTATCATATCAAACATATAGACGTACTAATTTCCGCGCGCAGCTTCGCCCGCATGGTTTACGAACCTGTACATTTTTCCGGGATAAATAGCCTATGTGCTATTCTAGATTATGATGTATCTCTGTGCCAAATTTCATCCAGATCCGTTCAGCCGTTTTGGCGTGAAAGAGTAACAAAGATCCATCCATCCATCCTCACAAACTTTCATATTTATAATATTAGTAGGATCATCACATCTGTTAATTGAATAATCTCACTATTAACGATTTCCCCTAAAATACTTATCAATATAAAAGTCCCAACACCGACATTTTACGTACTTCTTTATATTTGCATACAAGTTAATTTTTGGGTAATCGACCCAGCTAATTAACAGCTGATCTCCTCACGAAGGCATTACTGCCCCTGACGAAGGCTTGACATGGGTCGGCATTAGTCCTGTCCAGTCTTATCTCATTTTGCATTTTCGTTAACTTGCGCGTTACTAATTTACAGGCGTCTGCCTAGACAGATTATGTCGAGGAAGTTTCAAAATGTTGAGTAAATTGAAAATCTATGTTTACGTGTAGATATTTAGGTAGGATGGCAGTGTACACGCAAGTTAAGCCATTGATGCCTTTGTCTCATATTGGGAACGGAACTAAATTTTTTAGAATGAATGATATGATTTAGTGGAATGATTTTGTACGAGCGAATTGAGTGTTTTGGGGCTTGCGCAGTAGTAGTTCTTTAGTAGTGTATGTGATGATTTTTGGTGGTTAATTTTTATGTAAATAATTTTCATTAAGGGATAGTATGAGAATTAAACTCGGCAGTGCAACGCCGCCTGACAGACATGGATAAGCACGATTCCCGAGTATTTTGCCAAGATATTTATATCAGGAGCTTTGCCGTATTCGCCTCGAACGGGAAGCGACAATAACGAGGAAACAGTCGACTCCAGCCAAATAGTAAGCAAATAGTTGGGCTTATCTTTTCAATTTGCGTATGAAAGGTGAACGCGAGACGTCGCTCCGGGCGAATGGAAATTAACCCAGCCTCATGAGATGGCTCAAATCCTCATCTTTCTGTCTCTTTCCGACCTCATTATAAACGGGCAAATAGAAAGGGATAGCGTTAATAAAATTCCTTGCGACTGGAAAATGGAAGGATTTGAGAGTAATTGGAAATACCTTTGCATTGAGTGGCGCGCCAGAGGTTTCACGATACAGATCGCTGTGTGTATTTAACTTGCCTTTTGTATGAATTTAATCAGATTCCCTCAGCTCTTGTATTGTACCATTAATTGGAATTGGTATTGAAATTTTTCAAGTTTGGTTTATAATACAAATGATTGGTTTTTAACAGTCGCAATAAGTTTGTATGATAGGAAGGGGGAAAGTAAGTCTCTATTGGACTCGCACAGTCTGGATTTTAATGGTGGCGTTTTGGTATGAATAAAAATATCTATACATACATATAATAAAATTATAACAGCCCGATGTCTGTGCATTATAGATATTGAAGAAAAACTAATATGTGAGGTCTTTGTTAGAGCAACAGAAGCCAAAACAACAGTTTTTAGAATTTTTGTCTGTCTGTATGTCTGTATGTTTGTACACGCATCACCCAAAAACTACTGCATGAAATTGAATGCAGTTTTCACCGATGTATTGCTAGAGGTCTAACTTAAAATATACGCTCCATTTTACCGAAGGAAAATATCAGATTCTAAATTCCACGCGTACGAAGTCGCGGGCAAAAGCTAGTCTTGAATAAAGATGTCTTATACAAATAACTGACAGTTTCACCTTCAAATGAATCTTTATACTTGAATGCTCTATTACATCACTAAGGGATGACTTTTAAAAAGCTAAGTAAACCTCAGCTATAATTTATTCATCTGATAATTCCATACAAAAACTTTTGTAATTTCAAATTAACAGCTAGATAATTCTTCCCCTGGCATTGACTGTCTAGATAAAAGTTATCTAACAGTTAATTTGAAATTGGAACCGTTTTTTTTTGGAATGGTCTTATTTGAGGATTATTCCAGCTATTTACAAATCGGTCCTAAGTAAAGAAATGGTTAATTCTCCTTTGTTTTTATTGCCAGTAGGTCTTGTTTTATGCTTTCTGACCTATATCTAGATCAATGTACCCACGATTTTGGCACCAATTGCCTTGTAAATAGGGATTATATTACCTTATTATTCTAAGGTTTACAAGCAAAACATGTACTTACAAAGGTGGATATACGAATTCTTGTGTAAGTGGCTGAATTCTTACTAACCTATATTGTGTTAACACCTTTGGGACCCCGACTAACCCAGTAAGCTTTGAGATACATCGAGTACAATATTATATAGGTTGTATCTAAAAAAAGCATGTATTGGATAAATGGTCAAAATCTACTCACCAATTGAGATAAGCGTGACAATTGGAGTCAGCAACAAAATTCGATTGACAATTGGATATTATAAACAAGAATTGATGTATTCAAGACGGTAGCGCCAAGACTGAAGAAACATTCCTCATCCTTCAGATCGGAGGTTCGTAACCCTATGCTACGTAGCTCCGTAGCCTTCGTAGCCCGTAGCACTTAGCCTTAGGGTATAAATCTGAAACTTTTAAAGTACTTTTACCCACGCCTATTAAGCCTTATTCACCTTTTATATTTTATCTGCAGATACTGAAATACGGGTTCAAACATATCTTCATCCTGTACATACAACCACAAGTTTGATATACAGTGTGTCTACAAAAAGAAATCTCGCCTCCTGAAATATTCACTTCGTAAAAATGTAAGGGGAAAGCCAAAAGGCTTACAGATTGTGGTGACTTGAAAAACTTACACTTGTATACCTATGTATGTATGTATGAGATAGTTTACATTATTCACGCCTCACGTCCTCAGGGAGTAAGCTGACCTTAATGTTTTTGTTACGAAGCAGTAACGTCGGTAGGTTGTGAATTTCTTTTTAATTTTAGTGTTACTAAGGCTTTTTTTACCTGAAAGCAAAACCAGCAATAATGATTTAAATAAATGATGACGGCACGGTTGGCGCAGTGGTTGAGAGATCGACTGCTGCGCTACGTGTCGCGGGTTCGATTCCCGCACGGAAAAAATATTTGTATGATCTACAGATAGTTGTTTCGGGTCTGGGTCTTTGTGTATGTGAATATGTGTGTTTGTAAATGCACCCACGACACAGGAATTATTACCAGTGTGAGGAAAGGTTATTAAAAAAAAATAAAAAAAATTTGACCAGCTTTTGGTATCATGCACTCTACAAAGGGACACTATGCTTGGGAGGTGAAGGTGGACTACACACACCATCAAGAATCTCATTGTCCCTTCTTAGGTGTACGGGTTTCTCCCACAAAATTTTTCTTCACCAGTTATGTAAGAGATAATCAAATAAGTGATCCGCAAATGTATTCGATAAGCTAGAGGTGTGGGCCATGTTCTCAGAACCTCTTGGATGAAAGGCAGGCGTTTTATTGCTAGGCTATCAAAGCTTTGTTTACATATGTATATCATAAGTTAGACCTAATTTATAACATACAACTGTGTTACATTAAATAAAGTTTGGCGAGGTGTGACAAGAGCGCATAAATTTAATGTCTTTAATTTAATATAACAGCCTTGCGGTCGTTTTGATTGAAGTAAAAATAAATAATTATGTTATCCTACTATAATCCTACTAATATTATAAATGTGAAAGTTTGTGAGGATGGATGGATCGATGGATGGATGGATAGATGGATGGATGGATCTTTGTTACTCTTTCACGCCAGAACGGCTGAACGGATCCGGATATAATTTGGCACAGAGATAGATTATAGTCTGGAATAGCACATAGGCATACTTTTTATCCCGGGAAAATGCACCGATTCGTGATCCACGCGGGCGAAATCGCAGGCGGAAGCTAGTAAAAAAGTGAGGTATAGTCTACAGCTACACTTTATGTAGTGTAACTAGCAAGAAAATTCTAACAAGGAAAATAATCTTAATAAAACTAAAGGCAATTTCCTCTATGTAGGTAACATCAAAACAAATAAGTAAGTGAGTCACGTCAGAATGACTTTCTACTAATTAATACGGCCATACGGCTATTCGGCCATAATCCTCGCGTCCTCGTGGGACCGTTAGCCGAAGAAGGTTG
This sequence comes from Shargacucullia verbasci, assembly GCA_947562105.1. Taxonomy (NCBI): domain Eukaryota; kingdom Metazoa; phylum Arthropoda; class Insecta; order Lepidoptera; family Noctuidae; genus Shargacucullia; species Shargacucullia verbasci. The sequence continues at coordinate 2,661,402 of OX387287.1, forward strand.
AACAGCGACCGTGTAATAATTATCAATGTACCCTCGGGGTGCTACCTAGTACCTTTCGTAGGGTTGCCAAGTCGGATACTACGAAAAAAAAAAGTTAATTTATGGTGTTTGGTTGCCAGGGTTAAGTGTAAAGATGTTACGAATTTTGGTAATTTTGGATAATGGAGGATGACATGGCAGCGGTCTGTAAGGTTAATTGATTCCTGAAAATACCTGTCGACGGTTTTGCTAGCAATTGCCAATGTTTTTTCTGGGTGCCTGTCCCTAACAGGGTTGCCAGAGTTGAACATAGATTACGTTTTTTTTTAAACGGCTATTCTTATTTTCTTTTGTTAAATCGTCTAGTGCACGCTGTGGACTTGAGGTCTTAGACTCTAATATTAAGATAAAAAAAATCGTATGCAGGGTTTTAAGGGCGGCAAAGGAGTAGAGAAATCTACTGTTTTGGCAAAAAGTGAGAAGAATTAGGCTTGCTACGGAATCCAGTCTCGTTCAAGACTAAAAGAAAACTTTGCTAAGCATATCGGGTGCACCTCATTACGAACTTTCATTCATAAATATTCTCGTAGGAGGCCACCACAGGCAGGCTTTAATATTATATTTTCATCACAAAATAACGAAACAATAATGTACCCTTTGCGGTGTCCACACTGTAGATATTGTAACCCTCCCTCGCTCACGTGCGCACTAAAAAGGTTTTCTATTTGCATTTTACAACTTTGCTGGACTCCACAGAGCTTGCGATTTAATTTGGTGAGAATAAAGGTAGGGCATTATATCGGGCATTTTGGACATTACACCGGGTATTTTGCACATTATCGTGTGTTTGTGGGACTCTCCTGTATTGTAATTGCAATTAGCGCTGTGGAAATAGCTTATAGTGGTTATTGTGATGTTACGTTCATTTGTTGTACTTTTAGTGCGTTCCTTTTTGCTCTATTAAAAGAAAACATTATTGCTACTGAATGTACTTATTACTATCAGTACATTTGTAGTGTCTCGAACTAGATTTTGTCTTTGTTAAACTCGTCTTCATTAGCTGATTTATAGCGATATACCATCAGAAGCCCTAGTGTAAGTTTCTTTCGACAAACTCGATTTAACGCATTGACCGCGTTCGTAATAGATTGAAATATTTATATGTTATGTAGATCATTATAAGATTAACGTATCATTTGAAGTCATGAAAAATGGAAGTAATAATCACGCTTACTTTTCACACACACAAGTCAAACATTCATCTTGAATATACAGAAAACAATTAGTTGATAAAAAAATTACATAGCATCACGCCTGTATTCCTCAACGGTTAGGCAGAGGTGTACTATTGTACACCCACATTTCGTGCTTTTATTGAATCCCATGTAATAGGGGCCAAGCATATTGCCATCTTCATCATCATAAAAATTCGTTAACAAAACAAAATTTTCTTTTAAGATAAACAGATGTCATCATTAGAATTTTCAAACAATACCTACCTAACATCCAGGGCATAATATTTTAAGGAAAATATATAAGCGACACAATAACAATTTTGTGGCCCTCCGTGCCGAGGTGAAATTTCATTACTTATCCATTTTAAGGAGAGGGTAAATACGTTGACCCAAATTTTATCTTTTTCAAAATAAACATGTCTTCCCAAGTTTTCCCTCGTCATATTACATCCCCGCCACTTTCGGCCAACAAGAATTTACTTAATTTTGTGCGAAGTATATTAGAAGGTTTGGTGGGTAAATTTAAAAAGAATAAATTAGAAAAATAATTTATTTAAAGGATCTAAGAAACAATGTGACGAGAGATATAAATTTAGTCCATCACGGGAGTAGTGTTATTGGTTTTTTCTGTATGGAAATTCTCAGTAGCAGCACGGAGTCTGGAACTGTGCCCGGTACACGGCAATAGGCTCGCCCCCTATAACATGGGACTCAAATAACAGTATCGGCGAAATGTGGGTGTACAATATTACACCTCTGCCTAACCCTTCGGGGAATATACACGTGATGCTATGTTGTATGTACTACCTTGTTTCTTTCCAATAGTACTATGTTCTAGTCTGGTCGTTGTGCGACGTAATTGAAACTAGCTAACGTCACAATAGCGGATAGCTCGTTTCACCGTTCTAAAATAACCTGCTAACGTCTATCCGCTAACATCTAACTCGATCACGTTGCTCTCGAACATAACGCATATACAACGTTTCGTTACACCTACATCGCTAAACACTATCGGGCTCGCGCGACCCGTAGTTGAGTGCCGTAAATCCCGCTACTAAAATATCGCGTTTTTAACAACCGCTACTGATATTTAGTAGACAGATGCGTTACTATGTTCTTGTTTGATTCCTTTTTCTAAATGTCTAACATAGTAACCCCTCGTACATACAAGAATTTATGGTCAAACTACACATCTACCCACACTTATTTAATAATATCCACTCGAAATGTGATCATGATTTTAGTACTGCCCAACTACTCCTGCAATAAATTAAATATGATCCCCTGAAAACTACATCATAATGTATTTTGAGCCTTATGTCAAGGTCGTAGGGGGCACGCACAAATCGCAAATGCTGCTTGAATATCTCAAGTTGTAACTATTTTATTGGCGAGTACAAGATGCAAGCATGTAGCGAGTTAAGACTATAGTTTAGCTAAAAGTTTTCATACAAAATGCGTTAACGTTTTTACCCCATTAAACATGAGCTGATTTTGATGATTTTTTATATGTTTTGAGGAGTCGACTGCTATGCTGCGTGTCGCGATGTCGATTTCCGCACGGAACAAATATTTGTATGATCTGCAGATAGTTGTTTCGGGTCTGGATCTTGTATGTGTATGTGGAATATATTTGTAAACGCACCCACGATACAGAAATTATTCCAAGAGTGGGGCAAGGTTTAAAAAAAAATTATATTTGTTTAACATATATTACACAAAAACGCCACCAGTCACATCTCCACTCCACTCCTGTCTTCGACCACCCACTAAGGGTCAAACTGTACACGTCATTAAGTTGGTCACCCGACGCTACAGCGACATGAATGTGGTATCAAACTGTTTTATTGCGGCCCCGCCATGATTTAATGAAATCTTTAATATCGGAGATAAGGCCCCCGGAATGTCGTAAATTGCCCGGGCAATATTCTGCGTTCCTAATGCCACCGAAATAATAAGCCGCGAGTTTTCTTTTTGTGGTACTGTGGGCATTAATGTTGATTGTTAAGGTTAAATACGTGGAAATTATTTCGGTTTGTAGGTTTCAGGGTTTATTTGTAGACGAATGGTATACCTGTCTTAAATTATAATATATAAAATTGTCCACAGCGTTTCTCTTTGGCATAGTTATTGGATTGAGTGGCGGATAATGTTTCACACTAATGATAAAAGCTCTTTGAAAATTTGTCTTTATTATGAAGTAATATTAAATCATAGTGACATTATTATAAAATAGTGTCTCAACGGAAAATTTGCTCTCACAATATTTTTTATCTAAAATAAAAGAAAAGTCCTCAATATATCCTTCACAAATCTCACTCCTCCATGAATTGTGAACTATCGGTCTATTTTTGCTGACATCTCTAAAAATATAACGGTAACAGGAAAGACAAGGAGTATATCTAACAGAACGGGAGATGCCTTGAGGGCTCACAGCTGGTGAGTTACACGGACGGAACCCGCATATATACACGTTGGACTACAAAGACGGATGTTAGGGACTTTGAGGTATGATAGAACTTAAGATATTGTATATAGAGTGGTAATAGTTGCCTGCCTGCGTAACAACTTGCTAAGCTTGGTGATAATATCGTCTTTCAATCATCATCATCATCAGCCAGAAGACGTCCATGCTGAACGAAGGCCTCTCCCAAAGGGGAGTGTTGCCGTAATCCCCACGCTTGGCGGGCGGCTTCGCAGTGGCTCACGGAATAGTGAGAGGACGCTGCTGCCCGTCCTCCGGTGTCTGGCCGCAGTTTTAGGACGTACCCGGGTCCAATAGAAGGTCCGTCTTTCAATAGCATTACGTATATCGACGATGAAGTGACAAGAACTCAGTTCTAACTGACATTTAGGCCATTTTAAGCTTTTTACTTTTAGATAGACTTTAAATTTATCTGCCAGTCTCATACATCCCGAACAACTACACAACAAGTGTGTGTCACCACTTCTTTTGTAATTTATTAGCAATATTTGTTTTTTTCATACCCTTTGTTGTAAAATAATTTGAGGATTTTTTCGTTTCCTGTAAAATTCTGTTTCGGCAGATAGAAGTTCTTGTCACTTCATCGTCGATATGGGTCCTTTTACATGGGACTCAGTGACGGCATCAGCAAAATGTGGGTGTATAATATCATCAATAAGTGTACAGGTGCATCACACCTATATTTTCCGAATGATTAGATAGACGTGTACTGTACACCTCTCATTATACAGGCGGCGTTATATGTTTTCTTTGTCAAATTGTTATTTCTCTCTAATTTAAACTTAGGTATTGAACAAATCAGTGGCGTGCGGTTCATAAAGACAAAAAGACACTGCCTACCCTACATAACTCAGATAAATATTTATTATAATATATTTGAGGTGATAAATCACATACATCATTATTTAATCGACAAGACGACGAACCAGTACCAACATGCAGTAGGTATTATTGGTAAGTAAGCTTTTAAAATTTTCTGCCTAACCTGTCTAAAAACTGTGCACGCCGCTGGGCCAAATATTTTATATAATATTTACAGGATATAACGATGCAAAAAACGAAACCCTCCGATCGCTGCAACTTATGCATTTATATTGCTAAATAAAAAAACAAAAAGTTCCCAAACACGTCACGTTCCTCAAACGCTACATACCGCACAATGACGGTTAAACTTAAGCAGACAAAACCTAAACGATTTCAACTATCTCTCGTATAGCCACTTTGGGCACGTAATGGCAGCCGAAATCCGATCCCGGATGGGGGCCGATTGTACCACACGTGACATTGGTGTGAACTAGCTCCGCGATACATGTTAGGGTTGGCGAACGTGTGGCAAATGTTCCAATATTAACTGTCAAACTTCGTGACGTTGGTAGTAATTGATGTGTAGCGTCAAGTTATTGGGTTTGGATAATTAATGTGTTGAGGTTGAGAAGGTTTCTTAGTAACATGTATGGGAGAGTGGGAATCAGTTTCTTTTCAAACTTGCGTAGAAGCAAGACCACCCAAGTTTCAAACGAAACCAATTCCCATATTTTAAAGGGTGTAATTAAAGCTAATTAACTCCATAAAATGAAAAGTCAAAGTAAGAATTACAGAGTAAAAATCTACATGTTAAAGCCATTGAATCGTCTATACCTAACCGTACAAAGATATTAAGCAGATAATAGTCATAATCATCTAAGTTCACAATAAACATGAGACATCTCAATACGTTTGATAATCGACAACCCTACGTGCCGCCATGTCGCAGTCATTTATAGAAATCCATTTATTACGTAAACGACCTAACACAGTTGAGTGCACACGCTAAAGATTTAGAGCTTGTTTCACTGTTCCCTATTTGGTTGGAGACGAGAAATCCTAAAAAAGCGTTCTATTCTTGTTCGGTTCTTGAATAAAATATTCGAGATTGGAATTATTGCTAAAACGGTTTCTTGGAAGCGTTATTGTAGGCGATAAAGTCTTTTGTTTCCGATCTATTTATTGTGTCTTCACATTTTTGCTTGCGGAAAACGTATATTTATAGTTCTTTTTTATGGTACATAGCTGATTGTAGAGCTTCTTCATGTTCAATTTCTAAAAGATACTCTCAGCAAAATTCAGAAGAGATTTTTTGAAAAATCCTGACTGATGTCTTGAAATGGATACCTACATAAGAATACAAGGTTACTTTTTTATTTACTTTCAATCACTGCTCTTCTTTAGTATTTTAAAGCACCCTTCAGATCACATCTTTGTGTTAGGTTCGTCACAGTGCAGACCAAAATTTGACGATTAGATTATCCAGTTAAAATTGATACATCAAATTAATATTATATAGTATAAAACACCATTCAAATTCTATAAAAAACATTGTTACCGTTCCTATATTTGGTAAGACAAAAAGGTTTAAAGTCTCCATTCCACATTTATCCGTATTTGTTTGGTAACTGCTACACAGACGCGATATACGACGGGCCTCCGTTCACATTACCGCGTTTATCCTGAGCTAAGTGCATTATGTGGTTGAGGAAATCTCCTGCCGAAGCACTTGTCTAGCGGGAGTGCGGATGCCGACTGATTCTGGTTGTGCTGTGCCGATTCTGCTGCGATAAAATGTTAGTATGGTACTCTTTGAAGGTTTTTCGTTTTGATGGAAGATATTGGTGGATGTGTACCTTTATGGAGTCTCTCAAACGATAAATACGTAATTAAATTACATAACAACACACGAGTATTCCTCAAATGCTAAGTTAGAGGTGTGTTATATACCTTCATTTCGCTGTTGCCGTTTTCAGTCCCATGTAATGTATTGCCATCTACCGCCTAAAATTTGAAACTTCGGATGCTACTTTGAATTTTCTACATAACACTACCCCACGTGAGGATAGAACTCAGGACCTCATGCTCACTTTTAAAGATATTCTTTAATATATTATATATTGAATATATTCGCACAAACACGGTTGCCGCAGTGGTTGAACGATCGGCTGCTGCGCTACGGGTCGCGCGTTCGATTCCCGCACGGAACAAATATTTGTATGATCTACAGATAGTTGTTTCAGATCTGGGTGTATGTCCATGAGAATATTTGTGTTTGTAAACGCACCCACGATACAGGAATTATTCCTAGTGTGGGGCAACGTTTTGTTGCATAGATGGCAGTCGCTCCATTTATAATACTTGTGGAGGAACGAGGTATGGTGTTCCTCCATTGAAAAGGGAGGATCCTTCGACCAGACAAGGTGGCCTGACGGGCCGAAGTCCGATGGTTGCCGTCGGAAATTCGTATATGTGTTAGAATCAGCGGCGTTTTTCATGGCACAGAGTATTCAGACAGGGTAGGCAGAAAATTTTAAAAGCTTACTTACTTAAAAATACTTACTGCATGTTGGTTTTGGTTCGTCGTCTTGACGATTAAATAATAATGTATGTGATTTGCCACCTCAAATATATTATAATAAATATTTATCTGAGTTATGTAGGATAGGTAGTGTCCTTGTGTCTTTATGCACCGCACTTCACTGGTTAGAATCGTTGTAAATTCTCATAGTGCGATTCAGGATTTTCTGTGGTCGCTTCACTCCGATAGATGGCGCCTTACTTTTAGCTATTTTACGTGTAGTAGTCGCTACAATATTGATATTTAGCCCACGTACCTAGATAGACTGGAAGCCGAATTAACCGATCCCGAAGTATTTTTTTTAATGTTAATAATAATAATGTCCTCCTGACCGATTTCGGTCACGGCGGCCAATCTCACCTGAGATTAGCCAACTACGAAGGAGATATTATAGAGCACAAGTGTGTGCGTAAACACAGGTGCTCTCTCTATTCCTTCACTCTCATAGCCCGATGGGACGGCAATCCGGCAATTTTTTATGTTAGACTTGGCCTGTTTTACCTACACCTTTTACCCGTACATTATTCTCTCATTGCCCCTATTTCAAAAGAACAGCTTATTTTAAACTCTTACCTCTATCCTACGTAATAGGGCCCCAAGATTGAATGGCACCACACACTCAATGCGGTTCTATTTACATAATAAAACGAGGAGGGATAGAAAAACTTCCGCAAACTGAAACTTAGGTGCAACTATTGAATGCTACTTAAGACTCTGACAATTCAATAAGAGATTTGGAGAAAATCCTTTAAAGTTGGGCTTCTGGCTTCCTTTTATTCTAACTGTTTATTACTACACATGTGGAATATTTTCTGTTATATTCTTAATACCTATATGGTATTGTTGCGTTTAGTCTACAGTCCGCGACAAAACTATAGCACATCATATATTTTTCAGTACCATTCTCTAATAAACAACAATAGTAATGTTTCTATAATATTCGGGAGTAGAGTCACGCAAGATGCTTTCAATGCTGCTAGAAAGAGACGCCTATACTTCATGCATGATGTCGTTTAGTATCGTGCGAGAATTAGTGGCGCGACAAAACTATAGCACACTTGATTAAAACAAATTGAAAAACCGTATTTAAAACATTATTTATTTATTTTAGTAATGAGTACTTCCGCCTTTATTCATAACAACTTCAAGCATTCGTTTAGGAAGCGTTTCGTAAAGACTTTTTATAAAATCTTGGTCCATTTCTTCCCAACTTGCTTTGATGGCCTCTTTTAATTGTTGAACATTTTCATATTGCCTCCCATTTGCATATACACTACGTGATAGTTTACCCCAACAATTTTCAATAATATTTAGGTCGGGAGAACGCGCCGGCCACTTCATGGTATTTATACTATGTACTGAAAAATAGGTCTTAACAATATTTGCAGTATGAATAGGTGCATTACCTTGCTGAAAAATATAGTTTTGCCCACCAATTTGTGTTCCGAATTTCGTCAATTGTTTATCAATCAAGTCTATGTACATTTTACTGTTTAAAGTTGTTGAAATAAATTTTATATCAGTTCTTCCTCTGTATCCGATAGCTGCCCAACACATGACACTTCCTCCGCCGAGCTGCCTGCGGCTCAAAATCTTTTCTTCTTTTCTTAAATCGTGATAATAATATTTAAATCCGTCAGGGCCGTCTAAATTGAACTTTTTTTCGTCCGAAAATATCACTTGATGCCACTTTTTTTTCCATGAGATATGATCCGTGGCAAATTGCAAACGTTCTTTCTTACATTTTTCAGTAAGAGTTGGTTTCTTCATGATCTTTTTCCTCTTCATGTGCTTAGCGTCGTGTAGAATACGTTGGACATTCCTTACATTAGTCTTTACACCGGCTTCCATCGTGATTTGGTTCGCTGTTAATGACGAATTTGAAGCAACTCGCAAAATTGCCCTCCTCTCTCGATCGGTTACAGCTCTTGGCCGGCCTCCGGGATTCTTCTTCATATAATTTTCGGGATCTTTTAGGTAATTTAAAATTACTTTTCTACTTCTATTTATTATATTTGCGATTTGTGAAATATTAAAATTCTTTCTTTGTAAATTATTAATCATATTTATTTCGCTATAGGTTAGTTTCGTGCCGCGCGGCATCTTAACAAGATATTACTGTTTTTAATAGAGTAAAACGTAAACAATAATCTGACACCAGAATTACGTAATAACACATCACAAGTTGAGTGAAAACTGAGAATGTGCTATAGTTTTGTCGCGCCACTAATTCTCGCACGATACTAAACGACATCATGCATGAACTATAGGCGTCTCTTTCTAGCAGCGTTGAAAGCACCTTTCGTGATTCTATTTCCGAATATTATAGAAACATTACTATTGTTATTTATTAGAGAATGGTACTGAAAAATATATAGTGTGCTATAGTTTTGTCGGGAACTGTATGTATAATATGGCGGCGCGGTTTGCGCAGTGGTTGAGAGATCGACCACTCTACGTGTCGCGTGTTCGATTCCCGCACTGAACAAATATTTATTATACACTTTATTGCACACCACATAACATAGATAGGACAGACATTAGGGTGTCCCAAAATTGACCAAAAAAAATTTTTTTTCGAATTTTGAAATGCATACCCTCTATATCTTTTATAAATGCAAAACCATACTCAAATATGAAATTTTATCATTCTAGCATGATTGCAACCCGTGCCGACCGAACCACAAAGTTTATCAAATCTCATGTTTAATGTTAATATTTGGTTCTCCTATAAAATTAATAAAAATGCAATAAATGAAGTAAATAAAAGACAAAATCAAATTAGAGAAATATTTACCTTTATTTAAACACATAAAATAACAACAATCAGCCAGGGTAATTTCTCTTTAGGGTATGTTTTTTACAGTCTGGATAAAAATTTCTATGTTCCTGGATACAACGCAACAGGAATTATTTTTGCTCTTCTTTAGCCGTGATAAGTCCGTAAAATCTTGCATTAATTTGACAGTTCTTTCAGCAGTGTCATTTAAAATCTTCAAACGAGTTATTCTTCTTTTAGTTTCCAGAAAAGCAGCATTATCTTCCCAAGGCACATATTCCTGAAGAAAAATGTCGTCGATTTTCAGTCGAGATTTTTATTTTTCTTCTTTTCTATCTGAATTTCCCCCTCAAAAACACTACGCATAATTCGACCGATTCGTGATAATCGTCTTTTATTAAAGCTTTGTTCAGTTGTGCTATAAAAAACATTAACAAAGATGTAATGTTTGTCTCAGCAACATGGTATTTTACGAAATCAAGGCATTTTTCAATGTTATTTGAATCGATGTTTTTCCAATTGTATCTGAACTTTTTAAAGATCGGAATATCTGGACTGCTAGTAATTTGCTTTATCTTGTTAGTTTTATGAACCAACTCATACACATGATGACGACAAGCGAAAAGTAACAATTCTCTTTCTAAAGTCTGCTCCAAAAGAGCATAAGCTCCATTGAAACGTCCAATATTCGAAGATGTTGTGTCGCAACACATTATTTGTACCTTGTCATTAACATTCCAGTTATAGAGGGCAGTTGAGATGGTTTTAGCAAATTGGCGAATTTGCTGAATCGAGGATTTGTTAATGGAGATGTAATCGATGTTTAGACCAAGCGCTTCTACGAGCGCATGAAGAATGTAAACGGAGTCTCATATGCTTAGCTGGCATCGATCTAAAGCTACGATGAGTTTAGGTGTTATCAGATTCTTTCCGCTGGCAATCTGACTTCGTCTGAATCATGTGGATATTCCAAGTTATGTGTAGTATAAGTCCATGCAAGAGCCAGTAACTCTTTTTGTCTTAGTTTTCTTTCCTTCTCCTCTAATCGTCTTAGTCTAGCTCTTTTGTGTTTGTCCGCCAAGTTTTTGTGTACATCAGGTAAGCATCCCGGTCGACCTGGCTCTCTCTGATTCTTCAAAAATACTTTGTCTTCCTCTATTTTCATTCTTTCAAAGGCATCAGCATGTGCAATATCAAATATGTTATAAAGGTGTCTTTCACAATTATTTTCTGAGTTCTTTTACAATTTTTTGCAGCTCTCTCCAGACGTGGTTTTTGTAGGAATTCTTATGTTTTTCCAAAATATAATGCACTTCCTAATCACAAGATTAGCACTTTCACTAAAAGTTGTTTGACTTCGCGAATATTGTCAAACAAGACAGCGAGAACTTGTCGATTAGATGGTAATTTTACACCATTTATTAAATGGTTTTGGAAGTCTGGTAAGAAAAATACTTTGTTTATCACTCCGTAATTCAACTGACATCTTTATGCAAGAAATAACAGCGTACTGATATTGTAAAAAATCACGTATGAAATGACAAATAAAACACGTAGTTACAGGTCGCAGTGCAGTACCCGCGAAATTTGTATGGGCGAGTTTAAATCGCAAGTCGGCACGGGTTATCGTTCATAAAATGGACTAATCTTTTGTTTTTAGACTATATTGGGTTATTAGGAAAGTTTTTAGAAGGTATGCGTAAAAAAAAATCGCACTTGAAATTTATGGGACACCCTAACAGACATATACAATTATTTGTGTACATTGGGCGGTCTTATCGCACAAGACGATCTCTTCCAGACAACCTTTGGATGGACTGAAAGAAGGGAGACAGATATTGGGCTGTCTAGTGTACAAAAACAACATACTTTAACATAATAATACAAATACAATGTAATATTTGTATAATTTATAGATAGTTCTTTCGGCTCTGGGTCTATGTGTATGTGAATACACACCGTGCCTCGGAAAGCATGTCAAGCCGTTGGTCCTGCGCTTGATGTCTCTCCGGTCGTGTCAGATTGCCGTCCCATCGGACTATGAGAGTGAAGAAATAGAGAGAACACCTGTGTTTGCGCACACACTTGAGCTCTATAATATCTCCTGCGCAGTTGGCTAATCTCCGGTGAGATTAGCCCCCGTGACCGAAATTCGGTCAGGAGGATATTAATATAATATAATCTAGATTTATCTGTATCCGCTGTATTCAGATCCAAAAATCATTTATTCAAAATACTACTACTAGTCATTTTTGAACGTCAAACTTAATATAATGGACGGAACTAATTCGTCTGCCTTTGACCGCTTCCTATGTCTTTTAGCTTGGGGAAGAGAAACGGCCCAACAAACTCCCCAGCAACACTCCCATGTCCGTTATTATACAATAAGAGAAACAAAAATTAAATATTAAAATAATTTGGTAAAGGCATTTCTTTAAGATTCTATAGTCTTGGTTTTGACCACTATCTCGCCTGGTAAGTGATGATACGCATCATCGCTTTCCTAGAAATAACCTATTCACTCGAAACTTTGAAGACTTCCAGGTTGGTTAACGGATACATATATTTTTATATCATACACATTGAATAGGAAACGATTGAGTACTATCTTGCCCCGGGTACGCCTTAAAACTGTGGCCAGACACCGGAAGACGGGCAGCAGCGTCCTCTCACTAATCAGTGAGCCACTGCGATCCCCAAGCCGCCTGCCAAGCGTAGGGATTATGGCAAACCCCCCTTGAGGGAGGCCTTCATTCAGCAGTGGACGTCTTGTGGCTGATGATGATGATGAAGTACCTATCTGTGTTCTAAATGGCCCTTCACATAGCCCACCTCTTGATCAGTCGTGAATTTTACTGACTGCTGATTGTTTTCTGTTACCAGCATAGAGCAAAGAAAGAGATGATGTTGCCATCTGATTCCCACGGGAAAATACTGTAACGGAAACCACAAGCCGGAAAATTACATTGTATTCATATCTATATAAAAATATACTCGGAACTAAAACGAAGTACTAAAAAAACATTTGTATCATTTATTCTTTGTTTTTATTATGCAATTAATTTTTTGGGTACTGTACCTATTAACCCTGATTGTACAATCATCATCATCATCAGCCAGAAGACGTCCACTGCTGAACGAAGGCCTCCCCCCAAGGGGCGGGGTTTGCCATAATCCCCACGCTTGGCAGGCGGCTTGGGGATCGCAGTGGCTCACCGATTAGTGAGAGGACGCTGCTGCCCATCCTCCGGTGTCTGGCCGCAGTTTTAAGACGTACCCGAGTCCTATTGTACAATAGATATTGTAAATTATTTTTACAACGTTGCCCCCTATTTTCAATACTACGAGTAATTTCTGTATCGTGGGTACGTTTTCATATGCAGAAATACCCGGATTATCAAGCTTTAGGTCATACAAACATTTGTTCCGTGCGGGAAACGAATCCGAGACGAGTACCGCAGCAGTCGACCGTTGAACCTTGAGGTCGGCAACGGCGGCGTCATTGTACGGTCGCTCTTAAAAAAACAACAACAAAATATCCAGTGTTACTTCAGAAACGTAATAAGGAAATGGCCGAACAGAAAGGATCGAAGCCTATCTATAGATGCAACTGTAGCTACAGATCTGAACCCTTTTTCTCCCATTTAACATGAATCCTTTTAAAATCTCCTCGTACAAGCTGTGTCGCGCCAAGAGGAGGGCATTTGATTTAGATAACGGGCCCTCATAGTAAAGATAGAGCCCTCTGAGGGGCTAACTTGGAGTCAGGCTAGTGTATAAAATTGAAATGTTCGAAAGAGGTTTATTTGAATATGTTCGATGTAGACGTGTAGTTTTTTAACGATATTGTTCGAACCTTTTCGTAATGGTGTTCGTCAAATATCTTCGATAGCTTTTAAATATTCATAAATAATTATATTGACGTCTTTTTTTTAGAAAATTATTCTTTGTAGATACTTTAATTTGTAAAGTACCCACACTAAAATTTGGAAATAGAAACCTGCGCCCCTGATTTTATACGGCCAACGCAGCTTTCATCTAAAAAAGTTTTAGTTTCAGTAGTTCAAGCTCCAACTGTGGCAAATGGCTTCGTGTAGGCATTTAAACACCACTCATGTATTCCTCGAAGGGTTAGGCAGAGGTGAAAGTACTATTGTACACACGTCGTCAATGTTCCTAACAGAAAAACATAATAACGCTCGACCGTCCCGACCCTGGAATCGAAATCAAGACTTCACAGCCACCAGTCGCGCTGGCGACCACTACCACTACTACCAATGAGGCAGTTCTAGCTAGACTGGGTATCAAAATCACAAACTATTTGAAGCCTTCCAATATTTTATATCCGTATTATTTTTACCTTGCGAGCGTTTGAAAGACTAACAAGCCTCTACACAGAGATATGATAGAAATAAAACCCTTGCTTACGACAACAGAGCCAGTCAATCGGAGTACCCTACTCCAACCAGTTTATCTATATCAGTGGACAAAGAAACTATAGCATGTACTTTATGAATAAGGAAGCTGTGGAGATGTCCTTGTTAGGAAATATTTTATTTTTGATTGGGGTCGTAAATTCAAGGGTTTGCGTGATGTTTTATCATGGGAGATGATTTCGTTGTCGCTTCATTCGGTTGTATGTTTTTTTATAACTTAAGAGACATTTCTATTAAAATAAACGTTTTCGTTTCATTGCCGGTTTTGCATCAGCTTGAATTCGGATAAGACGTTGTTCTCGTCATATTGATGAAGATTTGAAAAACAGTGTTTACGTTACGTAGTAAATGACAGAAAGATAAATAAATATTTTTAAGTGCTAGGTGCAACGCGGCGGGACCAATCGTCTTGTCCGATTGACGAAAAGATGTGTAGTGTATATCTGATACACTTAACCGATCGGCTGAAATCAGTGTAGGTATTCATTCCTCGGCTAGGGGTCAGTGCCAGCTTTACCTATAGTGGAGGGTGTACACACGGGCGCAGGGTCTCGGGGGGCGCCGAGCGCCGATCGCGGGACTAACATACGAAAGCTGCGCATTGTTCTAATTTAGAAAATAAACTGTGTGGATTCGTAATCCACGCGGGCGAAGTCGCGGGTGGAAGCTAGTCATTTATAATTGCACCATTTACACCCGAATTTAGATGACAATTCGACCGCACGCCTACTAGGCGGCCAGGGTATTTTTTGCGCCCGGGTGCTACGTGGGCTAGAGCCGCCCCTGCCTGGTGATTGCCTGCGCCAATCGTGGCAGATTGAGTTTGTGGACAAGTTTTAAGTTATGTTCATTCAATGTCTCAACTTACAAAGACGGTGAAGATAAGGCAGTTGGGTTGGTGCGCCTTCCTATTGTAGGTAAGATCGTAGGTATTTAGAAAGCCAAAACGCTTTGCCAAATTGAAACAAGAGTTTTCCGACGCAAATAAAATAATATAATGGAGCCTTCAATTTAATGACAGCAATTTTTTTTTTTACTTTGCTCCACATTTATATTTTTCCTGTGTCGTGGGTACAGTTTACAAACATACATATTATATGCACACCCAACCAAACCCGAAACAACTATCTGTAGATCATACTAATATTTATTCCGTGCAGGAATCGAAACCGTGACACCTAGCGCAAAAAGCTAATCACTTAGCCACTGCGCCAACCGTGTTAAATATTATATTGTATCATAAAATACATTTTTTTTAAAGAAAAATAAATAATTTAAAAAAGGAATAACGTCACTCTGTATTAGATACAAAGGTCCGCGTGAGTTCCGCCATCCGTTTGAACTGGTCCGAAGCGACGGGGCTCTGAATAAATACATGGGGCTCCATTAAAACGTCAGTCAGACTGAGTGGCTCTCTTTGTGGACCGGCTTTGTTGACGCACACATATTATGGGAATCCTACTTCCTACTAATATTATAAATTTGAAAGTTTGTGGGGATGGATGGATCTTTGTTACTCTTTCACGCCAGAACGGCTGAACGGATCTGGATGAAATTTGGCACAGATATAGATTATACTCTGGAATAGCACATACTTTTTATCCCGGGAAAATGTACGGGTTCGTAAACTACACGGGCGCTTCTGTGCCAAATTTCATCCAGATCCGTTCAGCCGTTCTGGCGTGAAAGAGTAACAAAGATCCATCTATCCATCCATCCGTCCTCACAAACTTTCAAATTTATAATACTAGCTTCTGCTCGCGGCTTCGCCCGCGTGGTTTACGAACTCGTACATTTTTCCGTGATAAAAAGCCTATGTGCTATTCCAGATTATAATCTATCTCTGTGCCAAATTTCACATTTAACAAAGATCCATCCATGCATCCATCCATTCATCCTCACAAACTTTCACATTTATAATATTAGTAGGATTATAATATTAGTAGGATTTATAATATTAGTAGGATAGGATATAGTAGGAAGGATGATAAGTTAAATCGAGGTCAAATAAATAAATAAATTCAACCCATTACTGTCCCACTGCTGGGCAAGGGTCTCTTCTCAGAATGAGAAGGGGTAGGCCTTAGTCCACCACGCTGGCCCGGTGCGGGTTGGTGGATTACACACACCGTCGAGAACTTTATGGAGCCCTCTCAGGTGTGCAGGTTTCCTCACGATGTTTTTCCTTCACCGTAAATGCAAGTGATAATCAAATTCTGATCCGCACATGATTCCGAAAAGTCAGAGGTGCGGGCTGGGTTTGAACGCGGACCCTCCTGCATGGAAGGCAAGCGTTCAACCGCTAGGCTATCACTGCTCAAATTGAGGTCAAAGTACATTAAGATATGAATGCCCTATAAACTGAACACGAATTAGTGGTAATAATAAATGCGATAATTACTAATTATGACTGATAAGTCTTAATTTTTCCTTTAGAACGTTCCGTTAAAGTTTTACTTAAGCACCCTTGCGAAAAACGTGAAGCCCTACTTTTCCCGGCTTTTCATATTTTTCCGAAGCAGGACCTCTTTTAATCACCGATAAAACTGATAACGGTGAAAGTTTTTCAGCACCGTTTTTACGGATTAATTTTGTAGAGCTGTGGGATATCTACTTATATTGAGGAATTAAAATCTACTCCGAAAGTTCAACTTGGAGACTTGCTTAAAAATATTAGGACCTGACTGTTGAACGCGACTTCTTCTGCGTGTATTTTCTGTTTATTACCTAACTAGCTTCGGCCCGCGGCTTCGCCCGCATTGATTACAAACCAGTGGAATTTTTCGGGTCACAAGTAGCGCCATCTAGCGTCCTAAAGCAATTGTGACCGTCGAAAGTTAGTGTTCTTTCCTTCAGGAAAAGTACTTTTTTCTGGATAAAAGAACCCTGTGTCCTTTTCTGTACTTCTGACAACGTATATGCAAAATTTCATGGAGATCGGTTCTGTGGTTTAGGTGTGAAAAGAACAAATAAACAAACTTTTAATATTAAGGATTAGTGATTTGCTGCAATAGTAAAAATAAATGTATGTCCTCCAGAACCTGGGTCCTGGAGGGCATACATTTTACATTTTTTAGAATAAAACATAACATAGCATGAAGCCTGTATTCCGTTACAGTGGGACAGCGGGTTAGGCAGAGATATTGGTACTATTTTACACCTACATTTCGATGCCGTTATTGAGTTCCATTTAATAGGGGCGAGCCTATTACCATCATGTGGTCTAGAACGAAGCACAGTTCTAGACCACATGCTGCTACTGAGAATCTCAATACAGGAAACCCAATAACACTTTGTCGGTCTTTTTGCCCAATCGACACACAACACTGCCACACCCGGAAACCGAACTGAGGACCTCATGAGCAGCAGTCACGCTTGTGACCACTAGACCAACGAGGCAGAGGCCCTATTGTAAGTTTCTTTTGACAAATTCGATTTACTACATCGAACGCGTTCGGCGCTCCGATTGGTCCGTTTTGTGCTCTCCACCAATCGGTAGTAAATCGAATTTGTCAAAAGAAACTTACACTAGGGGTACTGTAAAAGAAATATTTACGTAAAGTTTACCTGAATTCGCCTTGATTGCATTTTATAAGAGATCGGAAACTTTTATTACATTTTCTGTTACACGATGGGACCATAAACTTTCAGTCAGAATTTCATTAAATAATCTAACGTCGCTGGTTTAATATTATTTATTAAAAAGTTATTAAGTCTTTTACGATGCAGTCTACTGAAAGGTCTAGATTAAATCAAGATAAGTTTGAGACTAGCTCAGTTCAGATTAATTTTGAACTTCGAAAAAAAGTTTAAGTTCTCCTCGAGAAAGTTTAATACGATACCGACATCGTAAAGTTGCTTATTCAAAGTGATTTAAGTATATTCATGTGAACACTCTTTCAGCTAGCCTTAATTTTTTTATATTGTATCCTATCCTACTTCCTAATAATATTATAAATGTGAAAGTTTGTAAGGATGGACGGATGTATGGATCTTTGTTACTCTTTCACGCCAAAACGGCTGAACGGATCTGAATGAAAATTGGCACAGAGATAGATTATAGTCTGGAATAGCACATAGGCTACGTTATATCCGGGAAAATATACGGGTTCGTAAACCACGCGGGCGAAACCGCGCGCGGAAGCTAGTATTTTATATATATGTAATGTACTAGCTTCCGCCCACAATATTATATAAGTAGGATAAATATAAGGAGATTTCCTACAATAGCCCGAATAGTCAGACTAGCGAACTAAAAGACGTAAGTTCGATTTACTCGCTGCACTATTGACGTTGACCCACTCATATAAGCGTATTTAGTAAATTAGAAACGTGCAACCTACAATAAAAAAAAAAAACATATTAAAAACCAAAATGCAATTGATGGTCTTGACGATCTTCTTCTTAGCGAGTCGATGGCAATTTAAATAGGTCCAGCCCAGAAGTCAGCTACAACGATGCCGCTATCAGTGGTGTCGATGAATTAATATGATAATTATAAAGCATCATTAACTAGTTAATTTGACATATTATTATGAATACGAGATTTCGTATAATATAAGTTCTTGAAAGTAATTTGGGGTGGCTTTCATCTTCTCTCTCTTTCTTACAAATATAATTGGAAAAGTACAGAAATACATTGTCTTTTTCCTTGTTCTTTACTAAAAAATTTAAGCGATCTGTGACTATGGCGACTATTCACGTTAACAAGCAAGTTGACTTGTTGGAGAGGAAATTCTACTTTTTTCTCATGACTGCCTCATTGGTTTAGTGGTTGTAAGCACGATTGCTAAGCGTGAGGTCCTAGGTTTGATTGCCGGGTCGGATAAAGTGTTATTGGGTTTTTCTGTATGAAAATTCTTAGTAGCAGCATGGATTTTGGCACTGTGCCTGGTGGCAATAGGCTCACCCCTATTATATAGGACTCACTCAATAACAGCATCGGCAAAATGTGGGTGTATAATAGTACACCTCTGCCTAACCGTTCGGGGAATACAAGCGTCATGCTTTTTTTTTATGTTATTGGCGGCAAACGAACAGACGGATCGCCTGATGGTAAGCGATTAACGTCGCCCATGGACACCCGCAACACCGGAGGAGTCACAAGTGCGTTGCCGGCCTTTTAAAAAGGAGTACGCTCTTTTCTTGAAGGTTTGAAGGTCGTATTGGTCCGGAAATACCGCATGCGACAGTTCATTCCACAGTTTTGTTGTGCGAGGCAGAAAGTTTCTAGAGAAACGCACAGTTGTGGACTGCCAACCATCTAAATGATGGTGATGGAACTGCTGTCGCGTAGAACGATGGCGGAAAGAGGCGGCAGGGATCAGTCCGAACAATTCCTCGGAGCACTCCCCATAGTATAGGCGATAAAAGATGCATAGAGAGGCCACATCTCTACGCAGCGCCAAGGGGTCAAGCCTGTTTGAAATATCTTGGCTGTCGACGATTCGAATCGCTCTCCGTTGGATGCGGTCCAGAGGGAGAAGCTGGTACTGGAGTGCCCCTGCCCAGAGATGAGAACAGTATTCCATATGGGGTCGGACCTGCGCCTTGTAAAGTAGTAGGCGGTGGGTCGGAGTGAAATACTGTCTTGATCTATTGAGCACGCCAAGCTTCTTCGAGGCTAACTTAGCCTTACCCTCTAAATGGCCGCGGAACTGGACTTCGCTCGATATGTCGACACCAAGTATTCCAATATTGGCTGACGTGGATAAGGGGGTGCTTCCAAAACGAGGAGATACGACCAACGGTAGTTTTTTTGCGGTGAATACGCAAACTTGTGTCTTTGTGGGGTTAAATTGGACCAAATTAAGTCTACCCCAATCTGAGACTTTCTCCAAAGAGGTCTCAATTTCAGACACAAGTTTGTTTCGGCTCTCGATGACGTTTTCCCGAGAAATGTTAGCGCGGCCGGTATAGAAAGCATCGCCTGTGCTGTCATCCGCATAACAATGAGTGCCGCTGATTTGCAACATGTCATTGATATGGAGGAGGAACAGAGTAGGCGATAGCACACAGCCTTGAGGAACACCAGCATTTACAAACATGGAGTCAGAGCATTCACCGTCGACTACGACCTACGACCTTTATGCTTCTGTCTGCAAGAAAGCTGGTGACCCATTCGCATAGTTTCTCGGGAAGCCCATAAGAGGGGAGTTTTGAAACAAGCGCTTTGTGCCAGACCCGATCGAAGGCCTTCGCTATGTCCAAACTGACCGCCAAGGCTTCCCCCTTAGTCTCGATCGCCTGTGCCCAACGATGTGTCAGGTATACTAGAAGATCACCAGCTGACCGACCCTTACGAAAGCCGTACTGCTGGTCACTAAGCAGCTGATGATCCTCTAAGAACCGAAGGAGCTGGCAGCTGATAATGGACTCCATTATCTTCGAGAAAAGGGAGGTTATTGCTATTGGTCTGTAGTTGGACGGATTTGAGCGGTCGCCTTTTTTAGGGATCGGGTGGACCAATGCTGTCTTCTATGATGTCGGGACTACGCCAGAAGAGTAAGAGAGCCGAAAAAGACGTGTTAAAACTGGTGCCAACTCTGGAGCGCACATCTTCAACACAATAGGAGGGATTCCATCAGGCCCACTCGACTTATGGATATCAAGGGATAGAAGTGCTAAACGCACTGCGCGTTGGTGGAACCGGATATCCGGCATACAGCCCTCGAACCGCGGTATGGTAGGCGGCTCTTGTCCCCCGTCATCCAAGGTCGAGTTGGACGCAAAAAGTTTGCCCAGAAGATCGGCTTTCTCCTTTGCGTCGTGGGCCAACGAATCATTTCCCATGTGTAGAGGTGGAAAGGATGGCTTACAGAAATTCCCTTCGATAGCTTTGGCAAGTGACCAGAACGCACGAGTTCCCGAAGAAAGGCGCTCAAGCCTCTCGCCAATTCTACCGATGTGCTTCGTCTTCGTCCTTGCAATGTCTCTTTTGAAGGACCTGGAGGCAAAGTTATACTCCTTTTTTAATGCGCTGGTATTTTCATCCCGTGACGCCACTATATTATGTTATCTTCTTATGTTTTGATTAGAAAGGGACACAAATTGTTTTAGTTTATAAAAACATAATCAACACCCTTATTGACTATTATATAATTATAATGTGTAATTAGAATAATTAGGTATTGATGTAGATATACTCCTTCTATATGTATCCACACAGCTACACAACCCCTATATAAAGTACCCATGTACTACAGTGTTATACACTCTTTTGTATGCACTCACCGGACGGTCGGGCTTCGTAATTAGCGATAAGCCTGGTAATTAGGCGCCGAGCCAAACGACGAGTTTTTCACTATTGAATCAATAAGTCCATTCAATGCACCCGTTTGTGGACTACATGAACACAGTGTTTACCCATACAGCATATATTGGCGCTCACTGCGGTCCTGGAGACCAGTCGTGGACTGGATTTATTTGCTGATGGATGGAAGGTTCAAATTTAAATTCAAATGTATTTTTATTCATGTAAACCATTAATAACCATATTTAGGTTATACTTACTATAATTTGAGAAGACAGAGTGAAACAATGCTCACATTAAGTTTCAATCACGGCAATATATTAATTTTATTGTTTTTTTTTTACTTTTAACCCTGCACCGCCTACATGCCTACATACGTTTAGCAACTTTAAACACGTTTTTCTAACCCCTCAAATTTTCGTCGGTGTCGACACGTAACAGTTCGGGCGTCCACTAACAAATCTAATTTACGCGTCCATTGACATGTCGGACTTTTTGACAGAGGATTTGTGAAGCACCCACAGGGAAGCTCTCGGCAATACTTCGCGTTTTTCATGAACGTACCTACTCTTGCTTGATTACCGACGAACGGGCGAAGCGAACTCTTTTGAAGATTGGTGAATAGGGTTGGGTGTTCTAGTTTTGATTTTTGGAGTTTATTCTGAGTATTTATAAAATATTTTAGGTTTCTGGGTAACATGAAATAAAAGTATATTTATATGAAAGAATATGATCTTTGTTTTATGTTATAAACTACAGATTGCAATCACCAATCATGGTGGGCGTTCTGCAAGAGGGCTTATATTCAGCAGTGGACGGATGAGGTGAAGCGATGAACACGACTGGGAACGGGTATTATTAGTCTTTTGTCATTATTTTTTAAAGTTCTTTGAACATAAAAACTTTTATTGAAAGATTCAAATTGTATTCTATTATACCTCGCACTTGCTTGGTCTCCTCTGTACAAATGGTGTTGAAACATAACCTTGAATCAGCAAACAATACAAAACGTTTAGGAGGTTTTGTAGTCTTACCAAACTTAATCCAAACTTAATCCAATCCAATCCAAACTTAATTTCCAATGAAAAAAACCGTCATTGACAGATTTTTTTTAAACTTTGCCCCACATCAGGTATTCTCCTATATCGTGGGTACGGTTTACAAACATATATGTCACATACACACAAAACCAGACCCGAAACAATAATCTGTAGATTAAAAAAGTATTTGTTCCGTGCGGGAATTGAACCAGTGACACCTAGCGCAGAAAGCGAATGATTTAGCCACTGCGCTAATCGTACCGTCGATTTATTATTTATAACTAAAGTACATTCGTGTTAAGAATGCAGTGAGTCATCATTGTCCGTCGGCCTAGCCCCGCCCCCTAACCAATCAAATCTTTTCAAATTACAAAGTTATAAATTCATTAAACTTAATCTTTTAAAATATAATTTGTTTGAATTTAACACCACTGTGAATACACCTTTATCTTGCAATTGCACTGATGACTCATTGCATTCTTAACGCGAATGAACTATAAACCGTTTTTGATTTCGTCGTTACTTGTAGATACATAACATATAGTTTCAGGTGGGGTGAGATAAAAATACTTCTTATTTATAGCCCGAAAGAAGAATCATCAGTGGATATCAAGAATTTCATTTTGAAATTGTCGGAAAAACAGAAAATGCATTAACAATACATGTTTATTTTGTTATAAAAGCAACAAAATATGAGTTCCACCAACATTTATTATTGAAGCGAGACGGTCTGACCCATTTGACGTCAACCCGCCAGCTGCCACGCAATTTTGTACACACAGAATTACTAACTAGGGACTTAGGGACAAAACCGCACATGGCCGAGATAAAAAATAAATCAGTACGCCTTATGAATGCGGCCTCTGCTTACATGTGACGTACGTTTATTCAATATATCGGAGGTAACGTGATCATAAATTCACAAGCGTTTTCAGGTTGTACAGATATGAATTACTTACTAGCTTCCGAATTCGTCTGCATGGATTGCAGATTTATTAATATTCCTATAGATAAAGTAATACCCTGTGAAAGAATAATACACCTTTACTGAACAATCACTTTTATTATTAATTTTACAAACTCTACAAGTTATTCGAGACAACATGAGACGTCTGTAGCAAAAGTTGGAGTGAAGCATATTGTTTAAACATCTATCTTTTTATACCGGTGATATTTATGTTTACCCACAAAAGTTAAAATCTTAAATAACAGTGTTACCACACATAAATAAAAAATTAGTCGATTATGGTCTATGCTAACACCTGTTATACTCTTAATGATTTTTAAACGAAATGGTATCCGAATACACAATTTTCTCAGTTATTTTCATAAAAAGAGACTTAAAAATGTTGTGTCAGTTTTGTGTCTGTGTTTCTTACTTATAAATAAGAGTTGTTTGCTTTTAAATATTAGTTTGAATTATGTAATACCTTTTAAGTGACTACTATTTTATTCTTGGTAAAAAACAAAAATTGCCAGTGGAGTTCGGTGAGAGCAGTAAGGCACAGTTTAATTATCCTACCAGTCTAAAGTTCGCGAAAGCATCTTCTCGTTGTGAGGTGCTGGGTTCAAATATCAGGTTGGATTAATACCCAATCTGAGAATTTTACTGTAATCAGTAATATTCTCTTAACGAGGCTCACCGTTATACCTAAATTACAGGACCTAAATACCTAATCTTGTAGTTACGATTTGATCTGTGACGACACGGTTGGCGCAGTGGTAGAGAGATCGACTGCTGAGCTACGTATCGCGGGTTCGATTCCCGCACGGAACAAATATTTGTATGATCTACAGATATTTGTTTCGGGTCTGGGTCTTCGTGTATGTGAATACACACCGTGCCTCGGAAAGCACGTAAAGCCGTTGGTCCTGCGCCTGATCTCTCTCCGGTCGTGTCGGATTGCCGTCCCATCGGACTATGAGAGTGAAGGAATAGAGAGAGCACCTGTGTTTGCGCACACACTTGTGCTCTATAATATCTCCTGCATAGTTGGCAAATCTCCGGTGAGATTGGCCGCCGTGACCGAAATCGGTCAGGAGGACATTATTATTATATGTGTCACAATACAATGCTGCTTACCATGCCTGCAATCAGTGAAATAGATCTTGGTAACTCCCTTAGTAACGATACTACTTTTAATAATAGCTAACCAACATGTCGCCGGGATTTTGATTTCGCATTAATAACTTGTGTCACGCTGCATCTTCAGTGCACGTGAGCATCGTTCATTGACGTCACGTCACGTCGTGTTCAATGACGTGTGCAATGTCGAGCGCACCCTGTTGCAGTTGCGGGGTTGAATGAAGCTAAGTTTTGTAATACTTAGTGAACTGTGATGAACACAAGTTCGAAGATCTTGTTTGTATCTTGTGCTATATTAGATAGTTAATTTGTTTTTCTTGGAATAGTATATGGGACGATATGTGGGTGCATAATAGTACACTTCTGCCGAAATACTTCGGGTATATAGGTGTGATTTTATATAGTGTAGTTTGGTTTGTGTTTTATGTATAGTCCACTAATGCCGCTATATGTAGTTCCAAAATCCTACTTCCTATCTTACTAATATCCTATCCTATCCTATCATACTAATATCCTACTAATATTATAAATGCGAAAGTTTGTGAGGATGGATGGATGGATGGATCTTTGTTTCTCTTTCACGCCAGAACGGCTGAACGGATCTCGATGAAATTTGGCACAGAGATAGATTATAGTCTGGGATAGCACATAGGCTACTTTTAATCTCAGAAAAATGTACGGGTTCGTAAACCACGCGGGCGAAGCCGCACGCGGAAGCTAGTAGAGGATAAATTAGAATGGGTCGATCAGATACAATTAAAAACTCTGGTTGCGACTGAGAATAATGGTACTGTAGAGGTTATATATATCAGGATATGGTCTTTAGCACAAAGACTGGTAAGCGATAAAAAGGAATATGTATTTTAAGGAACGTCAATATTTAATAATTGAGTGATGGACCTTGTATTTTATTGATGACTGATTTTTGGGAGCTTGTTACGATAATAATAGCAGGTTTATTCCTGGTACACAATAATACTGCACAATTTTGAACCGCACTTTCGGCGACGTCGGATAAAACGAGCAATAACAAAACACATTCATGTCATTTTTTCAGAATTCGTTCACTCTAAAACATTTGCAAACCACTTAATTTCCGCCAGATAAAAGTTGCATCAAAAACAATACAGTTGCCGAGTGCAGTGCGCGGCGACTAATTGACCGGAGGACGGACGCCGACGGACGACGGCGGCGGTACGCGGACGGAATGTGCATTATTGACTCGCACTCAATCGATATTCGCACGGCCCGCGGCGGACAAAGGGTTGGATCATGGATGTCGATGACGTGCGTGCTTTTTCATGTTAAGGTTTATAGTATTGATGTAAATACTTTAAACGGGTTTTTAAAGCATTAATGATGAGTCTTTTTGATACAGCTGCGATTTACGACTTTTATTTAAAAATTAAGATTTTGTACTATTTTTTTCCCGCTGTGACAAAAACATATGTTATCAACTACTCAATAGTTTCACAACGGATGTGACGTATTATAATTAATCATTACATTATAATTACATATTTACATTTTGATTATTTCTATAATAATTAATCATTATCATTGTTATTCGTTACTGTACTAATTTTGCATCTTAAAATGTAATTAATCGATATTTGACACTCAATGATACAATTATATAAGTAGGGTGAGAGATTATTAAAATTCATTCGAAATACAACTGTCAGTTAGAACGTTACTCTGCTTGTTATACACTGTGTGTAAAAATCATCTCGGTGTTTCATTCTGCAAGACCCACAAGTATAATAGTTTCAGAAGTGGGATTTGCCCACAATGTCGGGACCATATTTTGACGGGTTGGGGCAACGAAAACGAAGACACTACAAATCTAGCAGCTCGGAAGATGAAAATAGCGATATTTTTTTCTCGGAAGACCGTCGCACAAACAAATTGTACAAAAAACGACACGTCGCCCCCAGCGATGCTGAAGTCATTCCTAAATTTCGGCCGGAAGACAGCAACAGCAACGTGATAGCGTGGCTTCACAAAATAGACCAGCTCGGCGACGTCTACAGGTGGGACCACACTGATCGCACATTCATAATGCAACTGCGTCTACGTGGCTCCGCTCGAGAATGGTACGATGATCTCGAAAACTACGATCTAACATGGGATGAGTGGAAGGATATGTTACGGACCGCTTTCCCACGATCTACTGACTACGTAGACAAACTGGAACGCATGCTGGCAAGGACTAAAGGAGATAAAGAAACTATGACAAAGTATTATCATGAGAAATTATCTTTACTAAAGAAATGCAACATTACCGGTGAAGATGCTATTTCATGTATAATACGAGGACTGCCTCCCGAATTGGTAGCCAACGCTAAAGCCTATAGTTGTAACACTCCTGAACAACTATATTATGGCTACCTATCATCGCTGGAAAATTTCAAACGAGTGGAAACTTATACTGCCCGAAAATCTACGTGGAGAAGAGGAGCCAGCAATAGTACACCAGGTTCAACGACAACCCATCAGCTGCAGCCAAAGATCTGTTACACGTGTCGGCGGCCGGGTCACGAGGCGCGGGACTGCAGACAACAGCAGCGCTGTGACAACTGCCGACGCAGCGGGCACACCACTGCGGCTTGCTGGTTTGGCGCCGGGAGTGCCGGGACATCACGGCAACCACATAAGGTTAGTCAAATATTGCATATCACCTATGATATATATACTGATATTTACAAAAGAACAGTGATAGTAAATGGACACCAGCTCAGAGCATATATAGATACTGGCAGTAAAATTAATCTACTCTGTATCTCACAAGTTGAGAACTTACAACTTAAAATCGAGCCTAGCACTATTATTATGAAAGGTTTCGGTGGAGCATGCGTAAATTCACTTGGTTCGTGTCGTCTAGATATTTTGATAGATAATGTGCAGTTGAATGGAATTGTCGAATTAACTAATTACATAACATCTGATATTGATCTATTAATTGGACAAACAATGATTAATAGTAAAAATGTTAGTTTAGTGACTTCGACTTCTTCTATACGTTTCGTTCAAAGTCAAGTTGTACAGAATATATTTACAGACTTAAATCTACACGCATCTGATTTTCTTCTAAAGTTTCCAGTTTATTTAAAAAATAAAGTTCAAATACCTAAGCAAAGTCAACTATATGTAGAGGTTTATGTTGACTGTTATAGAACTATTGTAAAGGAGCACACATTTTTAACGAATACAGTATGGATGCAATTAGGAAACATAACCTATTTAATACCCTCGGCTATTATTAAACAGTATCACTCTCATTTGAAAGTTGTTAACTTAGGCTATACAGAAGTAGTATGGGAGGCTCATAGGTTGATAGCTAGGGCAGAATTAGTGACAATTCCTGTGTGCGGTAGTGAGTCCAGAATACTAACTATAGATAGTTCAGAAAAGGAGAATATACGCATTAACTTAACTGACATTGAGAAAGGTCAACTCAGTGATTCGGAAAACAAACAATTATTATTACTTCTAAATAATTATGTTCACTCATTTGCTAGATGTACCAAAGATTTAGGTTGCACTGATCTTATAAAAATGCACATTCGCACAGTCAATAACCAGCCTGTCTGTTGTAAACCTTATAGATTATCACACAAAGAAAACGAAATAGTAAACGGAAAAATCAAAGACTTATTAGAGGCAGGTATAATTAGGGAATCAATGTCCGATTATGCTAGCCCTGTAGTTTTAGTTAAGAAGAAGGGTGGGGATTATAGGCTCTGTGTTGATTATAGGGCTTTGAATGCGAATACTATTAAAGATCGATATCCTTTGCCACATATTGAAGATCAGGTCAATAAGCTGTCAGGTAGATTCTTTTTTACAACCCTAGATCTCGCTCAAGGCTACTATCAGGTCAGTCTCCATGAAGACTCAATATCGAAGACTGCATTTGTAACTCCATCAGGTCAATATGAGTTTTAAAAATGCCCTTTGGTTTAGCTAACGCTCCAGCTGTTTTCTCGCGATTAATACAGATGACACTAGGTAGAGTCGATCAAAACATAGCTCTATATTTAGATGACGTAATGTTGCCTACAACAACTGTACAGGAAGGTTTAGCGTTGCTAGAAAAGGTCTTACAATTACTAACACAGGCAAATCTAAAATTAAATCTCAGTAAATGTTCTTTTCTAAAGCGTACTGCAACTTACTTAGGTCATGAAATCTCGGCCGGAACAATACAACCGGGCCAAGCTAAAATTAAATGTGTCGCTGAATATAATAGACCACGTAACGTACACGAAATCAGGCAATTTATCGGATTAACGTCATATTTCAGAAAATTCGTTCAAAGTTTTGCTCAAATTGCTCGTCCTCTTACCTTACTTACTAAAAAGGACGTAAAATGGTATTGGGGCCCTGACCAAGAAAATTCATTCAAAACCCTTAAGCAGCGTTTGATTGAAAAACCAATCTTAGCCATTTATAACGCCGATGCAAAGACAGAATTGCACACTGACGCCAGCAAAGTAGGTTTGGGCGGTATTTTTATGCAATACCAAACAGATGGTAGTTTAAAACCAATAGCGTATTTCAGTAGGGTGACCACTAACGAAGAGAAACATTATCATAGTTACGAACTCGAAACACTCGCTGTCGTGGAATCCCTCAAACGTTTCCGAATTTATTTTACAGGCATCAAAGTTAAAGTTATTACTGATTGTTCAGCCTTAAGAACTACCCTTGTTAAACGCGATTTAATCCCTCGAATAGCTCGTTGGTGGCTCACTATTCAGGAATTTGATATTGAGATTGAATATAGGCCCGGAGAACGCATGAAGCATGTAGATGCCCTAAGTAGAAACCCTGCAACTAGTACTATACTCATGATTGACAATTCCGATTGGCTAATAACTTTACAGTTACAAGATGATAATATTCAAAGCATTATTACTAGACTTCGTGATAACTCTGATACAAATTTATCTACAAATTATATCGTGAAAGATAATATACTTTTTAGAAAAACTGTTGCTGGTGAACGTTTTGTGATACCAAAATTAGCTAAATATGGTCTACTACAAAAACTTCACGATCAAATAGGACATCCTGGTTTTGAAAAATGTGAAAGTTCTATTAAAGCTCAATTTTGGTTTGAAGGGATGACACGATTTATAAGAAAATATATAAATTGTTGCTTACAATGTGCGTTTAATAAGGGCAACTATGGTAGGTTGGAGGGTGAATTACATCCAATTAACAAGCCTGCAGTACCTATGCATACGTTGCACGCAGATCATTTAGGTCCTTTTGCTAAAACCCGTAAGGGGAACACCTATATTCTTGTAATAATTGACGCTTTTACAAAATTTGTATTCGCTCGACCTGCTAAAAATTGTAGTTCAGTAGAGACAATTCGGTTGCTAAAAGAAATTATCATGCAGTTTGGTTATCCGGTTAGAATAATAACAGATAGAGGCAAAGCTTTTACGAGTAGATATTTTAAGCAATTTTCCGAAGAAAATCAATTTAAACACATTTTAAATGCAATAGCCAGCCCTCGCTCCAATGGCCAAGTTGAACGAGTCAATCGCACTTTATTGAATGGTCTTAACACTATGTCGGAAAGCGAATGTACGTGGGACAATAAGTTAGACGATATAGTCTGGGGAATTAATAACACACCTAACGCAACTACTGGTTTTTCACCATTCAATCTTATGTTTGGTCATAAAAACTCTAGATATCCATCTTTCCCTTCGAATGCGCCTTCTCTCTCCGAGACCCAACTAAATGAACTACAGGCTAATAGGGAAACCGCTAAGCTTCGGATCGACAGAAATATGACTACTATGAAAAGACAATTCGATAAAAAGCATAAAAAGTGTATTAAATATACCATAGGTCAATTAGTTCTTTGGAAAGGTGGCATAGCTAGAGATGCAGTTACTGGGGTTACTAAAAAGTTAAACGGGTTATACACAGGTCCCTATAGAATATGTAAAGCAGATAACTCATTAGACCTATACACAATCACAAGTATAAAGGGCATGAAAGGTTACAAAAGGTTCAATGCTGTAGTACGTGGAGAAACCCTACGGCCATACAAACCAACTATGTCAGAAGATGATAGTTCAGGCAGTGACCGAGAGATAGATAGGGACGATTTGATTGATCTTCTTGAAAGTTAAATAACATATAACTTTATCAATGTTTAATTTCATATATATGTTAAAAATTACGTGATCGTTACAAATGTGTGATTCTTAATAATTAGCTTTGGTCACAATCAATAAAGTACAAGTTAAAGCTTGCCAGTATTATAAGATTGTATGTCATATATAGTAAATAATTAAATAAATTAATTTAAAGTAGTAAATATTGTACTAAATATAATGTAAAGTAATTGTTTCTCTATATCCTATCTATACACATAATTACATAATACTCGTAATTGTGTGATAAATATTAGTAAAGACGGCTATGTGATCAAGTCTATAAGAATAAAGACAGCTGTGTGATCAAGTCTATACAAATAAGGACGGCTGTGTGTTCAAGTCTTTAAATATAAATGGCTATGTGATCCAGTTTATATGAATAAAGACGGCTACGTGATCAAGTCTATGTCTGTGTGATAATATTATCCATAGAGACGGCTGAGTGATCAAGTCTTACTGATTAAACATTCATAGACGGCTATGTGATCAAGTCTAAATAAATATAGGATGGCTATGTGATTAAGTATGTTAACTGCTTGATTAAGTAGATAGCTGATCAAATACAAAGACAAATGCAACTACATGATTTTAATATATGTATAACAATTTAGTAAAATATAAATAACTGAATTAAATCTGTGTGACATACATTAATATTAATAAATACCTGCTGAAAGAAATAAAAGAAACCAATACAAATGAACAATAATTATAACACAACAATATTAAGTTGTTAAAGTAATTGTCACAGAACAAGTTACTGCTGCATCTTGTTTCCATTCCAGGACTCCGGGTTCAGCTCTGAAGCGCAGCAGAATGCGGGCCGTGGGACACGACCTACACAGGATGGCCGAGTGTTATCAACTACTCAATAGTTTCACAACGGATGTGACGTATTATAATTAATCATTACATTATAATTACATATTTACATTTTGATTATTTCTATAATAATTAATCATTATCATTGTTATTCGTTACTGTACTAATTTTGCATCTTAAAATGTAATTAATCGATATTTGACACTCAATGATACAATTATATAAGTAGGGTGAGAGATTATTAAAATTCATTCGAAATACAACTGTCAGTTAGAACGTTACTCTGCTTGTTATACACTGTGTGTAAAAATCATCTCGGTGTTTCATTCTGCAAGACCCACAAGTATAATACATAATATTTTCTTTATTATTTGCTTGTTTTAATTTTATTTTTTGAGTATGATTTATGATTCTATTTGCATAAGTGCTACTGTTTTACCACGGTTAGACGTTACATTAGTGGTCTTCGTTCGTTTGGGCAGAAACGCGCACGACAGCAGATTTTTTTTGTACCAGACCTGTCGATGTCTATAAAGTTTAAGTAAAACCCAATATCAGTTTTGACCGACCTGAGAATTAACCCCCAGTAACCCGACGCTCAATTGCCGCGCTTGCAACCACTAGTCACCAGTGGCGTATTTTAAAATTTAGCGCCCTGGGCCTGTAAGATTTGCCGCCCCATAAATTGAACCCGCGCCCCACCCGCTTTCGCCTATGAATATTAACGAAAACGACACGAGCAACGTCGAAACATCCCGACTAGTCCCGAGTCGCGATGGAGTCCGACGGACACGCTGCCGCCGCCGCCCCGCCGCGGCCGCCCGCCGTTCAGGCATAAGAAAGCCTCACGTCTTGATGTCTCTTAAACTTACAACCAAATGAGATTTAATTTTTCTTAATTAGGTAGGCCTTTTTTTAAATTTCTTCAGGCAGTAAAGTCCAAAAGAAAGTCGCACTAAGCTGAGCGCGAGGTGCGGCTTAAGCCGCCCCTCGCAGCTTGCCGCCCCGGGCCATGGCCCTTTTGGCCCAAGGGTAAATACGCCCCTGCTAGTCACTAGATCAATCATAAGACAGTCTGGTGTAATAAAAATCCTACTAAACTAATATTATAAATGTGAAAGTTTGTAAGGATGGATGGATGGATGGATATTTGTTACTCTTTCACGCCAGAACGGTTGAACGAATCTGGATGAAGTTTCCCCACAAAGATTGGCCATTCTTATTAACCCCCAAATTAACCGGTGATTGCAACCGTTATACAATAACACGATATTATCAAAACACTGTTATATAAAGGTACATTAACACTGGAGCCGTGCTAAGTGTTGTTAATTGACATTCGGATAACTGTCGCAGCATCCATAACGGTGTTATTCTGGTAACGACGAGCTTCGTGTAAACGTTCGTTTTATAGCTAAATAACTAGTTATTTTTGATATTTGTGTTGAAAAGCTTTTTTCTTTGTGTTTTGTTAGTTTACCAGTGATAACCCAGCAGTTGAACGCTTGGCTTTCGTGAGAAAAAAAAACAGTTGGCGTTTTAAACGTTTAAAGTAAAAATATAAATAATGTGACGATAAAGAAAAATCTGAAAAATGTAGGCGAGCGATACCCACGATGTTATTTCGACATATTTAAATTTCGACTTGATCTCTAATCGCGCGAGTATTGTATTGTAAACGACGTAAAAGGCGTCCAATTATGTTGAATTGATATCTCGGCCACTGTACGTTTTCTTAAGGAAAACCTTCAGTCTTGCCAAGCTAATATAATAAAAAAAATAAAAAGTATATACAACAACGTTTCACCAATATCGATACTATGTCCCGTGTAATAGGAGCAAGCCTATTGCCATAAAATTTCGGGCAAATTTTCAAACAACAACTTTCAATTGAAAAACACAATATACCCCAATAGTACATTGCTCGATTTGGGGATTGAATGCACGACCTCAGGCTACAACAACTAACAATATTACATAATAAAACAATTATCAGAGAAAAATCTTAAATGCAGAAATACATTTTTATCATCGCAAGCTGGCAACACTTCACAATTCTGCCAACTTGCCCGCAAAAATTATTGGACGAAATAAGTGGGTACATTACTTTACAAACATATAAAAATAAAAATAAAAAATATTAATAGGTTATGTCATGAATGGCCATAAAAATGTACTTAGGTGCTATATTTACACAATTCGGGTTAGATAATAAAGTAATATAATGTGGGTAGTATTGTGTAGCCGTGATTTGAAACTTTTGAGATATACCCCCATTGCATTGGTATTAATATCTTATGATCTCGCCGGTAGTTGTTCGTCATTCGAAGGACGTCGTTGCAGTCTTTCGCTATCGGTATCGGAGAGATTCGTGTGTTCTGTGATTATCGAATTCTATAGTGCGCACGCGTTGATTTATAGTTCGTTTTACAATCGCTCCGCAAGTTTTCGGTTGTGTATAACCGTGTTAGTGAGGCCAAAGGCAATCGTAGCGGGTTAGTTTAAAGAATTATAGTTTTGTGTGTGTGTTTAGTGCATTGTTTAGTGATGTGTTTAGTGGAATGTGAAGACTGAAGTGAAGACGCGGTGGGTGTTTGGCGCAACGTAAGCGGCTTTTGGTAAGTGTTTCTGTTATTATCATATTGAACGATACGGTAGATGACTACTAGTTATCTAAGTTACTTTTTATGAACTGTCAAAAACGACATTTTGCTCTAAAATGGTTTGGTATCCAAAAGCGTGAACGTCATTGCATAATTATTGTGTGATTTTGATAAATTGAAAACGTCAAAGATTAGCAAAAGATTAAGTTTTACTGAGTCTTAAGAAGGAAAACTATTAACCAAACAAAACTTCAGAATTTATGTTTGATGCAGTCATCTAGCCTATTTCTTAGTTTGTGTTTAATAGGTATAATATAGATACCAATATTGGTATCAATTAGCAATTCCTAGCTTTTTATATATAGTTGGGACTATTGGGGTTTTCCAGTTTTATTAGATGCGGCTTTCCAGAATACTGGTACCTACTTTATATGCAACAAAATGTTTACCTGTGCGACCCAATTACTGGAAGGATGATACTACCGGGTTAGACCCATAAGACCAGTCAAACGATTCTGGTTTCTTGACTTCATGAAAGATCTGTCATAGGTATTCGTATGACTTAGAGGATTGGCGTGTAATGTGCTCTCCGAGGCACGGAGGGCTCTCGATGAGTAAAGAATGGTCACCCATCTAAGAACTGACCGCGGCAAGTGTAGCTTAACCTCGCAGATTGATTGATCTGCCCGGCTTAATATTTAGATTCGAAAAACTTTACATTCAAACAATTCTGATCTTTCTCTATAGAATAGGGATGCGGTATAATGCTCTCTATTAATACTCCGGGAATCCTGCGGATCGATAGTGATGCGCTTCTGCTCTATATTTATCATTTGGTTCGGTACAGTTACAAATAGAGGCGATATGTTCCGATATTGTTTTATTCTTATACACTTGAATTGTAACGTTTCTCTGTTCGCGATGGAATTTTGTGAGATACGAAGTTTTTTTGTTATTTCGCTTTGTCTGATAGATGAACACTTTTGTTCTAGGAAAATTCTTTTAAAGACAAATATTTTCCATTCATACGAAAGAAAGAAAGACATTTTTATTTGGTGTGACACAATGACAGCACAATTAGAGAAATATTGTAATATACAATACTAGCATCTGCCCGCGGCTTCGCCCGCGTGATTTACAAACTAGTTCAATTTTCTGGGATAAAAAGTAGCCTATATGCTATTCCAGACTATAATCTATCTCTGTGCCAAATTTCATCCAGATCGGTTCAGCCGTTCTGGCGTAAAAGAGTAACGAAGATCCATCCATCCATTCATCCATCCATCCTCACAAACTTTTATAATATTAGTAGGAAGTAGGATTATTGAAGTGAAGGAAAAGAGAATAGGTATAGAAAAATGTTTACTTATGCTGTTTTCCTCAACATTTTATAAGATACATTATAACATTTCCAATTTAATTTCCTTAGTCGTTTTACTTTAGGGTCGGCTTCCAGTCTAACCTGTTGCAGCTTAGTATGTTACACGGAGCGACTGCCATCTGACCTCCGCCACCCAATTACTAGGAGACACTGATACTCTAAGGTTAGACTGCTTGTCAGACTTTTTATGCCCCGGACATCCGTAACGAGTGTCATAAGTAATCGTATGACAACCGGGACCAACGGCTTAACGTGCTGTTCGAAGCATGGAGGGATCTCGATGAGTAAAAAACGGTTACCTACCCATTCAAGGACTGACCGCAGCATGCGCTGCTTCACCTCGCGGATCGACTGATCTACGCGGTAGATATATAGCTACGAGTTTTCTTTTGTTCTTTTGAGTATATTACTTATAACCAGTGCATCTTTGTTTGTTTGTTTGTATCTTATGCGCTGCCATACCGTTCATCAGATTCCGATAAAACTTTGTCAACTAATTGCTTGCACTTGCGCGAAGGTTACAGACATAGTACAATTAACTTACAGTAGGTGGCAGCAATGCACCGAGTACCAGCTAGTACATAATAATTTCCACTACTGTTTTTAGAAAAGTAAACCTTATAAGCACGAAAAGAGCGGGTCAACAAACAAATATCTATTTATATGATCCCAAAAGAATTCTAATATGGAGATAAACCCGTCACATCCCTACAGGATACTACACCATTAAAATTGTAACTAAACGACACCAAAAATCGCTTACACTTTCTTATACGACCCTCACATCAGCATTGCGACCCCCAATTCAGAGATTATGATTTACGTCTCACTCACCACTGTAACTTGACACTTCACTATATAGAGAAACTCACTAGTTCCCCACATTTTAGTTTAACAAACGGATGGGTACGGGTCTAAGTGATTTGGTCGTGTACCAAATCCAGGTACGGCGCCATTTGGCTAAGGTTGAACCCTGCTTGGAAGGGTTGGAATGCATTGTAGGTAAAATATGCAAATATTGTTGTGTGGGGCAAGGACAATGTTGACGCGGTTTTAATATTTTGATTATCATGAGTATGGATCAAACCCGAGACCAAAAATTCTCATGAATCCATGCGTTATTAATCAGTATTTCGCTGATCAAATCTTCTTCGGTAGTGAAGAGACTTCAATGGTTATAAATATCATTTTGTCATTACCCTTCTAATACTTTTTTTTTGTTGTTATTGCCCCGGACTTGGAGTTTTCCTGTATTCCAGTATCCAGTTTACAAAAATACATCTCATCAACACACCCCGGAACAACTATTTCTAGGTCATACGATTTTTTTACGTGTCTCCAAATAAATTTAAGTGCCACATGCACTATTCAACCAGACCCGAAACAACTATCTGTAGATCATACAAATATTTGTTTTATGCTGGAATCGAACGACTGCAACATGAAGCGCAGAAAGTTGATCGTTTAGCTAATACGCCAACTGTTCCGTTAAAATTTTATTCTGTGCGGGAATCGAAACTGAGACACGTAGCTCAGTAAGCGATACCTCAATAGCTACCATCATCTGCCTAGCCTGTTCCCATCTACATTGGGGTCGGCTTCCAGTCTAATCGGTTGCGGCTGAATATCAGTATTTTACACAGAGCAACTGCCTTCTGAATTCCGCCTCCCAATTACTGGGAGACACTGATACCTCAATAGCCATAATAGCCAGCAATTCTTAATTTTCTTATGATACTAACTTTGATTCACCGCCTCCCCCTCATCCCTTGTTCCCACCTTAGATCCCCAGCGGTGGGACGTTCTCTGAGGCACTTTATGACCTCCTGGTTCCAGTCGTCACTCGAATGTTATTCTAACTGTAATGATGTTTATAATTACAAAGGATTGCAGGGGGACATTGTTATGAATATAAATTGTCACCATCATGTATGTTGATGGCGTGTGAGGGGCAGTATTAATAAAAATTAATAAATAACGTATACGAACGACTGCCTGCTGTGCGTGAGGTCCTGAGTTCGATTCTAGGGTCGGGCAAAGTGTTCTTGGGTTTTTCTGTATGGAAATTCTCAGTAGCAGCACGTAGTATGGAACCGTGCCCGGTAGATGGCAATAGGCTTGTCCTCGTATCGGCGAGTGTACAATAGTACCTACACTTCTGCCTAACCCTTCAGGGAATACAGGCGTGATGCTATGTTATGTAATAATGTTTGTGTCCGCTGGTTTTGGAGTAGTTAAATATTCTTGGTTTTGTGAAGTTGGAAGTATGAACTTTCTGAATGTTCTTTATGTTAACAGGCGATGAGTATGGCGTAGGTATTGTTAATAATTAAGTACAATAATAAAAGTTTCGTCTTTAATGTAAATTCGTATTATAGACCAGCTTTTGCACGAGACTTCGTACGCGTGGAATTTAGAATACGATATTTTCTTGCGGTAAAATGGAGCCTATATTTTAAGTTAAACCTCTAGAAATACATTAGTGAAAACTGCATTCAATTCCATGCAGTAGTTTTTGCGTGATGCGTGTACAAACATACAGGCTGACAGACAGATAAAAATTCTAAAAACTGTTGTTTTGGCTTCTGTTGCTCCAATAAAGACCAATAGCTTTTCTCCAATATCAATAATGTATAGATATCGGCTTGTTATAATTTTATTATATGTATAGATGTCATTAGTGCGAATATCTTGTCTTTGGGGGATTTATATGCATGTAAGTTTATAAGATTTTTATAATTATCATAAGAGCCATAAGATTAAGTCATTGACATTCCTCTTTAACGTGGTGATAATTCTCATGGTCTACCTACCGCCTGAGGTAGACAAATTTTAGATTGTAAATGGGTGTGTGTCCATGTGAATATTTGTGTTTGTAATCGCACCCACGACACGGGAATTATTCCTAATGTGGGGCAACGGTTTTATAAAAACAAAAGTAACAAAACAATGTCACCACTGTGGTACTCTTAGTCCTAAAAACTTCAATTAACGGTTATTAAACATTTCCTACATAAAGTTACATAAAAACATCATATAGGTTTGTTTTCATTTAACTCAGTTAAATCGTTTTATCTTTACATAACGTTCACATCGACAGCAAATCGAATCGAAACTCGATATTTTTTCCGCGTTAGTGTCCACTAACGTTTTCGACTAAGCAAGTCATCCAGCGATATCCCTCCTGAATGGGGGATAATAGAGTTGGCCAGATGATTTGTCGGATCGATCCCTATTTTAGGAAATTGGATTTGTAGATCGGAGGCGATAAGACGCCGGGGGAGGCCGGGGTCGGGAAATAAACGGTAAAAGTTTAGAGGCCCCTGTTATCACTGATTTGCGTATATCGATTTTGCCCGGTTTCCCCGCGACGTGGATTTATATCTTTTTTCTTGCCCCGAGCTGAAAGGATTATTTGAAGAAAAATATTAAAGGAGTCATTTGAAACGGTAATGCGCTGATAAATTGGTTTTGGATGTTAATGTAAACAATAATGTAAAATGTGAAGAGTGAAGCACCTTTTCTGTAAAAAGTTTTAATTGGATGTTTATTTTTCTAAGAAATAACTTGATAAATATGAAAATCTGAAGCGAATTTTCAGCGTATTAAATTAACTAGTTCTCCACTAGTACTTAAAATTGCCCGAATGTCTCTTGTTTCTATAAAAAATGTATCATACATTTCTATTAAAACATTTGACACGCCAGTAGTGCGGCAGTACGTGGGTGGATTTACATCAGTTTGAGCACAGCTATGCTATCATAGATTACCTGATTTTTCGTCAGAATAAGCGTAGAAGTATACTGTATTGTGCATACACATTTTCATGCTTTTTGCCATCTATCCGACACAGGTTCAAACTCCGTACTGCTACTGAGAATTTCTATACAGAAAAACCCAATAACACTTTGCCCGACCCGGGAATCGAACCCAGGACCTCACGCTCAGCAGTCGCGCTTGCAATCACTAAACCAATGCAGTCTTAGACCAGTGAGGCAGTCAATGAAATCAAACACCAGAGTCAATAGTCTGAACAAGCCTTAAGTGCAATCTAGGCCAGCTTATCTTATGCTAATACGCTCAAAGCCAAGCAGTGTGTAAAATGAAGTGCTCAAGTGCATACCGTAGCTGCCTAGTGCCTTATCTAAACTGCGAGTAGTTCGACTACTGCTGGTAACAAATGTACCGGCTGTAACGATACTTGTGAATGGCTGTGAAGTAAGCGGCGGCCAGAGGTTTAAGCAAATAAGTTGTATAAGCCATAAGGATTTTTGCTCCAACTTGGATAACAAATACATTGTATCGGGTCAAGGAGTCTCATTTTTCCACCGTAGAAAAAAGGTTCGGCAAAAAAACGATGCAAATTTTCTGTTGATTTTGGTAGAGTGGTCTTACTAATTAATGATTATGGCGTATGAGTCGGTCTATGCAACCAACGCCTCCAGATTATTTAATAATCAAAATATTCAATATATTCAGTATTTTATGTGCAAGTTTTACGTCAGAATATGATATTCCTGGTTTAATGTTGTGATATATACGAAATAACATTAAATATTATTTTTATGAAAATACATCGTCAGTTATGTGCCGAACACCTGAAATTGATGTTTTTCACGACTAAATTTTATGAATATGTTACAGCTAAACTTTTTAATCGGTTAAAACCAAAATTTATAAAAAAAAAATTACCGTATGTTGGCGATTGGAGTTTTTTAAAATTTGTTACTTAACTTGCTTACACGATAAGCAATTTTCAGCGAAATCTGGAAATTGAGATTCAAATAAAATACACCTATCGCTACATTATTTTCACTACGTTTACTAAATAGGTATACAAACTTATAAATACAATGTTACTAACTACTTATTACTAACTACTAAAAACACTAAACAGATTAAAGATGTAAAAAATATAAAAATATTATGTACGCGTCAAAATACTCCTCCAAATCGCTGTCAACCGGCAGTGTGCCCAGAAGACTGACAGCATTGCCACGCTGTATGGCAATGCTGATTCTTTGACCAAAGAATAATCCAGCCTTCTGGTCACGCAAATAAAATAGTTTTGACTGAATATTCTCTGTCAAATGTATCAGTCAATAGCACTTTTGACTAGACGCATAGTAAGCCATTCGTTTCAGTCAAAAGTACATTTGTCCGAAAGTGTTTTGCCTATAACAACAACACCATCTTCGTCTACAAAACCTGATTGAATTTTTTAGGACCTACCTATAAATTACAATATTTATAACCGTGTGTTCATGTAGGGAAAATGAGCTAGCTCAGAATATCGTTACAAAGACCCTGAGTGAAATTATGCTGAGGTCATCACTTATACTTTTTTCATCATCAGTTTACCAATGTTCCCACTACTGGAACTTTTCAACGTGATACCCAAATTCGACAATTACGTAACGCACGGGGAGACATAGGGAGGTTTATTCAAAACGTCACGCCAAAAGATTTTTACGAGCACGTAAATCGAATCAAGAATAACGAGTGCCGATACCGTTGTCCTTAACTTTTCCGCTCCTTAATTTTATGGGGAGGGTAAGACAAAAGCAAGGGAAACTATTAAAATAATCGACATAGAGATTCGCTTTCCTGTCACGTAGAAGGCCAATTTTAAAGGGAATCGGAAGGTAGCCTCCAGTTAGATTTCAGTTTGGTAGCAGATGGTACGGTTCAACTTATCTATGGATTATATTGTGTGTTGTTTTTCTGATATTATTTTGTATAGTTTGTTAGCTGTGAAGTGGTTTGATAAAATTGGAGGTCAGTTTTAGAAGATTCACTCGTGAACAAAATATTATTGAAACATTTTTTTTTTACATCATATTTGTTATATAAATATGTATTGATTGCCATTAAGGTAGTGGTAGTAAGCGCGGGTACTAAGCATGAGGTCCTGGGTTCGATTTCCGGGCCGGGCAATGTGGCATTGAGAAACATTTACAAGCTGAAGATAATGTAGAGACAAGTCGATATATACATATATACATTTATCGACAATTTACCTTTCACTGAATACATTTTTTTCTATTTTTAAGCAAATATCCAGATCACCTTACTTACAAAATCCAACCGAGTGGTGTTCTCTCGTATAAAACGAGTTACGTCCAAGACACAGCTTGGATTGCTGAGCCAGTGGAGTAAGTGACACTTAAGCTTACACGGTCATCCATATCTCCCTCTGATATCTTCCATTGTAATAATACCTAAATGGTAATGTCTATAATTAATTACGCGGCCCAGTAGACGTAAAGTTTGGCGCGTAAAAACGCTCTGAGTACGCACCGACGTAGTTCATAGTCTACTCCTTAGGGGGGTATAAAGTTGACTTTTGTTTCGTTTTAATTATACGCCAGCGGGCAGGATAGGCAGAGTTAAAAAAGTTAATTAGCTTTAATTTTAACTGCAGGGGTGGTCGTTGCATTTTAGACGCAAATGAAATTTGAGTGTTTGGGATGAATGTGGCTGGAAAAAGTGTGATTCATCTCGCCGCGATGTGACCAGTGAACCGTTTTGTTATTTTTTTATAGGATCCGGGTTAAATGTCATTTAATTAATATTTACTGAGATTTTCGGGCGATCTGGTGAAATGTATACGTAACGTGGGTTCGATTCCCGCACGAAAAAAAAAATTTGTATGACCTATAGATGGTTTTCCGGGTCTGGTGTTGCGGGTGTCCATGGGCGACGGTAATCGCTTACCATCAGGCGATCTGTCTGCTGGGGTAAAGTTTTTTTTAATAAATATTTATTTATTAAAAAATAATTAAAAATCATCACAATTGCACAATTGCAGTCATTTAAAATCATGACTTTAATTAATTATTCAGCATTCGTATATTAATAAATATTTTATATTTCAACATTAATGAATATTTGCCCCTTTTTACGTCAGTAAGAAAGAAATTCAATTAATATGCAAAACCGTATTGAAATGAATTATATTTTTCCTTATCTCCTTACAGCAGGGCTTACGTTATTCAAACATAAAATTTTGAATTCCGCCGTCTTTGAATGGGTAGCTTTCTTTTTTAACTTTTTAAGACGCAAGTTAGATCGCCGTCTAGCTTTATTTGATGTGGCTATTTGATACATTATCAGGGGTTGTTTTTAAATATAGGGTCGGTAGGATGTGTCTATTTCATTCATGTGTCGGTTTTGTTTGGATGCATGTTGATCCTGTTACTTAGACTTACGTAATACGTATGTTAATCCCCGAAGGGTTAGGCATAGGCACAGATTTATTATTGTACACCCACATCTCCGATCCCATAGTTAAGTCCTAAGTAACAGGGGGCGAGCCTCTTGTCACCTACCAGACACAACTTTAAACTCCGAGTTGCCCATAACGTTTTGCCTAACGCGGGAAATGAACCCAAGACCTCACATTCAGCAGCTGGATTTACGACTACTAGACCAGTGTAGC
Organism: Shargacucullia verbasci; assembly: GCA_947562105.1. Classification (NCBI taxonomy): domain Eukaryota; kingdom Metazoa; phylum Arthropoda; class Insecta; order Lepidoptera; family Noctuidae; genus Shargacucullia; species Shargacucullia verbasci. The sequence goes on from OX387287.1 coordinate 2,704,511, forward strand.
ACTGGCACTTGGTATTTTCTTATTTATTTGTGAAAATCGGGTGTGTTCTTGTTTGGAATTGATAGTCCATAGAACGAATTAAACAATTATTTCTAATAAATGAACATTGATATCTATGCGTTTAAAATGTATCTAAAAGCATTATACACACAGACGTATGATAGGTACGTTTAAATTAAATCGATGCGTGTACGCCGACAGTCAGAAACCAGCTTTTAAAACGTCAATGTGTGTAAATAAACAAAATTAAAACACGCTACTAACAGCTTTGGCAAACTGTAATCGGGATTATATCACATAAAAAAAAAACATATGGAGCAGTTAAAAACAACTTCACAAGCAAAAGGCCTAGGAATACATAGGTCCTATACCTTATGTATTGAGAGTAACTTTTTAACTGAATTTACGTGTACACGACGAGATTGTGAAGGTTTTATTCTTCTGAATGTTGAGTACGTTCAGAAAACTGTTTGTGTTTGTCTGCCCCTCACGCGGTCTGAGATATAGGCGGTAGCGATTCTCGTTTTCGCCTATGGGCATACATGGATAGTTAAATATAGATATGTAGATTTAATTTTAAATCGCTACAACGATCAAAGAATTAGCGAAATTAGCATAGTTACCCAAAATATTGGTGGATGAGGATGATGCTAGCATAATTGTCTTTGGTATATTATTCTGTTGTAGACTATTTAATTTTTTTTTTTTAATATTCTATTCTACAAACGGTTAACACGTGCCGCGCTGTGTCTGTCTCGCTTAATAGTAGGTATTTATAATCACGTGATTTAATCAAGTTAGCCAAGGTTCCGAACATGTTAGACTAAAAAAAAGATGTCTAACTATATTATTTTATGGTGTAGACTGTTTAAATATTTATTTTTTTAATATTCTATTCTACAAACGGTTAACACGTGCCGCGCTGTGTCTGTCTCGCTTAATAGTAGGTATTTATAATCACGTGATTTAATCAAGTTAGCCAAGGTCCCAAACAGGTAGACAAAAAAAAAAAGATGTCTAACTATATTAGTTTCATGGTGTAGAAATTAGTTCGCCGCTTTCTGTGAAGACGCTCGAGGTTTTCCCCTTGCGCCACAATCAGGGGGAAGGCACCAGATGTCGTACGGGTGACAATAAATTTTATCGCCGCTCTGTGCGTATTCTCGGCACTACAAAACCGTAAGCTCGGATTTGAAACATAAACGAAATGGTATATATTATTTAAATTGCAAACTGTCATTTTTTATAGACACGCACGCACCGCGTAAAATTACGCGTTACGTATAGTTTATGTTTTACGCGCGATGGATTGTTGATACACCTGCGTTTTTTTTATATTTGCATTAAACTGGGATTTTCTATGCCATTTTTGTTTATGTCTTGTTGTGTTCCATGGTTTATTTTTGTTCAGTTTTTCTCGTTTTTATATTTTAAAGTTCTTTTAGCTGTTCCCCACAACTTCTTCTGCGTTTATTTTGTTTTGATGGATCTCGACAACTGCTCTACCGGGTACAACCATGGATAATCCAGGGGAAGGTAAAGGTACGAAAAAAAAAATCATCAAAATCGATCAAGCCGTTTATGAGAAGAATTACGAACACACGCGCACTGGAATTTTATATATACATATAAAGATGTCATGTATGAATTCAGAATTCTGAACATTATATTTTTTTATTTTTAATGTTCCATAACCTAACAACATGGTGTGTTTATAAAGTATAATAATCTATTTTTATGTAACTAATGCATTTCTACATTGAACCCAGCCGAATGTGGCATTCATTTTACTTACTCAGCGTAAAAAACAAGCGTCACATAAAATCACGTATTTTACGTAAAATACAACGCATAATGGCGTACTTAATACAACCAGATGTTGAAAGACGCCGTTTAAATACGCATAAATTCTTATAAACACTTCCTTGTACTGAGCTGCGTCTTGATTTACTAGCTTTATCATTTTTCTGCTGACTTACACCACTCTTATACCTCGTTTATAGGATATCTCCTAGATTTTTTATTGGAGACAATAAGAGCTTAATAAAATGAGAATTATGAGGGTAACATCTGTATGTAATAAAACTTTGTTACAGCTATTTTATAATGCAGTTATATTAGCTCGTAAATGTCTGTTGAATATGAGCTCTCAATAATTTGATAAGACGAAAGATTTTTGGAGATTTTGACATTAACAAAATTTTCCAATATGAATCTGGATACTAGAATATCTTTATTTCATGTTAAACCAAGTTCAGGCGCTTATGAAATGTTGAGATATCTAGGCGCACGGTTCCAAATAGTAGGTTCTATGGAGGAGAACTGGCAAGAAATACGATGGGCACTCTTTAAATTGTAATTACTCTTGAAATTACTCCTGCTTCTCCGATTTGAGCGCGTAGTACTAATCTTATGCCTATAAGTTGTGTGCCCATTGTTAGAATTTGTTACTCCTTTCGGGGAGACCATTTTTTTAATTGGTATATTTGCTAGTAATTTACAGATTATTTCATTATGCGCTGTTGTGACTCCAGCGGCCGCAAACAATAGTTTTTATCTCTGCTTTACAATCCTAACTAATATTATAAATTTGAAAGTAAGTTTGTTTGTTTGTTTGTTACCTTTTCACGCTTAAACCACTGAACCGATAATCATGAAATTTTGCATGTACGTTGTCAGGGGTACAGAAAAGGACATGGGGTACCTTTCATCCAGAAAAAAAGTACTGTTCACGAGGGAAAGAACAATAACTTTCGACGGTCACAATTGCTTTAGGACGCTAGATGGCGCTACATGTGACCCAAAAAAATGCACGGGTTCGTAATAATTGCGGGCGAAGCCGCAGGCGAAAGCTAGTACTTTATAGCTTAATCATCTGTTACATGTCATACAGGGTGTCTCGTAATTTATGGATGACTTTGAAATGAATTTTACCAAAACATATGGCCATTCAAAAAATACAAAGCTGCTATGATACATTTCAATTAATTACTGGACAAACCTGGACAAACTGTATAATTATCATCATCACAATATAAACAGTCCATTTTGTATCATAACTCAATTTCGAATTCCACATTTAAATTTCAAACGTTTATCCGACTAGCCTTGCATTCTCTAACAGAACAGTCAATACATTATATCGCTGCCTGCATGGGCTTATTTACGTGGTCCCGGGGACATATTTTATGCGCCGCCAATCGATATGTCCCGGTTCAGACACGGTTAATGGCCCGAATTGTTCCTGTTCGGCGTACCGGCTCGATTTGATTCCTGGGTACGTAGATGCTCTATGTCAGCTTAACCTGAGATTTCACTTTGTGACTGTTTGTGAATTTCGATAAGGGTTACAAATTAAGTGGTTTCTAAAGTATTTTGGTATTTTTTGGTTTTGTGTGTGTAGACTAAAAAATGATCTCTTATTATAGTCGATTACTAATTCTAATTACTAGTAAGTTAAGGTTGAAAACTCGTATTAATAATATTAATCATGTAGCGATGCGAAATTACAAATTGATTATTCTAAAGCAAGGTTAGTAATTGTCATGGTGATGACTTTTCCTTATAAACCTCATCATCATCATCATCATCAGCCAGAAGAAGACGTCCACTGCTGAACGAAGGCCTCCTCTTAGACCACCACATAAACCTCAAATAGATTATATTTTTCTTAAATATAATCTATTTGAGGTAAAGACATCGTGTATGGTAAAAATAGAAACGCCTACACAAATAATTACAGCAAAGTCGCATGAACGCGTCACAGTAGGAGTCAGTAGCCAATTTGTTCGGATCACAGATCTCGTGGTAAATTAGACGGGAGTGTGTCCTCATTGATAAGAATTACCTGAGGCTTTGCGTCATGTTTCTTCATTTAGGAATTACTATTGAATTACTAGTGAGTCGTGGGTCTCACTGCATTATCACTTGCGTGAAGTGTTAACCGATAGATATTGTATGAATTCAGAATTATAGTGTGTGTAATGTTTATTTAAAATTGTAACGGTGTGTTGAATCTGTGCTATTTTTTCATTATATATGTGAGTAAATTTTGAATACAAAAGTAGTCTTACATTTTTATTTAAGTCGTTAGTTTATTCCTTACGAGTTTCATCATAAGTGATAAATGCGTGAGTTTGAAAAGTACTAACGCAAAGCGCTAAGCTAGAATTTTTTTTTATTTTTTTTTTATTGCTTTCTCTACTTTATCGGGATTATCAACATTTTATTGCTATAATCACGTTATTATAACATATTGTACTCGTTATTTTCAGGATAAACACCAGGGTATGTGTGCAAGCCGGTAATAATACATTATTTACTGTCATTAGTTGCGTATTGAATAAGTCTATTGTATGCTTAGTTAACGAATGAAAAGTGCAAGATTTGACATAGATATTAATGTACGATCTTCTTCACTAACATTATCCGATCTTATTGCCGGGGAGCTTTATGCAATAATGTTTTTTCGATCAATGAAGTGGTCTGTTTCAGTGACAGAATAACGAGGCACAAACGACCAGTTGTTTGTGTAATGGCCACATTTTTTTAGTCTAAATAGGTACCCTAGATGCAAGAGAGCTCTACAGTACTATAATAGAGTATAAAAAATACAGTAGTGCGACGGTCCCTTATTATACAGTGTACATATATTATACAGTATACCCCTATATATATATTATACAGTATACCCCTTATTATACAGTAGTGCGATGGTTCCTTATTTCCGTCTCTTAGACGAATTTTTAAGAACACGATTTTTTTTCAACGGCTTGCTCTTTAATTTATGGAATGAAAGGATGGATGTGTAATGCCTAAATTTAGAAGAAATGTTAATAAACTTCATTATAGCATTGTAATCACAGAAATAGGCTTCCAATATCTTTGTTACTAATGAACTGCCGGCCTTTTCTATCGAGAGATAGGTGGTCTATAGCACGGCACCATCCTAAGAGTATGTGTAGTTTGACCTGCTTCAGTGTGTTGACAGTGAAAAGCTTTGAACCCTCAGTCGCGAATTCTAATTTAGTGCATACCTACCTCCTGACTTTATGTGCTGTTGTTATTTTCCATCACCTCCTCAGAGATAGCTGCGAGTGAAGTGTAAACAGAGTTAAAGTGCGTGCGCTTTAAGTTGGAGTGCGCTCTCAAATCCTGAGAAATCGCTGCGGCTTCGAGCGTCTCTCGACACGTCTTGGTAGATGGCACAAGTTGGAGGACACGGCGTGTGTTTGGCAGAGATGACGTTTGATTGTTAGAGATTCCGCCAACCATATTTTTATTAATAACGATCATTAGGCCAATCTAATTATTTAATTATAAATTTATTAGGATGTCCAATAAGAAATACACATCGCATCTACTTATGGATGAAACTTTATTAATTTTAAATATGTTAAACATTACGCATCAAAATATTCCTCCGTATCGCTGTCAACCGGCAGTGTGCCCAGAAGACTGGCAGCGTTGCCACGCTGGTGCTGGCGCAAGGGTGTCGACGCCCACTGGTGTGGCACGCAACATGCGTCGACACCCTTATGGATTAAGATATTTTGACATTTCCTGTGCCCCCTCAGTTACAGGAGATCACAGCATGCATATCAATCATTGCAAAAATATCCATATATTTAAAAATCAATTGCCACATGTATGACGGAGCATCATTTGAGAACGGCTCAACCGATTTGGCTGTTTTTTTGTTGTGTTTGTAATTGCCAGGACATGGTTTGTATTAAAGATTTTTTTTGGAAAATCCACAGGAAAAGTCGGACAATTTAGATGGTATTTTTGTATGGAAATCTCAATTATTATAATTTTCTTTATTATGAAATTGCACCCGAAGCCGGGGTGGGTCGCTAGTTTGCTATTGTATCTATACGTGACAGACAGACAAGTCCAAATTATGCGCCATATGCCCAGACTCCAGGTCAAGGATTGAAATTATGAGAACTTTTAAGTATGAAATTTCTCTCAAAATCACTAAAATAGGTATTCTAAACGGTACCTATATTCCTATTGAAGACGGAACTGTACATAACTAATGCTTAGTACGATCAACTCCCGATGTTCTTGTGTTATTTGTTATCTCTGCTAAAGCTTATCACTTGCGACAAAATGTCAGAGGGATAATGCAGATTGATTCGGCTCAACTCGGAGGAGACAAATTCGATTTGCGACACTGCGGTGTGACGCACAGATTTGACGCCTTGAAAAATATACCAGATCCTATGCGGAGATTGCAGCTGCCTGCTTGTCGGTACGGAGCCATTTTTCTACCCAGTTGAACTCTTATTGGCAGCAGCGATTTTATTCAAAATTTTGCATTGAACATAAAATGTTTTGACTGTGTTCATATCATATTATGACATCTGTCGTAGTACTTTCATACTTTGGACTACACAACTTGAATTTCAGAAAATCCCAATAAGACTCCCAAACCTGGGACTTGACCCCAGAACCTTATGCTTAGTACCCGCACGCGCATACATTAACATTTATAAGTTGTCTCATAAAATCTTTTGGCAGTGTTACGATGTATTTGTCATGCACTACACGTACCACTATAATATCTCAAAGCCTTTAGCCCCAAATACTAACCCTAAGTTCAAGACCTAAGGCCAAAATTATGGATCTAAACAGATAAACAAAGAATATCTATTCAAAGGGTCGCGCAGAATATATTCTTGCTTCGCGCAAAGCGTACATCGTTGTTCTGTAAACCGGCCGCTCCAAATTCAGGACACGTTTGCCGTCGCCGAAATGTTCTCCGGATGGGCTTTTTGAAGAAACAAAACTCGCCATACAATACAAGTTGTCCCACATTGCGCGGAACCATTTCAACGCAGCTGGTCAAAATGGCCATTTACATTCGGTTGAAGTCGGATTTTTTTTGTTTGGTACCAATACCTACCAATGTAAAAGTCGAAAGTCTGTTTTGAGAATTCAATTTACTTTTGTATTGTATAGAATTGTTTAATCCGTATGTTATCCGCTTCTGTTGGTATTTGGTTCAGTCGAAGAAAAGGCTCCCCGCATCCAATTTACAATGCTCTGGAACTTTATACAAGGAGGTTAGGTAGCTAAGCAGCACCATACGGGGAAAATCCATTTATCCTAGAAAATTACTGAGTTCAAATGCCTGTCGTTTCATATAAAACTAGTAACTTACCAAACAGATGGAGACTGGTCATGCATCTCGTCTGATGCAACGATCCGTTATAGCAAAGATTATGGAAAAGAAAATTGCTTTCCTCAAAATTCAGCTAGTTATTTCCTTCGGAGATATTTCTTAACTCTAGGTCTATTACATTTCACGTAAAAGCAGTTATTATGAGTAGTTATGCAAATGGGAACAAGTAAAGTATTCAGGACACTAATTAATCTATGATCTGTACACTATTATGTGCATAATAAGTTTGACTTGTTAAACAAGATAGCAAATGTAATTGTAATCAAATTCTGATGAAAATAGCAACTGCCTTCCATATGTAAGCCTGGAGTAGTTCCACAAGTTCCAATCCACGCGATTAAGTTGATTTTTTTCCTTCAACTTAGTATTCTGGTCACCAGTCCGCACAAAACTGACGTTTCATGACAAATGTGATACCTTATATGTTCCCTCCTATGAGTCAGGATTGATACACCATTACTACCCCTGATACCTATCCGTTTTGTTATTATTTCAGTATGTCTCACGTTCCAATATTTCAGAGGCTGTATACAACTTTATTTTAAACCACAATCAACTTTATTTTTGGAACATAAGGTGTATAATTGTGTGCAGTATTTTGGTTATGTTTACGCAATTCGTGTTCTTGTCACGTGCGATTCGGCTCGCCGGTCGACGTGTGCCGTCTTTGTTGGGAGCTATTATTTTTATCCGCATTTTGTACTTATTGGTCCTGTATTATGTGACAGCGTGTGCGTTATTAAATAATCGGATGTTCGTTTAGTTAAGGATCCTGACGAGAAAGGGAGAGAAGATTCTGTAGGTGTAGGAATTATAGATAATGCTACAATAGAAAAGGCTTCATTTAGTGTGAGCTCGCTGAATCAAAAGAGTAGTGGTAATGTGTGACAGATGGTCGTAAGACACACTAAGTGCTTTGGTGTAGGAAGCTAGAAGAAAGGACTGAACTAAAATACACCAGTCAGAGCAAGAATATAAAACTGGTCGCAGAGTGCTGTTATTGGGATTGCGACCCCGATACATACGTATTAGTCTTTACGTGCAGCTGTGAAAAGTAGTATTTCAAAGACCCTTGGAAAAGAATTGGTTTTTTTATGTCACGAACGGTATGAAATGTCCTTAGTAGATTTAATGGTAAGTATGTTTGGTATGAGCCGTTTGCGATTTTATGTCTTCGTGTGATAAGCCAAATGGTCGGATTTTCTAGATTACATTTTGAACAAAATGCAATTTACTTTAGAGTGGTTGTCGTCCCCTTTGTTCCCTTCCATCTCAATAGTTTCATCTTCCCCAATTTCGTTCGATCACACTTCCTGACATTAAAAAGTACGCTTTCCACTCCTGGCAATTTCGAACGAATTCAAAAAAATCTTTGATATAAAAGTAGAATTTATTGCCATTGCCGATGAAAACACAACTTTCCCCATCCAATGTAAAAACGCTAAAATCTTTTTAGAACCCGATAAGCGTTATGGGCTAACCAGCTGCCACTTTAACAAATTATTGGGAGATTTCCAAGAAAAAAGTTGTCACCCCACGAAGGGTAGACGTCTTATTTGATAGCATGATTTTCGCGGGGCGCACCGAGAATGTTAAATTACTGGCGAAATGAAAGATAATAGGGCTGCATCTTAACAGGGGAAAGTTGCTCCACTTTTGAGGAGGGAAAAAAGTTTATATCCCCAAAAGATTTTGAAATTCCCATCCCTGGGGCGCGGGAGTGTTCGGTATCACATTATTTATTCATGGTTTTTTTGTTTTAAGTGCTTGGATGTAGTAGCTTCTATTTGGATGATCTCTTTACTACAGCATAAACGATTATGGAAGCGAATAATGTTCAAATTGAGTGTACTTTTTTTGATTAAAATTCACACTGTGTTAGCTTGCGATTATACATATATTCATACAAGATATCTTGATATATGATGGGTTTCTAAGACTGCAGACTGATAAAAATAATCTTGTGGTAACCTGGATGCTTCGGGCTCCAGAATTGAAACTTGGCTTTCTGTATTAACAAATCTCTTTGATTTTACATCGACCATAGCTACGCTGGTTTGGTTAAAATTATAGATCATTTGGATTTGGCAAATAAAACCAAAATTAATCGAAATCGAACAATTTATTGTAAACTAATACGAACGCAGAGTAGAATTTAGGATATATATTTGTAATATTAATAGTACAATAACAAAACATTGACATAAAGCGTTAACTTAGTTCTCCAACATTCGCTCCAAGTGACGATCGTGGCGAGCCTTATGTCGAGACACGAATCTGTCAACTTCCCGTTTACATCATTACAATATTTCAAAACGTTAAAGCTATATAAAACATGGCCAATGAAATGACAACAGTCTTAACTCCTAGAAACGAGATTCTTAGTTACATTGATATAAATATGCGCATTTTATTCCAAGCACTTTAGTTTATAAAACATTTTTGTTCAATCAATCAAGTTTGATTCAATATCGTTTAATATAAAAGTTATAACAAGTACAAAATCTTAGGATAAAAAATACTAAATGAAGAATGATTGAAAAACTTGATACCTAAAGTGATTGGAATAAAAGCTTGAGATAACATTACGACATTGAGGTCAGTGCCCGTGCAGATATAGAAAATAATTTCCTCGATATGAAATTGTCACAGACAGGGGAAGACAGAGGAAGACATCTTGCTTTTTGAATAATTTACAAGTGGGTTCAGTACAAAAGCTAGTCCAACTTTTGAAAGTTATTTCTCAAGATATTGGAAGTAGAGTTTTTCTCATGGTGACAGTATAAAAGTACAAAAATGAGCAGAAGATAAACGCTAACAAGTTATAGCATTCCTTTAATAACATCTGTATTTACAATAGTGTTACAATTATCTAAATTATCATATTTAGAGCGCGGAGCTAGAAGCTTTCGTTAAATCTAGAAAAATACAGTGGTAACCTGATAGTGTCGAAGCATTTATTTTATAAATACGAGTCACTAGAGTACAAAAGCAGTCTCCAGATTAAATTCGGTAACGTAGCTTAAGGATATCTATTTAGAAATTTACAGATAAAATACATTTTGTTTGTTCTAAAAATCACTGATTTCTGGATCGGTATCCGCGTACTTGCAAGTGAAGGGGTTTCGTAGCCATGAACAGAAAGATCGATCGCTATGCTGTTTGTATTTTGCTGTGGTGTGCTTTTTCGCGTGCGCTCGAGCTACAGCAGCGCGGCGCGTTGGGTAAGAATCTAGTGAAGACGCATCTGAATCTCTAGGAACGGAATCATACCCTGATTCAGCACGTCTTGATGTTGTCGCTGGACTGTGTTTACCTGTCCGTGGTGTAGACTCATGACCACTATCATAACCATCAGGTTTTGAACTTGCAACTACCCTCGCTATACCCTTATCACTTTTCTCGGTCCGTGGTTCAGTTGTCACTACCGGAGGCGTAACTTCCAGATGCAAGTTAGATTTCAACTCTTTAAATGACGGAGCGCCGCTCCCGGGTATTCTCCTCTCTTCTCTCAAATTAGGATCTGATGCTCCATCAGGATGCCTGAGGGATGCAATACGAGCATCGGTTATATCGTTACCTCGGTACCGTTCGAAAGGGCCGTAACAATCATTATGTGCCTCTAAATCTTGATATGCATCGCACTCTCCTACTGCACTTCCCGGCCTAGACATGGTTCTTTTGCAACTATTACATATTTTATCACTTGGCCTATATGCTGGTTCACTGTAAACAGAACCGTCACCTCCAAATTCTTCTGTATCTCGTACGTTTGACAAAGATAATGACTGAAATTGTGGAGCTATCCTCGTTATAGACATATCGTTGTTATCTAACATGCGTCGGGAGCCGTACAGTTCAGTTAAGCTCATTATATCGTCTATTCTTGATCGTGAAGAAGGTAAACTTTCGTGAGGATTTAAGTCAAGTCCATAATCACCACCATACTTCTCTGCATAAAATCCTATTGTTTGCCTAAGATAAGCTTCATTTCTAATTTGACGTTCAACTTCACTGTACAGTGAAAGAGTATCTGTGAAAGTCGACGCTACTGTTAAATTTTCTTGGCTAAGAATCCTTAATGGATGATCGTCTAAATCTTCTTGATCTACTTCTGGTAAAGGATTTTCAGAGAGCCCCATACAGAATGCTATATCTTCTTCAGTTACTTGAAGGCAGCTGTCTTGCATTGGAACAGGTTCTAGGGGTTCTTCAACTTCAATTATTTCTAAGATTTCATCTTCATCATCATTAGGACCTCTACTCATACCATGTGAATCAATGTCCCTACTACGATTAGAAATTAACTCATCCTCCATTCTTAACCGTTCTTTATATTTACTATCTAAACTTTCCATTGATACTTCTCTGCTGCTTAAACTGCTGGGTTGCATGATGGGTAATGCAGGTGGTATTTCAGCTAATTCTTCACTATCATCATCGTCATCTATATCGTTCTTAGCTTGTTTAGAACATTTTTTCTGTGCTAAACTCTGACTTGTTGTTGGTGGTCCAACATTTTCTTCTTCTATAGCCATTCCCTTCGAACCGGCTTTTAAGCCAGTTCTGATAGTAGATTCTTCCACATGTATTCGTCTGACTGAATCTTTCATTAACGGCTCCATTTTATGGGCTGTTTCAGGTTCATCAGAAATTTTTAATCTAGGTTCTTTGTGTACTACTTGCCCTTTGTGACTTGGTGAGCTATGCCTGGATTTATGAATTTGTGACGTTTGGTTTTCAACCCATTTTCTTATCATATTTTTCTTATGGTTGTCCATATATCCATATCCTAGATTCTCGCTACCATGAGAACCAAGTATACCGATTTGGAGTGGTATAGGATTTGAAGGTTGTATTGGCACAGATTCAAATTGTATTGGTATTTTGGATTCTTGCATTGGACCGTCGATCCAAGTTTCTCGTTTCATTTCTTGGGTCTCTTTGATTATATGCCTCGCCTCGACTAATTTAGACTTCGATATTCTGGGTCCGTCGATCCATTGTTCGTCACTATTACTTTTCACCTCTTCTGTAAATTGTTTTTGACCGACCTTTTTAAGCGGGGTCGATTTGGATGCAGCAGAATGCGCAGGAGAACCTTTCGGTGTGTGGCTTGGTTGAATACTTTTCAACGGTGATGCCTTTGGGGATGCATGCAATTTATGTACAGGACTCTTTTCTTCAACAACTCTAGAGAGTGATGATTTATGTTTTTGTTCTGCTGCCGATCCTCGCAATGCTTTACTTAGGACACATCTGTTGTCACCTGAATTTATATGGGGTATATAAACAGGTGGATGTTCTCCGTCAGTCGCATCGTCCATAGGACCTACATATATCACCGTGTCAGCTGAGAGATCACTACTTGATGGATCTGGCTCACTGCTACTGGGTTTTGAAGCATCCTCCCCGGAGCTCCCGCCGGACCCTGCGTTATTATTTGCCGAATATTTGACTTTTCGTCTTCGAAGCCTGTGTATTCTTGAGGCTAACTGTAACGTTGTTAATGTATCGGAATAATTTTGGGCATTTGGTGAGACGTGGACTATCATTGCAGTGTGACATGTTAGAGATCCTAGACACTCTTTCAAAACATGTGTCAAATTATGATCTCTGTATGGAAGATGCCTCTGTCCGTTAAATATTGCAAGTAATATGTTTCCTAAACCAGATAGTGGTATTCCCCCGTTTGTTTTGCCTCTCTCCGAGTTTCCTAGGTCGATTAAATGCAGGCGGCTGCGTCCTCCGGCAACTGTGAACAAAGAGAGAAATGTTTTTAATTCAGGAACTTTGTTGTTTTGTGACCCGTTTAATATGGCTGCGGATAGTGAAACTTTAAAGGTTCGTTTGAATATAAGACGATCTTTTATGAACATTCCAGTGGTTAGTGGGTAATTTCAACATAATTAATTTTCATGAAGTCGGAATCTCTAACAATGCTTTTTCATTTACAATTTTTATCAATCTCTTGTTTAGTAACATGTCAAAAAAAACTTTGTGACGTATTAACAATTTTGTACCTGCTCCTTTTCCCCCTACACTGTACTGGTACACATGTAAGGTGTACAGCAGATGGCTGTCCTTCCCTTCTTCTCTCGCGCCCCTGGTGGCGAGAGCAGCATCTAGGTAGAAAGCCGCTTTCTCAGCACTGTGTACACGGAGTTCAGATTGATTCTGCAGGTGAGTTCCAAAGAGGGGATCGTCACGAAGATATACGCCCGGGGATTGTTCCGTGTCTGTGAGAATAAAATGGTTAATGGTTAATTACTAGGTAACGCTTTCTTAGAGCATAGTAAAAAATACATAACATGGAATTGCGCCTATATTCCACGAAGGGTAGGTAGAAATGTACTGTTGTACACCCACATTCTGCCGATGGCGTTATTTAGTTATGTGAGCTTATAGCCACATACTAATTTCCATACAGAAAAACCTAACAACCCTTTGCCAAACGCGGAGAACCCAGGATCTCTCGCTCAGCAGCCGGACTTACGACCACTAGACTAATGAGGCAGTCAGCATAGTATTAGTAATTATATTTCTTAAGATTTACGCTAGCGCTATAAGGCTTTAAAGTCACAATAAGATTGTAAAGTCAATGAAGTATAATTTCTAAAAGTCTATTCTTAATAAATTATAGCTAACCATTTTGATAAGGCGCCAGTAAGTCCCGAATCTGGTTTGTATTCGTGCAGAGTTCCACCGCGGACACCCTGACGGAGAAGCGGGTTCCACACTTGTGCCTTTGCTCTGCAATCCCTCGGAATAGCCACGTGATGGCGCAAGGGATAGCGCCCAGCGCCGCCGACGAGTCCGGCCGCCCCAACATTGTGTAGGATTTACCTGTAGAAGAGGAAATTATAACATGAATATAGCATCACGGCTGTATACCCCGAAGGTAGAGCAGAGTTGTACTGTTACATAAACCTACATTTAAATTTCATCAATGTCATTTTGAGTCCCAGTGTAACGTGAAATAGGATTAGCCAGTCGCCATCTATCGGAAACATTTCCAAATTCCAATCATCTACTGATTTATGCAGCTGAATATGTTACTAAAAGAAATCAATAAAACTTTACCTGACCTGAATATCAAATCCAGGACATCCAGCTCAGCAGCTGAACTTAAAGTTGACCAATAAGATAGTTCAGTTTCAAAGGAAAATATTCCAGAAAACACATGTCTTTAGATCAGTAGATTTGTAGGTCACACATGTCATAAACTTGCAATACTTGCTCCTTGGCCTAAAGCCAATCGCTTCCTCGGGTTATGCCTGATAAATTGTCTAACCAAGCAACTCCAATACACTTTTATTCTGCCTAGGATTTGAATATAAACTCTTAAAGATATCTGCTACTGATGTGTCTTACAGATGTTTGCTAGTACTTTAAAAGAAGAAAGATTCTCTTTTTTTTATAAAGTATATTGGAATATAAGAATGGAATTTTGTGGATCTCGACAGCAGCGCCACCTACCTAATCCAACTATAGTTAGGAACCATCCAGGAGACCCCATAAAAACAAAAAAAGCTTCTAAATCGATCAGGACGTTTAGAAGAAGAAGAATTACGAACACACGCACATCGATATTTTTATTGATAAAGAATAAAACCTCATTATATCTTGTACTAAAATCTAAGTCACCACCACCACAGTAAACACAAGAAATCGCTTTTAATGCCAGGTAAGTAATGAACTTACCTGGCATTAAAAGCGATTTCTTGTGTTTACTGTGGTGGTGTGTTACAGCTCCACGTGGAGTCCCAAAATCCTCCAATAATTAAAACGAGGTTCAAATTATTCACTCAGTTGGATGTACGATCCCAAATACGCGGGATGTTAAACTAAGCCTTGGGTTTAGTGCCAACATTGCCGCGTTTCCCCGAAACTTTCATCTCGCGAGGCATTCAATTTGCATCTGAAACCTTAATCTATGAGGGGAGGTTGGGTGAATTACCTCTTTCGTTTTGAAAGTCGTCTTGTTTTGTGTTAATGAAAGTATAAGCCATTCTGCTATTGTTTGTTAGTGGTATTATCTTGATCGCATCGTTCGGATAATCCTGTGCAACTTGCCAAATTGATTTCGTGTCTTGTAACTTATTAATAGGTTGTTAATAATGTTCGGATTGTTGTCTATTGTTTTGTTTTCGAGTAATAATGTTCTGTTGTATTGTTTGAGAATCTTATTCGGATTTGAATCGTTATGTTTTAATTGAATGGGTTTTCGTTATCTATTATTATTTACAGTCTTTGTTTCATTGGTTAATTCTAATTTTGATGAACATTGGAACCGAATACAGGGTGTCTGTTGTTCATAGGCAATTCAATTAGTACTGACACAGACAAACTAAACGAAAATCACTTTTGAAACTTTGAATTAAATTTCATCTTAACAACTATGATAAATCCTGTCCATAATTTTATTTAAACCGAACTTCAAACCTCTTCCAACCTAACATTCATAGTGTTAACTTGAAATCCCAGTTTTAATATTAAAGTTTTGCCATCACGGGCGTGCGAGCGAGAGGCAGATAGCTCGTATTTATCAAACTTTCAATTAAGAGCACTCCCGACTCTTTGCCATTTAGATGCAAATCCCGCCGCCGAGCCGAGTGAGAAGTTTCATACTTTATAGTGCATAATTAGGGCTACCACCTTTGAAATGACTTGTGGTTCCACAATATCAAACCTAGTGCGAAAATGCTAAAGTGAAAATTGCAGCATTTGTTTACTTGTACAACTTGTTCTTTTGTTTTCTAAATCAATACCTTAATACTTCTCACAAAATTTCCACCTAAATATTACAAAAACAAAAGAAGCCTACAAATATTGTTTAATGATTCGAAACGTTTGAATTTGACACTATGATACCAAGTTACAAGGCTACGTCGTAACTATAACAACTATATCTAGCTACGCCGTAGCGATAATTTGTGATTCTTGCTACGGCGTAGCAAGAGTAAAGAAAATTAATTTATTTGTATTGGAAATTATTATTATAATATTATATGGACCTTACAAACCTTTAATTATTAACCGCCGAATACTCCTTCGACGATAAATTATTCGTTTCTATATGTTAACGCTATTTAGTTTTGACAGCCCTATCCGAAATATAGCGTTAAAGCAGCGGTTTCGCACTTTTAATCAACGCCTCTGGATAGTCTGCGTTAGAACTTGATTATTATCTCAGGGATCCACACTTGTGTATGCAGTCAATGAAACTTGCCGGTTATCTCATGGTAATACTCTTTAACAAGCTGTGCAAGTCGCTGGATAACAATTGTATTGCAAGTGATAATTAACATTGTTTTTTCTGTGCTTTATCTAAATTATGTTTACATATTATGAATGAGTGCATGCTTCTATGCAGGAAGGTTTGAGTTCAAACCCGGCCCACATCTTTGACTTTTCGTAATCATGTGTAGATCAGAATTTCATTATCACTTGCGTTAACGGTGAAGGAAAACATTGTGATGAAACCTGCACACCTGAGAGGGCTCCATAAAGTTCTTGATGGTGTATGTAGCCCGCTAACCCGCAGGCCAGCGTGTTGGACTAAGGCCTAACCCTTCTCATTATGAAAAGAGCTTGCTCGATAGTGGGACAGTAATTGACAGAATTTATCTTATCTGTTATGAATCATGTTTTGAGTGTAAAATATCCTTTATTATTGAGGTCGTAGGAATTAGAGATGTTTGTTTTTGTAAATAGGATAGGTATTTGTGCGGCAGTTTTTGAAATTAGTAACAAAAAAATAGGGTACTTAGGTATACTTACCAAGTCCTGCGTGTCCGAAGCAGAAGAGGCAGCCGTCTGTCCCGTTGATGACGGCATGGATGACATCAGTCAGCGCACTCGAACATATCTCGGTCTGTGACAAACGAACGCACGATAAAGCAAAAAACACAAACATTTTTATAGTTCTATGAATCTATGGATAAGCGAGAATTTTTCATTACATACCCGGAGCATCTGTGAAATAGTCAAAAAAATTACTGAAATTATTGTCTTACAACAATTTCTTTTGTGCGGGAATCGAACAGACATCCCACCGAAAGTCATGGCTTAACTATTGAGCTAACTCATTTCCATTTATAAACTACTTTGGATTATATGCACCAGATTCCTGAATCCTGAAGTCCTGGACACTTAACTAACTGCGGAAAAGAGTAGATATGATTTTAAAAAAGCACATTGTTTATGATTTCTCGAGGACACGATATTTTTATTATAACTAGGTACCTGTAGGTCATACAAATATTATTTCATACAGGTTTGACGACACGGTTGGCGCATTGGCTAAGTGATTAGCTTTCTGCGCTAAGTTTCGCGGGTTCGATTCCCGCACGGAACAAATATTTGTATGATTTACAGATAGTTGTTTCGGGTCTGGTTGTGTGTGCATGTGACAGGACAAATCCTAGTGTGGGACAACGTTTTTTTTAAAAAAAAAAAAAAAAGTTATCTAACCCGCGCCACGTAGCGCACCAGTCGAATGCCAACCAGTGCGCCAACCGTGTCATCAAATTCCCTATCATTAAAATCAAAATCTCTATTCACAAACCAAGACATCACGTCCCCATCACTAAAACAAAAGCGCCTATAATAGCGTGAATAATTTAGTAAAATCTGCCACTTAAGGTATTTGCGGGGCCAACCTTCGACCCAGGGTGTTTTCTTTCGTCCGGCTCACAGATAATTACGCGGATTTAAGGTAGCACTCAGATTTGGGGTGACTGACTTTGGGTTTATGAAGGGACTTGGACTTGTAATAAAGATATCATAAGGGACTACTTTGAATATATTATTAGAACTAGTGATGTGTGGTTGTGATGTACAGACCACATAAAAAGTGATGTTCATTTGTTTTTCATAATTACTCGACTATTCAGTAAAGTTTATTCAGAAAGTACATTTTAGATATCTGAATATTTATCACTCACGATGCATGTTGATTGTATTATATTTTGACAATTTGATATGATATAGAATTTTTATCACCAAGGGAAATTGTAAGTGTAATTTTTCATACTTAGAACGTACTTTGGAGCTTCTTGTATACATTTTATTTTGAGAAATGTATTTTTTTTATTCAAATTTAATGTTTCTTTTGTCGCGTGTGTCGATCGACAAAAACAAGACAACTCATCTTCGCTCAGAGGACCCCATATCCTTGAAAGTAACTTTAATTAAATCGTCACTTAAACAAAACGCCGCTTAATGAGACCAAGCTCACAATCAGTAGACTTAATACGGTTTTCACGTTAACTTTCTATTATATTAATTAATTATAATGATCTGTTGTATGAATAACTTAGTGCTCTCGTTTTCCCCAGTGTTTTTGTTCACGGCGGCTCCGCGGATAATTAAAGGGACTTAAGGTGAAGAACTGAGATTAGAGGACGGTAGGGCGGCCTAAGTTATATTTTAATACGGATAATTCCCGGAAAAATAAAAGGGATCATATTATTAAAATGTTATAGCGAAAGTTGAGTGCTAATATTAAAATATTTTGGACTTGTTAGATAGCTAGATTTTGTTAGTGATACATCAAATCATATTCTGGTATATCATCGTTGTATAAATGATTTTCATTGGTCTAGTGGTCGCAAGCGCGACTGCTAAGCGTGAGGTCCTGGGTTCGATTCCCGAGTTGGGCAAAGTGTTATTGGATTTTTCAGTATGGAAATTCTCAATAGCAGCACGGAGTCTGGAACTGTGTCCGTTAGATGGCAATAGGCTCGTCCCCTATTACATGGGACTCAATAACAGCATCGGCGAAATGTGGGTCTAGGTACAATATATGTTAGTACACCTCTGCCTAACCCTTCGGGGAATACAGGCGTGATGCTATGTATGTGTTAAACTAACATTTTTACAGATTTGGGATTTGTATGATTTGTATCTTGACAATTAGGAGATGAAATTGAATTTATAGTGAGTCACAAGATTTTATTAAGAACTCGCCCCACGTGCGGTCATAAAACTATGATTAAAATTATTATATTGGCGACCGGCTGCGCGGGAAAACACTTTTGTTTTGTACTTGTAACGAATTTTTCGCAGTAGTTATAGTAAATTTCATAGAAATCTTTAGAGCCGTTTTGAGAAAGTGTTTACAAACAAATGTCCTCCTGACCGATTTCGGGCACGGCGGTGCAAATGTGTGCGCAAACACAGGTGCTCTCTCTGTTCCTTCACTCTCGTAGTCCGATGGGACGGCAATCCGACACGACCAGAGAGAGATCAGGCGCAGGACCAACGGCTTTACGTGCTTTCCGAGGCACGGTGTGTATTCACATACACAAAGACCCAGACCCGAAACAAATATCTGTAGATCATACAAATATTTGTTCCGTGCGGGAATCATACCCGCGACTTGTAGCTCAGTAGTCGATCTCTCAACCACTGCGCCAACCGTCCCGTCAAATATACAAACAATTATATATATACAATATAGGTATAAATATTGCTCGTATACGAATTATGTTACAATGTTTAAAGACTATAATGCTATTAGGTAAGTTTATTTATGTTTTTTTATTATTCCATAACGAAGGACTTGTCCATAGTGTAGCACGAATCATGGTAACCATCGCAGGGGATATACACTCGACACGGAAATAATGAAATTGTTTTGAATGAGAATTTTAATGACCGCGAGTCCGTTCACTAATTGAGAGTGCTTAGGCCGTAATGGAGGGACGCCAGTTAATCAACTTTGTTATTAACTTTTACTTCATTATATTCAATGTAGCCTTAGTATTTATTAATCGGATAATCTCAAGTAATCCTTAAACATGTAACGTCACGCTACTATTCCCCGAAAGGTTAGGTAGAACTGTAATATTGCACCCACATTTCGCCAATGACATTAAATCCTATTTAATAGGGGGCACAATTCTAAATTCGGGCTATTACTGACAATTATCTAACAGAAAAACTCAATAACATTAATATACCCGGGGATCGAATCTATACTCGTTTTGTTTAGATATTTAACTAAAGGTAAACAATCTTGATGTGTCTTTTTAATATTTTTTGTTTAAAAACTCAGTTTAAAAATAAAACGCGACTAAAAACCAATATAAAACAACAATAACGATTACCAAATCAATTGAACCACTAGTATAAGCAGCAGTTTATTTGTTTAATATGTGTTTGTGTAAAAAGTCACATCAAGATTGTTTACCTTCATTTAAGTACCTAAACAAACTGAGTATAGAACTTCACACTCAACAGCCGCGCCTACGACCACTAGACCAATGAGATCTTAATAATATAATCCAGAAAAAGGCATTGTTCTTTTTCTATATGTTCATATCTTCCTTCAAAACAGTGAAATTATTTTCAGAATTGTTTCTGTGGTTTTTTTTAGATAAACAAAAACCTCAATTGTTTCGGTTCATAAAGATTTTGGCACTGTAGCACTAGCACGAATATTTATACTTATAGTAACGTAAGCATATCGTTAATGTAAGTAAATTTTGAATAGAAAACACTCTCCTATAATATATTGTTTTAATTGTACGTGACAACCACAAAAATACGAGTAGTCTTCAATTTAAAAAACGTATGACGAGTTAACGAGTATTTCTATTTCAACATTCGCTCAATTCAACGATACGTTTACTTAACTAGACGTTAAAACGTTCGCGCTAGACCAACTGTACAACACCCATTTACATACCTATTTAAAACTAACTTTTGTCCGCGACTTCGTACGCGTGGAATTTAGAATCTGATATTTTCCTGCGGTAAAAAGGAGCATATATTTTAAGTTAGACCTCTAGCAACACATCAGTGAAAACTGCATTCAATTCCATGCAGTAGTTTTTGCGTGATGCGTGTACAAAAATTCCCGTGTACAGACAAACAGACAAAAATTCTAAAAACTGTTGTTTTGGCTTCTGTTGCTCTAATAAAGACCACCTATATTAGTTTTTCTCCAATATCTATAATGTACAGACATCGGCCTGTTATAATTTTAATATACATATGTATGTATAGATTAATCCATCTCTCGCATCGTACAACTTTCTTTATATTGGAATATATGATATTAGTACAGATTTTAATTACTCATTGGGCTCGTCTACTTTCACTCGGTTGATTGATTTTGGTCGAAATTTGTGGGTGAAATTTGTTTGATCTAAACTATACCAAAGTCTAAAATTAATTTTCATGAAAGTTGTTTTCAAATCAAACCAACTCATTCTATTTACACTCTTTACACGTACGGCGATATTTGGAGATAACTTTATTTACACTGTTATAAACTTAAGTAACTTTGTTTGTTTATTACCTCATCATGAATAAACCATTGAACCGATCATATTGAAATGTTACATAGAGTTAGCCTGGGATCTGAAGAAGTTAGAGAACCAAAACGCAAACGTCACAGTAAGGCGAAGGTAGGTATTCATCAATACCTAAGATTGACGATTTTCAAACGTCAAATCCTAGTGAGTTAAACTGAGAAATACGTCTTCTTCGTCGCGAAGTACTGGCTCTCAGTGATTAATTGTGCCAAGCTATGACTTTACTTACTTGCTGTCATAATAAACTTGAAGTTTACTCTAACCAAATGGCGGCTATGGACACCAGACTGAAAAAGTTAGAAGAAGAGCGAATTCTGCAGACTAATGTACAGGCACAAGTAGTCGATCACCAAGAACCGTCTGTAGATAAAGTTGTGCAAGCAGCTAGCCCTCCAGCACACACAGTAAGCTTATTTTTAGCATCGCAGCAAAACAATTATTACATAATTAATAAAAAAATAAAAAACTCGCGGGAAAAAACTAGTTTAATATAAATTTGATATGTATTGCATATACAGGTTGATTTATTTTGAAATCAGGAATATTTATTTGGAATTGAAATACAAATAAAATATTAACAAGTAATAACAGTAGGGTTATATTTCATAATTACAATGGATTTTGGCGAGTCCAGTGACGCAGAATGATGTATGTTTGTAAGCCGACGTAATACTGCCAACTGGCTTGCACTAATTTACTTGTTACTACTGCATAAATTGTAAATAACGCTTGTTTATTATTTTTACCAATCATAAATACCAAATAGATTACGGCTTGATTTAATAAATAAAAATAACATATCATAACATACTAATTCGACAGAACATATTTCCCTGATGCTGTTATTAAGTCCCATGCAATAGGGAACGAGCCCACAAACAATTCCAAATCTCGGTCTGCTACTGGGGACTTTCTAAGAAAAAAAATTTCTATAACTTAATAACTTTGATTGACCCGAGAATCAAACCCAAGTCTTCATGGTTAGCAGTAGCTTACGACTACGAGACCAATGAAGCAATTTATTTTTTTACAAATCTTTGCCCCACACTTGGAATAGTTCCTGTATCGTGGGTGCGTTTACAAACACATACACAAAGACCCAGGCCCGAAACAACTATCTGTAGATCAATACAAATATTTGTTCCGTGCGGGTATCGAACCCGCGACACCTAGCGCAGCAGTCGATCTCTCAACCAATGAGTCAACCGTGCTGTCGGACAGTTGAAATGGTAAAAATAACGCGGAACTGATTATTCAACTCAATTGTTTTACTTTGCTGTAACAACCGCACAACTAAACAGTGGTCTGTTATCTCTATATTTTAATGGTAATGTAAACAAGTCATAAAGGTAGATTACTAACATAATTACGTCGGATCCCGGTCCTGACGTCGGACGCTAAGCCCACGTAAGCCGCCGTCCGGCCGCTGTCCGGCCGCTGTCCGGCAGTGTCCGCTGAGTTATTGCACGGATAACTTACATCAACGCGTGTATAACTACACTCGTGCGCCTCATATTGTAACTTAATGGATCTCTTAATTATTTTGATCGTTTAGATTTCAGTCTTTACCCGCGTATCCTGTACTTTCTAGGTACTTGATGTAAAAATAAAACAATTGGTTATTTTCTTTTTGTATACAAGGAGTATTTTACATAGCATCACGCCTGTATTTCTCGAAGGGTTAGGCAGAGGTCTACTATTATTATACAACCTCATTTCGCCAATCCCAGCCGGTCCATCGCCGGTATCTAGTCCCATGTAATAGGGGGCTGACCCTGTTGTCATATACCGGGCACAGTTTCAGACTCCATGCTGCTACTGAGAATTTTCATACAGAAAAACCCAATAACACTTTGTCCACTCGTGAATCGAACCCAGGACCTCACGTTCAGTAGTCACGTTTGCGACCACTAGACTAATAAGGCAGTCTTAAGGAGTGTATGCTGACTGGTATTTTTAGAAAATGTACTTTTCTTGATATTTCTTACTCACATATACATTTTCACAGGTATATTTTTTTTTTTACGAATTGACAGTCGAATTCACTGAGAAAAGTTTGAAATTTTTTCGTTTTAACCCCACTGGTAAAATAAACGCAATATATAAAAAAAAATAGACATAAATATATGCATATACAAAAACCATAACACACTTAACTCATTTTAATATACCGCAATTTAACAACACAAATGATTGACTGAAAAAATTGAACCCTTCTTCACTGCGTCTATTGAAACACCGTGCACTCCCTAATCTTTCCCCACACATCACACCACTTAAACCAGAAATCCCGATCAGGAATCACAGCTCCATAAACGCTATAATAAATCAGTTAACCGCCTAATGCGCATGTTCAGATGTAATTACTATACGTACGCATTAAGCCTGCAGTGTCTAATGCACCACTATATAAAGGAGATTAGGAGACGGTACTGTGCTTTACTTGAAGACATCGAGAATTCTAAACTGGGTTTACTTATGTCTTTCGAATATATATTACTAGTTTCCGCCCGCGGTTCCGCCCGCGTGTTTTACGAATCCGTACATTTTTCCGGGATAAAAAGTAGCCCGTGTACTATTCCAGACTATAATCTAACTAACATGTGCCAAATTTCATCCAGATTCGTTCAGCCGTTCTGGCGTGAAAGAGTAACAAAGATTCATCTATCCATTTATAATATTAGTAGGATTAGTAGGATAGTAGGAAGTAGGATATAGTAGTAGGTAGGATAAGTAGGATAGGATGTATTTGGTGACACGGTAGGCGTAGTGGTTGAGAGATCGACTGCTGAGCTGCGTGTCCCGGGTTCGATTCTCGCACGAAAAAAATATTTTATAATCTACAGATAGTTGTTTTGGGTCTGGGTCTTCGTGTACGTGAATACACACCGTGCCTCGGAAAGCATAGAGAGTAGACAGAATAGAGAGAGCACCTGTATTTGCTCACACACGTGTGCTCTGTGATATCTCCTGCGTTGTTGGCTAATCTCCGGTGAGATAGGCCGCCGTGACCGAAATTCGGTCAGGAGGACATTATTATGTATTTGGTGGCAGATTACAAGTATCGATGTTTTGTGAATGTGTTTTTTTTGTATTTTAATTGTGTGCTTTGTGGGACTGTACTGTGTAAATTTTCTTTTGTTTCTTCTTCTCATTGGTTTAGTGGTCGCATGTGCGATTGCTAAGCGTGAGATCCTGGGTTCGATTACCGGGGCAGGCAAAGTGTTATTAGATTTTTCTGTATGGAAAATCTCAGTAGCGGCATGGAGTCTGGATATGTGTCCAGTAGATAGGCTCGCCCCCGATTACATGGGACTCAATAACAGCATCGGCGAAATGTGGGTGTACAATAGTAAATCTCTGGCTAATCCTTCGGGGAATACAGGCGTGATGCTATGTCATGTTCTTCCTTCTAACGTAAAATTTCGGGGCAGCCTATACAGATATGGCAAAATTATGAAGTAGAGTAGCTAACGAAGAGACGATATATGGGATGAATTAAGGCTGTAACGTTAATTCAGTTTTTCTTCACTTACAGCCTAAATTATATTTTAATAAGAATGAACCGCTTTAGTAACATAATACTAGTTAGGTCGTTAGCTGTACAAGACGCTTAAAACTAGATAATGAGTTAAGTTCCGTAGAGTTTCGTAGATGAAGGACGAAGTTGTGAGAATTTTGAATAAATGACAATGACCAGTGATCTCAAGCGAAGCCTGGAGGATCGAGGAAAGTGCTATTGAGTTTTTTTATAAGAAGTTTCTCAGTAACAGCCCGGAGCTAGGAATTGTTTCCTTATTATATGGGACTCAATAACAGCAAACGTGAAAGTTAAAGTTTTTATATCAACTAGGCCTTTTCAGGCACTTTTAAAAAGTCGAGACTCGACCACGGTTCCAAAGGAGGGTTGGTCCTATGGAGAAGGGACCGGTAACAAACTCCATGGATACTCTTTTCGAGAAATGAAAAGATAATTTATACAATTAATAATCTTATGACATGCATTATATAAGAAAAACAAACTTATCAAAACTTTACATGCCGTGGCATGTAATTGCATTAGTACACCTCTACCGAGCCTTTCGGGGAATACAGGCGTAATGATGACGATGATATGTTTGTAGGTTCCTCCTACCTATACTATGTAAATAAATCTTCAAAACAATTTCTTACTATGACACACATTTATAACGCCAGTGTGTACAATTTAAGCCGTGCATCCAAATTCTGGCTCCGGTAGACATGGAGATTACGCCACCAGTGTAAACTAATGGGATTCGTATGTGCTGGTGGCGCTGTTGTGTGAATTGTTCACTCTGATTGTGGTAGGTGTGGGTGTTTGGCTATGTTTTGTTGTACTGGCTCAGCGGGTTTGAGGGATGGTTTATGTAATAGAGAATTATTATAATTTGTTAATTGGTTTTGATTCTGAAGGTGAATTCGACTATGAATGTAAAATGTCAGTGTGATTGTCGTTTGTTCCTTCAAAGCACTTTAAAGTCTCTATTTATCAAACTGCGTAAGGGTCCCGGGACCCGGATTTTTTCTAGTGTATCAACTTTACGCTGCTTGAAGGATTCATCATCTTCATTATCATTATCATCCACAGCCCGACTTCACCCACTGCTGGGTTGGATCTCCCTTTGCTTAAGTCGTAAGAAATCAATAAAAATTTGTACATGATGAGCTGAGAGGGAAACGTTCCAATTGATATGTTGGCCGACACATGTTCATACATTGCAAACTTATATCAAACGACAGAGACGTTTGTTTAACTTGTAAAGACCCGTAAGCGTTCTCGGGAAGAAGCTTAAAGTTAACTTGTTACTATCGCGTGTTTGTATCTAACAAGGTAACTAGGTCCTAGTATTATAATATTGTCGTTATATTTATCATTTTTATATTCTGTTCACTGCAAAATAATCTGGTCTGGGAATTGATAACATCGCATACAATGTAACTAAATGTAATTTACATATTCTTATACTACACTTGCTGTATACTACGTGACGGCACGGTTGGCACAATGGTTGAGAGATCGACTGCTGAGCAACGTGTCGCGGGTTCGATTCCCGCACGGAACAAATATTTGTATGATCTACAGATATTTGTTTCGGGTCTGGGTCTTTGTGTATGTAAATACACAACGTGCCTCGGAAAGCACGTAAAAGCCGTTGGTCCTGCGCCTGATCTCTCTCCGGTCGTGTCGGATAGCCGTCCCATCGCACTATAAGAGTGAAGGAACAGAGAGAGCTCCTGTGTTTGCGCACACATTTGTGCTCTATAATCTCCTGCGTAGTTGGCTAATCTCCGTTGAGATTGGCCGCCGTGACCGAAATCGGTCAGGTCATTATACTACACTTAGAGATTAGACCAACAGGCGTAACAAACGACTAGGCAAACAAGAAACCCTCAGGATAATTTAACTACAGCGACATTTACCCCTAATACTATTCTGTGGAACCATAACAGTAAAATGACTTCTCATAAGCTCTAAAATCTTGTTAAAACCGCTAACAATTTCTATCCAGGCTCAGAGCAAAAATGTGAAAATTTTCGTAAAGGGGAACGTGAAAGTTGGCGTTATTCGCGTAGTGCATGCCGTTTAACAATTTAAACATGGGAACTCGCGGCTCGGTCCGCCGGCGACATTTTTGGTGCATGAAATTCAGAGGGGTAAGAACAGCGCGTCAGACGCCGTGTGCACTCGGTGTGAGATAGAGGAAAAAGCGATTTTGAAGATGACGTTGCACTATCAAAGACGGTTCTACATTTTTTCACGGCACTGTAGCTCAGTTGTTCAGCGATCGATTGCAGCGCTACGTGTCTTGCCTAGAACGCATAATTTCTTAAGTGAAAAAATCTGACTTTTTACCCTGTTTTTTACTGTTGAGAAATAATAGTGTGCTACTGGTATTTTTATATTATGAAGGTTTTCACACAGAGTTTTAAATCTTGTATTCAAATAACAGTCACATATTTTGATATGAAATATAAATTACGTAGAACACAAACAACTAAATAAAAAATGCATATTATATTTATTGAATACTAGCGATCCGCCCCGGCTTTGCACGGGTGCAATTTACTTATGAAGAAAATCGGAAATTTCATACACAAATACTATTCAATTTTCCGACATTTTCGGTGGATTTTCCGAAAACTTTCTTCTATGAAACCTTGTCCTGAAAATTACAAACACATTAAAAGATAATTACTCAAATCAGTCGAGCCATTTTCAAGTTTTTGTGAGACACGGCAATTGATATTTATATATATAGATATGCAACTAAATATATAAATTCAGAACTTATGTTTAACTTAAAACAAAATATTTTAGTTTGCTTTTATGAAATATCTACACCTTTTGAGATATCTATTAAGCGAATATAAAATATGTAAACAACAGTTGAAAGTCTCGCTACCCGTTTCTAACTCAAACCGTTCGTTTAAGAGGAAAGTTTTATGTAATAGTAGGTAAGTACTCTCTTATTTTTACCGAGGGACCGCCTCGGGACGGCAGTATGCGACACGAGACGTTAGTGGTACGACACCCGCTAAGAATATGCTGTCTTGCAATATTAGTATTGCATGAATTCATTAAATATTCGAGGGAAACTAAAACGATAACCATTTTGACTGAAAGTTCAGAATCTTGGCTAAGATCTTGGCTAGCTTTTGAAAAAAAACATAACATAGCTTCACGCCTGTATTCCCCGAAGGGTTAGGCAGAGGTGTACTATTGTACACCTCTGCCTAACACATATTTCCCCGATGCTGTTTTTGAGTCCTATGTAATAGGGGGCGAGCATATTTTTATCTACCGGGTACAGTTTAAGACTCCGTGCTGCTACTGAGAATTACCATACAGAAAAACCCAATAACTGGTCTGAGGTTCTGGGCGCAGCCCCTGGGTTGGGCATAGTTATTGGGTTTTACTGTTAGGTACAAACATTTCAGTACTTCAGTCCGGTGCACGATGTTTAGAATTATGGAGGAACGAGGTATGGTGTTCCTCCATTGAAAAGGGAGGATCCTCCGACCAGGCAAGGTGGTTAGCCTGGCGGGCCGAAGCCCCACGACTGATGTCGGACATTTGTATATGTGTTAGAATCGTTGTAAACTTTCATAGTGCGATTCAGGGTTTGTTGTTGTAGCTACACTCCGATAGCTGGCGCTTTACTTTTTGCCATGTTGCGAGTAGTAGTCGCTACAGAATTAAGAACCGCTCCGCATTTATTTTTTGGCCCACTATCAACCGTCTTCAAGGAATACAAGTATGACATATGGTACCTTTATTGTATAGTCTTCTTTCAAAATGTTTAATAGGTATATCAAAACATATTTCGATTGTTCCGCTCGGCTCGTTCCTCTTTTGTTCCCACTAATTTCGGGCGAGGCGATTACGCTAATCACATCTTTTGTCTGGTAATCTCAAAGGTCTTTTCAGTGATGTCTCTGTTAGTAGCTTTCTAATGGCGGCGATCATTTTGTTCAGTGGGACCGCTATCAGCCGTTCTTGGCAATTATCTCGGCATCTACACGCGATTTTATTTTTTAACTTTTGCAGTTTTGTGTACGTTTTATGTTTTAGATGCTTGAATTTACTATCGTTTTAGTAAAGATGTATGAATCTACTTATAAAAACAAAAAATATAAAAATTTATAAATATAGAATTAAATGTGTGTATGTATGTTCCCTATGGACTCCAAAACGGCTGGAGCGATTTTAATGAAATTTTTAGGTAATCTTCGGATTAGCCCAGCGGGTGGTCCTGTGAAGTATGTTAGCGATCGGATCAACATGTTTTTTTGCTTTTTGTTAATTATGTGTGCTACCCGTGCGAAGCCGGGGCGGGTCGCTAGTTTATTATAACAATACACAACAGCCACCAAGGCATTAATATTCTTTTACCCATTTTTTCAAGTAGCTTCAGCTCATTTTAATTGACCGTTAAGGTTAGATAGATAGATGGCGAAAATAAATTAAAGGTATTCATTATTATTAATACTTCATTATATTATAGGTTTTTTGGTGTCTTACTGTAGTTCCCTGAAAGAATTTTGGTTTAGTTAACAAGCCTACTTTTTTAAATTTACTGTTATTATCAGCCTTGCTTACGGGAAGAATCAAAATAATTGTCATTTTTGCCTTTAAATTATTGCTACTGGTTTGCTTTTTTTAATTGAGGAGTCCAGACTTTTTAACAATCAAACTCTTTGGGTCTTACCTGCGCATCATCCTGTGAGAATATAGCGTCGAAGGCGAACATCTTCGGCGCGGCGACGCCAACCTTCCTGTCTTCGGGCGCGGTGGCCGCTGGAGCCGTCTCGCATAGGCTCACTTGCTTCTTGCGCTTGTCCATCGAGAAGGTCTGGGTGCCGCTCGTGAAGGGACCCTCGCCGGACGCCCCAACCCGGAGCATTACTTTCACCTGGAAAGAAGATTGGAGTTAAAAACCTGCTGAAATCAATATTCTATTCACGTTATTCAGTACCAGTTGGCAACGAGCAAAAGTAGGTCGCTTTTTAAGATTTTGACTTTTGAAGATTGTCAAAAATTTAGTACGTACTGATAGGACAGTTTCATAAGATTTTATAGATATATTGTCGGTTGTCTAATACATATATATATATATACATATATATATATATATATATAACACTCTCCATGACGTCAAAAACGATATGAAAATTCCATGATATTATCCAGCCATGTTTTTACCAGTTTTCAGATAACAGAGCGAACATTAAAAAAAACTGACTAGACAAAGGCTATCTCGTCTACCTTTTTTAAACAAAACTACTCGAATATTCCATTAAAAGTCCATTTTGATAGATGTAAAGTTTTCACAAACTAACCGCGACTAGTGTATCGGACGTGAGCACCCACTAAATCTGTGTGTAACGAACCGTAGCCAGACAACGGCTTTGAGCGAAAGCCGAGCGAGCGCGCAATGGGCACCGAGCAACGCGATGTATTCGTCGACGCTAAATGGTTTTTAGTACTTGATGTGTGACGGTTAATATAGCAGTAGAGATGTTCTTACTTATGATATTTTTTTATCGTATTTTATTGTATTAAGGACACGAAATATATATTAATAATCTCTCCGGCGCAGGCTGAGCAATCGACAAATTCTACAACAGCCTAACAGCTAATCTTTTCACCACGAAAAAATATCTCCTAGCTCTTAATTAAAGCTCTAAATTGCATTTCATGTGAATTATGATCTTTATTACATGGTATCTATACATATAATAAAATTATTACAGGCTGATGTATGTGCATTATAAATATTGAAGAAAAACTAATATGGGGGGTCTTTTTTAGAGCGACAGAAGCCAAAACAACAGTTTTTAGAATTTATGTTTGTCTGTATGTTCTTTACGCATCACGCAAAAACTACTGCACGGAATTGAATGCAGTTTTCCGATGTATTGCTAGAGGTCTGGTCAGGTCTGTCTGTTGCCATAAACCCCACGCTTGGCAGGCGGCTTGGGGATCGCAGTGGCTCACCGATTAGTGAGAGGATTCTGCTGCCCGTCCTCCGGTGTCTGGCCGCAGTTTTAGGACGTACCCGGGTCCGGGTCCGGGTATTACACAGTAGCGAACACAAACCGATAGCTATGGTCCTCAACCTATCTAATATTCTCGTGGTAGTGGAAATATCTTTTACCTTTCAATTTTTTTTTATATCTATCTTTATGTATGCTTAAAAGTTACGAAAGATTTATGGATGTTACCGTCCTAGAGAGGAACAAAAGGGACGTAAGCACCTATAACTGAAACTAATAACTAGATTTTAATACCCGAACGAAACTTTGATCAATGAAAACTTTAGCGTAACGCTCAAAAGCTCCGCTTTTATCGCTTGGGGCGAACGCGACCAAGATAAGAAGGTACTTATTCATGAAAATTTTCAATTAATTGATAGATCAGATATTATTTGTTCAAATCTTAGCAAAAGTCTATCATTTTGTTATTAGTGTGTATAATCCCCAAATGTAGGGTCCCACAAAGTAATTTTATTCATTGTAAACCAATATTTTGAAAAGAGTATCCATGGAGTTTCATGCCGGTCTCTTCTCCATTCTCATTACTATCGGTAGTACTCATAAAGTAAAGCTTATTGCATTATTAATGAGGTTTTACCTCTAAAAACTGCTTCATCTGGTCTAGTGAGCGTGAGGTCCTGGGTTCGATTCGAGATTTTCAGAAATTCTCAGTAGCAGCACGGAGTTTGGAACTGTGCCCTGTAGATGGCAATAGGCTCGCCCCCTATTACATGTACAATATTATACCTCTGCCTTACCCTTCGGGGAATACAGGCGTGATGGTATGTTACTTCTAAAGAACTTTTAATATGAAAGTTGTAACAATTATTACCTTCATAAATTGTATTACTAACACCGCTTGCGTTCTATCACTTACGCTGATACGTAAACTAGTTTGTAGTTACGATTAGTTGCGTAACTCGGAGTTCGTCTCGCGTATCATGAGGTGTAATTAGTTTAGAATTAATTACACCTGCGTTGGCTGCCATGACTAGTTTCGTGACTGGGGTGGCGTAAACGATCTTTGTTTACTGTTACGTCGCTTTTATAAATTTGCAAGAAACGACACGGTTACGATTCGATACGATGTCTGAGAAGACTTTATTTACGAGCGGTTGCTATGACAACGGTTTCATTTACGTGTTTAAGTGTTAGCTCTATACTGCCCATTATCGTGATGTCTATGTATGTAAGAATTTAATGATGACAATGTGTGACCGCTACATTTAGTACAAGTTATGTACAGGTTAAATATGATGGAAAGAAACTTAGGACAAGCTACCTTTGTTGGTATGTAAAGCTAGTTTGATTTAATACTTCGTAGGGTAAACAACAAATTTGTGAACCTGATTGCCGACCTTCGCTAATCGAAGAGGCACCTTAAGAAGAAGAAGGATAAACAAGTGAATTTTATTATAAGAACTCGTTCTGTTACATGGAGACACTGGAGGTGCCCGGCAGCCAGATAAAATAGTCTTTCTACTTTGCGTCACTCCACGGTTCTTCTGTCGAGTCAGCACGAGCACATCCTATATCGGAAAGCCACTCATCAGTGTTGATCGAGGCTGACTGTCCAGGGTGCGCCAGATGAACTCATGTTTCGTCACTCGTGTAATGAAGGCTCTTTCCATGTACCCCGGGTAAAGTTTCTGCATTTATGATGACTTTTCAAAGTCAGAAGCTACGTGCGCGCTAAAAAAATTTTCTGGTACAGTCAGCATTAAAAATATATATACACGTAGCGAAATTAAATCGCTTTTTCTTGGAAAGTTATTGGTTAAAGTCATAATTTTTATATGACCATGTATTTTTATGTATTCGCAGATACTATATATGAGATTGGTCAAAATTAAAATCACTATTTCCTCTAAAACTTGCTTTTGAATTTCGCTACGTGTATACATGTTTTTGATGCCGGCTGTACACTCAATGATCTGACTAACAGAATACTTCACATCTCTCTTTCACGACGAGTCCCGATACCAACAAAAAGGGCCCAACTATAACAACACATAACTCGATCGCTTACTCTTAATACAGTTACCAGTATAACACAACTCATTGTTAGATACGTGTGCGATGTCCCTAATTAATAGAGGCGGATTCCATTACCTAATTACTCGAGTGCGTATGTGACAGGATTGTTAGATCAGGTGGTGTTATCTCGAATATGATTGCAATGTCAATTTGATTCTTATATTTTTTAATTCAGATAATATCCGCTAATTTCTTTTGCACTAATTAAACAACGAGTATTGAACAGCTGATGTAGTAACAGAATATCGGATAGTGTGAAGCAACTTAAAATAAAAAAAAATACAAAGACTGCCTCATTGGTCTTTGGTCAGAAGCGCGACTTCTGAGCGTGAGGTCCTGGGTTCGATTGCCGAGTCGGGCAGTGTTATTGGATTTTTCTGTATGGAAATTTTCAGTAGCAGCATAGAGTCTGGAACTGTACCCGCTAATGGCAGTAGTGGGTAAGCTCGCCCCCTATTACATGGGACTCAATAACGACATCGGCGAAATGTGGGTGTAGAATAAACCTCTGCCTAACCCTTCGGGGGATACAGGCGTGATGCTATCCATCTTTATCTATAATCCACAGGGTATTTGATTTTTTACGCCACTCTGGCTACTAATTTACTTACTTAGCTAGAAGTTTGACTAATTCGTGGTGTGATCCATTGACTGAATTATTCATGCCAATTTAATCTGAATTAGGTCTCTGATTGCTGTTTAGATCTTCCAATAGGTTTCAATGGCTCATTAGCGAGATTAAATTAAGAGCTTTAATTACCTATATTGTTTCTGTTTGCTAGGCTAATGGCATGTATTTCCCTTACAAATAGATGTATCTCATTAAGTTACATAGGGTCCAGTTCATAATAATAAGTTTCAATAATAAACTGTTGCTATTACCAATCCATTGGGGTTACCAAAATACCAAACTGATTCCCTCATCAAACTCGGATTAGAACCACAATGGATAAATTGCAAAACTTTACAATGATTAGAATTCTGTTTGTACAGGACAGGGTCGAAAAGCTAATAAGCAAATAATGGAACCTTCAGAGGTTTTTGATGTAAAAAATGTTTGCCGATTTTCAATATTTTAAATATTATGGCGATAGACAAAGAGGGGAATGTACCTGATTTCTATTCAAACGTTTAATAGCTCGCTTCAATCGAAGCAAATCGTTATTCAAGGAAGATTTAGACGTAAACTCTGAATAGACTTAGCATAAAAGAGTTGAAATGATTGGTTGACAGATTGCTTTACAAATATTGCCAGACTGCAAAATAAATTTTGCAAAAGGTAAATTCAGATTAAAAACAACTCCTTTTTCAAAAAGTTTGCGCTTCTAAATCCACACGCGATCGCTACATCCCTTTTATTATTTGCAAATGGCGACACAGAGAACTGTCAAAAACGCTTTTAAATTTCAATTAGAGTAAGGATTTGGAGTCAATGGAGCGTATGATTCGAGCCTGCAGCAGACCGGCTAAATCCCTCTAAGCTGGCTGACTGACGGACCGCGCGGGTAGCGATACCGCGCCTGTCGCGTGGTGTGCACCCGGCCTTACATAGGTACTGATGCAAATTAATATTGATGTTTCAGGGAATGTTGTGTAGATTGTCATTATTAAATATTAATGGTTATTTGTGTGTCTGTTTCATCGTTTCGTCTTGGATTTAAAGGTGATTTATTATTAATTTGATGTTAGTGCCTGATAATGGGGAATATGTATTGCAATTTGTCCCATTTCAACATTCTCGCAAGTGAAAGGTAAATAATATAACATTGACTTTGATCCGGTGAAACGAGTCGCAATATTATGATAGGCTAGATAGATAGATAGATAGATAGGATTCATTTACTTTATTTAACTTCAACTTAAAGCAAATTGGTATAAACGAGAATTAAAACTAAAATAGATTTCGCGATTACCACTCATAAAAATAATAAAAACGACGTCAGTTATAATAATTCCGGAATATAACAAAAAAATTAGTAGAAGACAAAAAAAATCTAGCTATATGTTTAGAAATATAGCATTTGATTGTGCTAATCGTATCGGATCGAGTGGGGCGGCTTCGTTGACGGGTAAATCCTAAAATCCTGAGTGACGCGCGTCCCTGTGCGAGAGATATCGCGCGACTGCACGCGGCACATCGCTGCGTGTGCACTCAGCTTTATGATAGTGCAGCTCTATTTTTAGTATTTTGATGTTAGTGAACACTATCATGTCTTACAGAGCAATGATTATTGTGATAGCTAAAATTGAGGCCAGTTTGCTTTTCAGCATTCATAACTGATTGAAATGAAACGGCATGGTCTAAAATAGAGCACGTATTCAGATTCTGGTTTTTAAAGGGTACTTTATATAACATTTACATGCACACATGTAACTAATATACACAACTTATTAAGGTTATATATATTACCCATAGAATTAAGATTTCGCTTACGCTATATGATGATTCATAGAGCGTCAGAGTTCAAACTCAGCCCGCACCTCTGACTTTTCGGAATCATGTGCGGATCAGAATTTGATTATCATTTGCGTGAACGGTGAAGGATAGCATTGTGAGGAAACCTGCACACCTGAGAGGGCTCCATAAAATTCTTGATGGTGTGTGTAGTTCGCCAACCCGCACCAGGCCACCGTGGTGGACTAAGGCCTCACCCTTCTCAATCTGAGAAGAGGCGCTTGCTCAGCAGTGGGACAGTAATGGGCTGAATTTATATTACGCTATATAACCTCTTAACATGCATGGATGTCATCTAGTAAGTAACATAACATGATGATATTATAAATACTTAAAGATAACACCTTATTGTACAATATTTCAAGCGAACATAAAAGCGCATTGTACTGTATAAATTTGCCCTTGAAGACTAGGATTACTCAATAACTATGATAATGTTATCCTTTTATGTTTCGTAATGGAAAACATATTGCTGCATCGAAACAACAATCTGAAATCATGCATATTTACTGAAGATTCATGATTTTCATAGCAGACTAAATCCCTGGCCGCAATAATATGTAGATGTAATATTATTTTGCGGGACGAAATGACAAACAGCCCGAGTTTCGGAGGAAAAAACAAATCTTGTTGTCAGCGAATAGGCGTCGAGAGGAGACGTCATTTATTTTTTTGTCTTACACCCGGTGTAAACGGGAAACTCATTTGCCTATGATAAGGATTTGAATTGCCCCAGGATAATTCATGCAAATGTTTTGTTTGTATACGCTTGTAATTAGTGTTTAGGCTTTTGATGGGAAACGACGGTGTTGAGTTTTGAAAACATTTTGTTTTTGTTCGGTATTGTGTTTGTTAGTAGAATGCATAAACATATATGTCTTTAAGTGTAATTTTTTAGTAATTTTAGTGAGTAAAAGGCTGCCAGGAGCTGCTCTATAGGAGGTGACGTCTGTGTGATATGGGTATGAATATGATAATGGATAGGTTTTTTTTTTGCACCTATACCAAAAAATTGATAATCTTAGGTAAATGAATAAGATAATGTGTGCATGTTTGTACAAACAATAAAGATATTAAGAAAAATAAATCTGAAATAACAAAAATAAATATTGTATTCAGGAGTTTTCAAACGCAAAATGGGTTTACAATGTGAATAAATAGAACCACATCACTAAACAATTGATTTTTATTAAATATTTTATTTCGCATATTCACTTGAGCTTGTAACAATAATGATACCTACTGATTTATTTTCTAACTACAATAAAAATTAAATTAAGCATGTATATAATAATTCAACCCATTACTGTCCCGCTGCTGGGCAAGGGTCTCTTCTCAGAATGAGAAGGGGTAGGCGTTTGTCCACCACGCTGGCCCGGTGCGTGTTGGCGGACTATACACACCGTTACGAAATTTAAGGAGCCCTCTCAGGTGTGCAGGTTTCCTCACGATGTTTTTCTTCACCGTAAATGCAAGAGATAATCAAATTCTGATCCGCACATGATTCCGAAAAGTCAGAGGTGCGGGCCGGGTTTGAACTCAGACCCTCCTGCATGGAAGGCAAGCGTTCAACTGCTAGGCTATCAGTGCCAAGCATGTATATATAACACAAAACAGTTAAGTATACTGTGGGAGACTGGGGCAGAAACTAGGCGTTCACTCTGTAATTCAGGCCTGTAATCATATGCAATTTTATTAATTTCATAATCATGATTGGCGTCAAAATTATAAAACTGAATTACGAAAAACTGACATTATGAGTATATACGTACTACAAACGTAAATAAAATAACCCAGCATCAATATTAGCCATTGATATAATATGTCGTTAACAACCAACGACATATTATTTCGATGATATTAGCTCGATATAATAAACAGACAAGAAGACACCAAGACGTTTATCTTTAGAAAAAAGAAAAAGTTTTTTATACAGTCAATAAAAAACGTAATGACGACAAGTCAAGTCTTTAAAAGGTAACCAATACATAGTTTAGCAATTTTGAATCGACCAATTAATACGGACTTTTGTTGTTGACAGTATTATGTATGCAGAATTATATGAGCAATAACAATGAAAATGATCGCACAATACCTTAACGGCCTCTAAACTTCAAGTTCCCCAATTCCAGGTAATTTATGTAAAACTTAGATATACGCTACTTGACAATATAACTTCATATCTTCCACAATATTGCGTCGCAAGATTCTGTGAGATAGGGGAAATAAAGTTTTCCCTCGTTCCATATATTTGCGGTTTGGCCGCGAGCGAGACTTCGGCCCCCTATGCTGTGTTGCCAGTGCATTGTAAGAAATTGCCACCGCAAATTGGGAGGCTGTTGAAATAGTTCTGTTTGAGTGGATTTATTTTTAGGTTTTGGTAGTTGAATTAATTCTTTTTACATAACATAACATAGCATCACGCCTGTATTCTCGAAGGGTTAGGCAGAGGTGTACCATTGTATACTCACATTTCGCCGATTCTGTTATCGAGTCCTATGTAATACGGGGCGAGCCTATTGTCATGTGTTGCTACTGAGAATTTCCATACAGAAAAACCCAATAACACTTTGCTCGACCCAAGAATCGAACGCAGAACCTCACGTTCAGCAGTCGCACTTGCAATCGCTTTTACTAAATATTAAATCTATTTGAATATGATGTTGTGTGTTTCATCTTTGCAACATTGCAGAGTTCATGGGTAAGGCTCTTAAAAATGTTAAGTTGCAAATGATATGCAACTCGACAATTGTTATTTACTTTAAGAAAACATTTCTCTCGTAGGACGCGTAGGTACGACTTATGTGAAAAGTTAAAGGTATGAGTTGGTATTTCTTAGAAACATCTGTTTACTTTTTTAAATCCTGTTTTTATATCAGTGTGCAAAGAAATAAAGCTATTTACAAGTTAGAAAACAGAAACATCTTTATAAATTCCCTATAAAAATACCTTCCGAATTCCATGAATCTTAAAATTCGCGAGTCTAGCAACACTGGTCGTATATTTTCGGCAATATTCGTGGAGAATTTAAATTTCGAATGGGCGCCGAGGCGGGGGCGTCGATCGTGACGATGCGCGCGCGTCCATGCATAAAATTAAACTTGGATAATGAGGCGATGAGCATTTCCGCGCCTCCGATGTGTTAAGCTGAGAAATTCGCGCCATAAACTTCTCTCGGTTCGGGAATGATTCTGATAAAATTGTGAATGTTAGCCTTAAATTAGGCCATCTGTAAGTTAAGAATATATCGTAAATAACAAAAGAAAAAGGTACTACAACATATCGAAGAATCCCTCTCTTTGATATAAAATTCTCGATATTCGTAAGTATTACGCTTCTTGTGCTTTAAGAAATTATTTAGTCTACCTACCCTAAACAGGTACAGAAAATTGCCTTTCTTACCATGAAATTAATCCCAAGTTTTACTTTGTACTGTTACCATAAGTCCACCTCGCTGCAGAACAGATCTACCCCATGAGTTCCAGACCTAAGTGATACAGGTTCAGTTAGTTTTGTCACTAAATGGTCACAAATGGCGGTCTGCCGATATAATACCACGAAATCTCCTTTTTTAATATAAAAAATAACTGTTACATATCTGTCAGAACATTTTAGCCAAATCATAACAGCCAGCGGTAACGAGGGTCGCGGCTAGCCACAGATAAATCACGGACGAGCTTGTTTACGAGTCGTCCAATCAATCAGCTATGTCGCGACAACGCCGTAAAATATGCCGCAAATGTAGCCAGTGTTGTACACACTTCACAAATTCGACGTGGGATCCCGCAAATAATTTTAACAAGAGGGTTTGAACAACATCAATTAGGAATGGAATAAAAAATAATGAATAATTATCTTAAATCGAATTTTAGATACTTGTATTCTAACGAAGTCTAGGACCAACAAATATACCATATAAGTATATATATTCGTCATAGTATAATATATAATTATTTGTCGGGTTAGTTCTTCGGCTATAATGGTGTCAGTGCTAAGAAATAATAAGCGCTAGTTATCTACAATGAATGCAAACTGTCATTACTTACGCACTAGTGCGATGCAATTATTGAGTTTAGAATCCAATAATCGCTGCTAGTGATTTCACGCTACTTAAATATCCCGTAATTTGCAAGTTTTAGCCATTTTAAATATATAAGTACAAAACTATGTTACAAAATAATCATGGTATTTGGCAATGTCAAATTTATTTATCATAAACATACTACAAATATAATATAGATATTATTTTAACTTTTTCGGAACTATATATAATGCAAAAAACCAGATCATTCAGAGGCCTAGCTGTCACGCGCTTTTTCAATATCAGTCTAAAAACAGAGAGGTAGGATTTATATTCAGCAACTCGAACAGCAAAAATCTATACAAGCCACACGCTAGCTTAACACAGACACACTTTTATTTAACGACTGCATTGCCAACATCAACAACAGCTTCCCAGCCTGTCCCGG
Organism: Shargacucullia verbasci; assembly: GCA_947562105.1. Classification (NCBI taxonomy): domain Eukaryota; kingdom Metazoa; phylum Arthropoda; class Insecta; order Lepidoptera; family Noctuidae; genus Shargacucullia; species Shargacucullia verbasci. The sequence continues at coordinate 2,744,546 of OX387287.1, forward strand.
TAAACACGGGATCTGTCAGCACAACACTGAGGAATTTGTCGCCAAAATGACGCTTTATCGACACAACGCAGCCGATCGACAGCCTGCACCGATGCTGTTTGCGTCGTAAATTCGCGATGAAATATCCCAAGGCATAAAACCGTTTTATGTTTTGAAAAATATATACAGTGTCACCTGGGTAAATATTGTGTGAATAGGCGTCGTAAATTATATATTACGGTGTTACATGTGTATGTGGTGAAGACTATTTGTTTGAAAGATTTGCTTATTTCAAGTTAGCGGTGTTGTGTCATTTTCATGGGATCGATGTGTGTATGAAGTCGCTGTTACAGGGTTAACTAAAATTTTCTGATAAAGATAACGATAACTATTCTGGACTCCATTAATAAAGCGGCAAAAAACATTGAAATTCACCTCTGTTTCAAATAGAATATTTTCAGCGCTTGCGGCCGTGATTATACAAAGCACAAAAATAACTCTGTAATCCTAGAGGTTAATCGCAGGCGAATGATAACTGTAAGAATATTTACGAGATAACACATACAATATACACAGAAAAAGACAAATCATCACGGGACAAAAGCCGACATTTTCCTAGAGACTCAAATCCCAATAGCGTAAGCAAGCTTGTTATAACGCGTCACATTTTTATGTGCACCATGACAGGGCTCTATAGAAGCTGTTGAAGATTATGAGACGCGTGGAGTATGAATAATGTATGCTCGCATGTGTCAAGGAGTCCCTAAGTGAGTTTTGAGTGAAGATAGTTAGGCTTACGAAAGCGTGGTGGAAAGGTGCATAAGTAAGTTATGAAGTTGTGGAGTTTGTTTTTGTAGGTGTTTCTTTGATAGGAGTAGCATTTTCTTGGTAAATTATGTTAAGGAATTTCTTGCTGCGTACGTGAAAATATGTATACAATATTAAAAAATAAGGTTAGGTTTTGTAGTCGTAAAATTGGCTGATCTGATATAATGAAACTGAATTAATCTTAGAAAAAATATATGAAAGATGTAAAAAGCTACTACTAAGTGATGAAGTTTAAAGTTTAGTAAGTATCAATCAACAATATAAACATCTCATTTTGTATTAGATTTATTTATTATACAAAATATTAAGTACTTTCTAAACTACGTGTTGCGGGTTCGATTTCCTCACGGGATAAATATTTGTATGATTTAGAGATAGTTGTTTCTGGTCTGGGAGTGTGCATTTGACATGTATGTTTGAAAAGAGTGGGACAATGTTCTACAAAAAAAATGTTGTTGATATTGTTGTGATGTTGATGTTGTTGTGGTTATAGTATCATACAATGAACCACATAACTTGATATTTTAAATAACAAGCAGATCTACGACTCCGTTATCAATGTTCAAAATTCCAATCACCTCAATCGAAAATCTCACGCATAACTATTCATAATCTGGAGCTTACAAGGGCAATTATCGTCCTTGCGAGCTCACGGTGTCTCAAACCCATGGGGTCGTGGATCACGGCCGAATGAATTATGTAAATCGCCCGCTGTGGTTAACATCGTAATATTGTAAGCGACACTCTTCACCCTCTTGTAAGATCGAAGGATGTAGGATGCTAGATAAGGTATGAATAATACTGGTTCTATATAACATCACGTTTGTATTCCCCGAAGGGTTAGGCAGAGGTGTACTATTACGTAGTACAGCGAGATTGTAATCTATTAGGCACAATTACGAACTAGGGGCTGTTACTGAAAATTTCACTTTACACTTAATTTGAGAATCGAACCTTACTTGACAAATTAGGTAGTTTTGGTATTATAAGTTTTGATATAGGTAGTAATTTTGTTATTTATTTGGTTCGCCTGTCGGTAAATTTTCACGAAAGCTTTCAATAATAGCCACTCACAATAATCTTCACGTTCGTGCTTCTACTCATACAAAAGTTTCGAAATCTCTAACTAACTCAACTTATACTGAGACAAAAAAACTAACTAACGTCGCTAGAGATAGCACTTCCATTTAACTTAGCTCCTTACTTTAAACAGTTCGCTGTATTCTTACAGGGATGGTATCTCGCACATAAATTGGTGAAGGGCGCACCGGGGCGCCAGTATTTGGCTGCAGGTGAAAATTATCAGAAGAGGGGCCCCAGATTTAAACCAAACATCGGTTACCCCATCTGCACAATGTTCTATAAACACAATGGGTTTATGCTCGCGAATATACATTGGGAATTGGTGCTTTCTTATTACACGAAAGGTAATATTTTTTGGAGAAAAATGTTTCGCGTTTTCTTGGTGGCAGCTTGGATTTGTATTGTTTTGGCTTTTTGTAGATAAGTGAGGACTTATGTGGTATATGACTGCACGTAGATCGCTAAAGTTTTCGTATCTTTAGGTTACAGTACCTGTGTCCTGAGGACGTCTTTGGAGAGTTCATTATTTCATCACATTAGTACACATTTCTTAGTGGGTTCTTAAATTGTTTTTTTAGTACCAGGATGCAGTTCTTCAAGTTTTAAGACGCGTTATAAAGCAAACACTTTCTTTGAATCACATATTATTATGCTCGCTAATTCTGTAATTGGAATTGCAGAAGAATAACTCTCTCGCGTCTCCCATAAAAGGCCACCAAAAAATGTCCCCCAGATTCTATCGAGAGTGAACTTAATTAAACATTTCCCAAGAATGCTAACTTTAAATAGTCTTAAGAGTAATTGTTGTGAATCACAATGATATACGTCGTCGAACGTTGGTTTAACTATACCCAGCTAGTAAATTTAAAGGGAGGTTTGGCCGCAAACGGCCTCGTAAACTGAGCTGAAATAAAAAGCGTCGCTTCGCTAAATTATATGAGACACTTGAACATTGAGATGTTCTTTTAAAGCGGCCTTTTGCCGTTCGTTAATTCACAGTTTTTACGGCCGATAAACTTGTAATTTTTGCTTGGAGTTGTGATGTAATAGCGTGTTTTATAGCGACAGTGTGAGGATTCTGTGATAGAAGTTCTTAGAAGCTTTTTATTTTAAGAGCAGCTGTTAAGTGGCATGGCCATTTTAAAAATATATTCTTCGGTAAAACGAGACTTAAAACCCCAAGTCGGTTTGTCATTGAAATAATTTATTTTGTCCTCATTTTATAATACTAACTATTATGATCTCACGGATTATATCTGACTAAAACGTAGGTTTACCAAATTCTAAGTTAAAATTATCTGAAGGCTTTCAGGCCAAAACTTGTTCAACTCCTTATAATGTAATGGCACGACCTTAGGCAGGTACTATCGCTATCTTAAAACTTTACCAATAACACTACACAAGCGAGATTACCCAAACATTACAATTACTGTAACAGTTTCAGACAAGGAGCTTCTTACATTAAGAGTCAATCCCTATTCTAGACTTTCCAAGTTTAAAGACACGTCACTAAGCCAAACTCCCCTCTATTACCTACATCTTAAAAGCAAAATCTGATTTAAAGTTGGTCTGATCGTTAAAATTGCAAGTGTGCAAGGATGGACAAAGTTGTAAATTTAAATCACTAAGTCTACGGAGTTGGGCTAAGTTTGCTGAAACTTACTGCAAATTGGATTACTGCAGTGTTGTACACTGTGGTCGTATTGGCTAGTTTGACGCGCTGTATGTGCTGCACTGTGGCTCAAAATTGTTGCACTGGGTGATAGGAATAATTGTATGGTATGTGGGAATGGAAATTTGCAAAGATTCTACTGAAAGTTACTTAGTTTTCTGGACTGACTCCATAAATGTTGGGTAAGATAAGTTTGAGTTTAAATATACTTTATCTAGGTCATTCGGCTAGTATTAAAGTTATGGCGAGCGAGACGCTTCCTCGGCATTCAATCTAGTTTATGAAACTGAAAACTTCAGGACTCAAGTTTCCAAAACTTTGTAGAGTAAATAAGATGTAAGTTTAAGAGAATATTTTCACACGCGAACGTCAGTTAAGAGGGAACTTATTAACAGATTTCGTAACAGTGTTTTTACCTGCTTAAGTATGTTAAATAAAAAAAATGCGGCACAATTACAGTTATGTCGCCGGTTTGATACCAGAATGGAACAAAATATGAATATTAGAATAGCCTTCATATGATGCAAGGAAACCATGTTTGAAGATAAAACTAGCCATTATACATATAGAAGTAAATTAGCAATTTCATTAATAATAATCTACATCTAAATATGCATATTTATGTACGAATTTTATGTGATCTCTAAGAAATAAAGACTTACAAAATGATACGTAATAATATTAAGCTTGTAAAGATCTTGTCCATAATTTAAAAAATAAAACGTTTCCACTTATTCCAGTTTTCATTTCATACTGAAACTAAAAAAAAATAACAGAGAAACCTAAATGTACTTTGTCCACCTGAGATTCAAACCCCGAACTTCATTAATATTCGAGTCTCTGCTTTTTACTTCTTACCTAATGAAGCGATTCTCAAAGTTATTGCTAACCGCTTCTAAATTGTTACTCTAAATGAAACTGTAAGGGAAAAAACAAAATAAAATCGTTCTTTTTACAAATAGAACTAATCCTGTGCCGCGTGAAAAGTAGTCTGCATTTCAAATAAACAAAAATTATTCTGGAACGCATTCAAAAACGGAATTCAAAAATTTGGAAAAGTGCAAACATTTAAAAGTGAGGGGTGCAAAGTGCTCATTACGCGTCAAAAGTGCTCGAGGGGCGTTCGGGGAAAAGTTTGAGAATCACGAACAGGTGGCAGACAATCGTAGCAAGTTGCTACGGACGGACGGACGGATCGTTAAAGAAATGTTCGTACTTAACAGAACGTTAAACCCACCTGGGATTGTCGTGTTGCGTGTATATCGCTACTTTTTACAGATTTCCTCACGTTTTTTCCGGTTGAGAATTTGCAATGAAATGTTTGTAGAGTTGTGTCTTCATTTAGATACAGTTTTCTAGAGGAATGTCAAATAACATGAATTTAATTAAGTAATCGAAGTTGGAAGAAAATAGTACTGAATAGTATTTTTTATTGTATGATAACCTAAATATTAGTGGATTTCTAACTATGTTAGGATAAGGCTTTCTGTCTAACTAATTGGGGTGGTACGTTTCGAGTTAAGGTTAGTCTCCAGTTTATTTATTATTCTACTATTTTAAAATAAATGAACTCGTTCGGCCGTGCGGTAAATGTAATGACCATTTTAGTACTTTTCGTAGCCCTAGTCGTAGCAGAGCTCAAAATCCCGTAAACGTCTACGGCTGAACATAGAGCTCTTCCGTAGCAAATGTCACTTTACTGTATGCATATAATTCGTAGCACATTAAAACTTGTAGACAAAGTAACCCAGAAATTTATCTACAATATAATAATGCGTAGTTCTTGGTGTTGCAAAATTTCGTAGACATGACTGAACATATTGAACATAGAGCTCTTTCGTAGCAAACATCACTTTTTGTGTAGAATTCGTAGCACGTTAAAACTCGTAGACAAGGTAACCCAGGAATTCTTCTACAATAATAATTCCCCCATTGGACACGAGCCTCCGAGTTCAGAGAGCGATTACGTGACTAAGCGTCAGCGGGGGACACTTCTTCAGTGCCACAAATTAAACAAGTTTTGGATTTGACTCACTGTTCAAAGTTAATTATTAGTTGAATGTTTGTTCTAGTGGAGTGACTGGAGTGTTGTTAGTTGATTTGTGAAGTGGGTTGGTTTTGTTCGTGTTTTTTGAGAGGTAATTGTAGTTTCTGTTCTATGTTTTACCCAGAAAAAGTAATCTTGTAACTGAGACCAAACTCAATTATATAAACTGTTTGGTCTCAAAATTACTTTCCGTAACTGGTGATTTGGACTATAGAAGTTTGTCGATATTCTGGAAAATGAATAGATTTCTTAACGGAGGTTTAACATAGTGTATATATGTATATATATATATTAGTACCATTTCATATTATCTGAGTGCTCGCCTCTTGTTTAAGGAGATCGCAAAGCGATTAGTCGACTCTACACGTGACCAGAGGGCTGACTTATTTTTTGACCAAAATAGAGCGTTGCCTTAAAGCGTGGTAACGCTGCCAGTCTTTTTGGCACACTGCCGTTTAATGCTAACGAGTATTTTGATGCGTAATGTTATTATAATTTTTACTTTTCTACTCTGATTAGTTAATGTTAAATATGTACATTTAATAAATATATTATCTTAAAATTGCTTACTATTTTACTAAGTTACGTCATAATTATATTATGACCAGTGAAAGATTGGATCAAAATTTTATTTTTTAATTAGCCTTCCCTTTAGCTCTGGGCAGTGGTCTCCGCCATATCTTTCTGCAGTTCTCTTTGTATTACAAAAAAATAAACTTTGTAATACCCTTGCAATTACCTAGCCTAGTCTATCAAGAATATTACCTAGCAACGTTCAGTGCCTATGTTTCAGCCTTAATGGAACTTCAATGTTAAGCAGCTTATATTCACGGACTGGTTTGATACGGAGTCATAATGTTGGAGTTCTTAACGGTGATATAAAGGGGGAGACAGGGGGAAGTTTTGCACATATGCGCGTGGATGTTCAGAAGTGTCGTGTTGTGTGCCATAGGTCTTACATGTGTTATATATTATTTATGGCAGTTTCGAGTTTATCGATTTGATTCAGTAAATTAAAGTGAGACATAACATAAGATAACATCAGTCCTGTATCCGCAAAGGGTAGGCAGAAGTAGAGGTAGTATGTAATAAGGGGCGACCCTATTGCCATCAACCGGGCACAGTTCCAAACTCCATGCTGTTACTGAGAATTTCTATACAGAAAAACCCAATAACATTTGATAACATGGGAGTCGAACTCAGGCTCTAAGATCAGCAGTCGTGCTTGCTATTACTAGACAAATGCAACAGTTCAATAAAGTGAGAGAAAGCAAGAATTTGTACGGAAAATTGGATGTTATATTAATCCTACTAATATTATAAATGTGAAAGTTTGTGAGGATGGATGGATGGATGTTTGTTACTCTTTCACGCACAAACTACTGACAGGATCTGGATGAAATTTGGCACAGAGATAGATTATAGTCTGGAATAGCACATAGGCTACTTTTTATCCCGTACAAATGTACGGGTTCGTAAACCACGCGGGCGAAGCCGCGACCGGAAGCTAGTAGTGTATATGCATTGTAACGACTGACTGAAAAATAGTTAAATGTTTTTTTTTTCAAGAAATTGCACAGTGGGATGAAATGGTGCCTGCAACAAGTAAATATTCTGCTCTATATTGGAAAGAAAACATACTTACAAATAATAATCATTTAACAAACATAGTTAACAACTAAACAATTACATAGAACCACAAACGATGAGAATTCGTTTGAAATTAAACTCTAATACCCATTAACGTCGACAACCATCTGCGGTCGCGTAAACTCAGCACTTGTCTAGATTTACATTGTCAATAAAAAGTTACACACTTGGACAATATGGCGCCGCAACAATTTGCTGGTGCGTTGACGCGGTAATGTCAGTGTAACTTGTGATGGCATATGAGCCGGACTCTTGCGCACAAAAGTGTTAGAAACTATACAAAATATGTAGGGGCTACGATAAGTTTTTGTTTTGTAGAGACTGTCTTATTGATCTAGTGGTCGCAAGTGAGATTTGAGGCCCTGAGTTCAATTCCAGTTGGGTCTTTTTCTGTATGTGAATTCTCTGTATGTGTGCCCTAAAGATGAGTAAATTGTAGATGAATAGGCTGGTCCTGTATAATTAGAACTCAATAACGGCATTGCGGAAATGTGGATGTATGTACAGCAACCTTTACCTAAAGTCTTAGGTATTTCAGGCCATGGTTACAAACTTCATTATTTTCAGTCATACACGCTGAAGAGAAAGAAATTGCTGAACATAAGCCTCTCACAATTGTCGCACGACGTCCGTTTTTCAGCAATCTGGCTCCAGTCATTTTGACAGATTAATGAATGGATGGCATATGGAATGCATTAGACTGAATAGAAATTCAAGCTAAAATTGCAATTTAATATGAATATGGCTTTAGTGGTCTTAAAAATATTTGCTTTATAATAAACTAACTTTCAAAAGACAAAACATTTTTCAAAGTCATAATTCGTTTAAAGAAGGAAAGTTGCTTCCGACTAAAAGTTCCTAAAAACCCAAGATGGCAACAGGAAACGAAACCGTAGACATTTGAATAAAAATCCAATTAAACCAAATATTCCGTTACATTTCGCCGTCGACTGTACGAACCCACTGAATTACAGTAGCACCGTGGTTTATGCGAAGGGACGGCCGTTTACCGCTGTTGTTCATGATATTAACGACGGTTTGACCAACCGGAGCTGGCTAGCTAACTTATAGGCTAAGATACTGCCTAACTTCTTACATTACGTGATAAGTTTTTACAATGTTAGAACTATGGACATCAAAGGAGACCCTGGGAGTCATTAATTTGAGAAGATCCTTAATGAAGTCTTTACACTTTGAAGGGATTGTCCAATACTATGGATGGCTTGGATATCAAGGCATTTTTCATTATCGACGGTTAGAAAGATTTCGCTTGATTTAATAAGAAGAAACGAGATTTGCTGGTGGAAAACTCAATTTTGAGTTTAGCTCGCCTTAGTATATCCTTTTATTAAGTGTAGAATTGATTAACTAATGGAATCAGGCGTTACTTTGCGGAAATCCAAGATATACTTGCAAGATATGCAATGAGAGTTTTTAGTTTTATTTCTACCAAATATATGCGCCATATTATATCTTGTATAATGATGTAGAATTGATTGCTCAGATTTCATGTTTTCGGAAGATTTCATCAGTATAAATTTTGTAGACAATCATTCCTTTTTTGTCAGGACTGAACGATTATTTTTGTGGCCAAATTTGTCTTAGAAAAAAGTTTTTTTCTTTTTACTGTTGATAGGCACGCCTTTGACCACTATCTCACCTGATGGTAAGCGATGATGTGGTTGAAGATGTAGCACGCTTGCCAGTATATACTATATAGACAGAATGTATAGTGCCACGTAAATGTTGGCCACATAGAGCTGCAACCATATGATTCCTTGCCAAGAGGGATTGACCACGTGCTCGATAGTGGGCACATTACCAATACTTTTGAGCCTAGATAACTAAAATCTAGCAGATTTGTTCAAAAACGTTTAAAATTGCACACTTATTCGCTAAATTAATTCTTAATAACTTTAAATCTAATCGCATAAAATTCTTAAAAACTTGGCTAGCCTACTTTAAAATAGCATTACGTACGATGTCACAAGGCTATTAGTTACATTACAGTAGCGGACACGGGAACCGCATAACTATCTTTTATTTAAATTTATTGTTCCACACTTTAATAAACCCCGGTTATTCCGCTCCCTGGAGTGTACTGGCGTGCGGTCGGAGTTCACACTTCTGTGAAACTAATAATGTGCAACTCGCAACTCGTACGGACGATTTTGTTTTCTTTTGTGTGCAGTTTTCGTGGCACGTGGTGTAAACGGTTTTGTTGTTGTTTTCTCGTACTGACATTGTTCTGCGTTTATTTATGATGGGGTGGGAAATATTGGAAATTTTGCACTACGCTACTATTAGTTTGTTTTGGTGTGACTTTTTAGTGGTGTAGTGTGTTTTTGCCTTTTACTGTCAGGACCTCGCAACGGATTTCACTGCATGTATTGCAAATATTTTCTAAATGTTATTGCTTTAGTGCTAAAATTAATTTGTTCGCTCGTTCTCAAAATATATTAATTCAGGCACGTATTGCCCTTGGGAGCAAAATCACAAGAGTTCCAATGTAAATGTCTCTCTTTTTTTGTTAACTAAAGATATTTTGATCGATCAAATCAAAAGTCGTCAAATGGTACTTAGAACGACCTCAAACACTTAAAAAATCAACCATTAAACATTAGATCTTCAACAACACAACCAAAAAAAAAAGACAAACGCACCTCTACATTACACCAAACAGCCCTACTTTCACAAACCCAGCCTACCATCCAACAAAAACGATTCTCATTTTAAAAACGGGTGCACTGGATGATTCTGGAACGCTGGCTGTCAATAAGAAGAAAGGGCAGGCAATTACGTTGGGGTCTGCGCAATCGATATCGGACTCAGCCTCGGAGCTACGTCTGTGTCGCCGCGCGAGTGGGGCCACGAAAACCGCGGCCAGACGAGCTTTATAGGCTCGGCTTTGTGGTGGCCTTGTATTCGTGAGTTTGTGTGTGTGGTGTAGAGATGTAGGTTTGTGCTTTTCTGTGTTGCGACTGAGTATTTTGCATTGTTACTTGGTTTAGGCAGCTAAAATACGATGAGAGTAGCGTATTTTAATTTAAATAGACTAAAATATGGACTCACTGATTTGTGGGAGTTTGTGTGACTTGTAGATATAGTGTTGTGAGTTCCTTTTTTGTGATACGATATTGCATTATTAAATTGATTTAGACAATTATGATGACATTGGTATTGAAAAGCCTATTTTTCGATTCAATTTGGTTTCGTCAATTACTAAGCTGCGATACAGGGTTCAATTCTTGGATATAGCATCACGCCTGTATTTTCCGAAGGTAGCTAGAGGTGTACTATTGTACACCCACATATAGCTGAGATGCTGATATCGTTATAAGTCCCATGTTATAGGAGCAAGCATATTGCACTAATCAATTTTCTAAACGAAAAACCCACTAACATATCGGGAATCGAACCCAAGCCCTCAAGTTTAGCAGCCGCACTTGCGACTACTAGGCAAATGAGTTAAAAATATAAATAAAAACAATGCTCCATAAAACGATCGCGAATTTCAAGCCCCCAACATGACACACAGAGGGCTGGGTAAGCGCAGTTTTACGTTGAATATTATGCTCAGAATATACTGCGCATATCATTGAAAACTTCTGAAACCGTTATGTGAACCAACTTTTCACTGATAGTTTCAGTTAGCTTCCTTCGCAGCTTGAGTTAGACTGTGAATCATAGTTAAAAGATAGTTTCAAATGTGTTTACAAATCCTGTGAATATTTTTGACGCCGATTTTATCCTGATTCATGTATTGAATTCGTTGCATCGTATTCTTGTTCTTATTGCACGTGTTAAAACGTAGGTGGGATTAATCTAATACAAATATTGCCTATATTATTGCTATGAAACTTTAGCCTATAATATCGATGACACGGTTAGCCTAGTGGTTGAGCGATTGACTTCTGCGCTACGTGTCGCGTGTTCGATTCCCACTCGGAACAAATATTTGTATGATTTAGAAAGAAAGAAAGAAAAATAGTTTATTGACACAAAAGATAAATAATAATTTACAGATATTTGTTAAAATTTGTGTTTATAAACGCATCCACGATACAGGAATTGGATTTGATTGGATTGAATTTACTTGGAAACGAAGTCTCAAAATAACAATAAGTGTCTACTATTTTAACGAAAAATACATAGCGTACTTTAACCAAAACGCAAGAACAAACAGCTCATTGAAAACTTAAACGGTTTAGCCTCCATTGTACGTCTACAGTGGCTTTTTATTTAGTTTTTCACAAAAGCAGGTCAGACGAACGCAGCCGACATCGGAGCGAATAACGCTGTAAGTAATGAGAATACCGCTATCGTTTTTTATCATGTTGCTATAGTTATGTAACGTTATTTGTTGCTTGAAGATTCCTTGGGTATAAGGACTTATTTGTTAGTGGCTTTTGTTTGCGAGGGATATAAAATAAATAGCGGGTATCGTTTATATTTCAACATACATTGTTTATGCCTATCTTTATATAAATTGGAGAGGATTACATCCATTAAATCTTTTTGGAAGTTACGTATTAATAATTGATGATTCCAGACTTTTTAGGTTACATTTTTAAAAACAAAAACAGTATTTTCTTAAAGCGTTCTATCTTTTTTTACATCATTGCCCCACTCTAGGATTTCTCCTGTATCGTGGGTACAGTTTATATCCGACACAATCGAAACATCTGTAAATCATGCAAATATTTGTTACGTGCGGAGATCGAATTCATGACAAGCAGCGCAGAAAGCTAATATGCTTACCCACTGCGCCAATCGTGTCGTCAAAATGACAGAACTTTTATTATATGGCGTTTGTGGTGCATGACTGGAAAATACACTGAAGTTTTTTTTTTTTAAATACAACACTATTAATATCGCTATATTTCAACAACACCCGAAGCATGATACATAAATAAAAGAAAAATTTCAGAAGCGTGTCGTTCCACACTTTAGCTGCGTTGAGCTACGACGGTATCGCGTTCAAAAATATTGTATATCACATAATATACGATTATTATAATGCTTCTTACTTCAAACTATTTATTGTACTAATTGAATTAATAGTGTGGAGTCACGGCACCCGGCCCTGTGTCGATGGGGTATAAATACACTGTCTAACGGGTATGGCCGTTATGGCGGTATTATATGGCTGTTTTGTCGTCACAGCCTGTTTTATGATCATTTTGGCTTATTTAGATAATGGATTAAGTGGAGTTTTATTTTAATTATGAGGGTTCATGGTTTAGATTTATGGGGTCAGAGTATGAGTGATAGAGGAAGGTGTACACGAACTATGTTTTGTGATATTAAGGTGAAAATACCCGACATATTAGGACATTACGATTGGCTTTCTGCGCTACGTATCGCGGGTTCGATTCGATCACCGTATGAACAAATATTTGCATGGCCTACAGATAGTTGTTTTGGGTCTGGTTGTTTGTGCATGTGAATATATGTGTTTGTAAACGCACCCACGATACAGGAGTTATTCCTAGTATAGGACAACGATTTTTATATAAAAACAAAAGAAATATTGGTATCAGTCACCTGATAAGTCTAAAATGAGGTATGTTCAATAAATTTAGTTGGAAATGGCTTTAAATTACTCCGTGTAAGTTGATATAAACTGTGAAACGATTATAGTGATTCCTTGCTTATAGATATTTTTCAGTTTTAAAAATCTAGTAAGCTACGAATTTTGATGACTGGTTATCAAATTCTTTTTATTATTTTTATTTTGAGTTATCTCTAGCAATATCAGTGAAAAGTTATTGGATACAATGTTGTTTGCTTAAGACTAGACGTCGAATTGAGAAAAAGCAATAAGAAAGCCAATAGATTTTTCCACCTTATAACACCGGAGTAGTATTTTTAAAATTTTCCTCCTCATTTTTACTCAACAAATTCAAAACGAAATAACGCAACATTATGCGTTATAATAAATACAAAATGTCCGCGTCGCAAACAAGGGTTAATGAAAAAGTGTTGAATAATAAAGTGTTGCGAGTGCAATTATATTTGGCAGCCCAAATTATTGTTGACAGTCCAAATTATTGTTGGCAGCCCGAATTATTGCAGGGTAATATTGGACGTAAACTGGCCATACAATGTTGCGCCTGATAGGTTAAGTACTGCGCTAAAATGGTTTTGGGATGATCTAAGGTGTTAAAGAGTCTCACAGATACACGACTTAACTTAATGAGGTAGTGACTTCATATCAATAAATATCTAGATATTGTAACTTTGTGAGATTTGTGATTTTAGCTACAAATAGTTAGTAAATGTGTATTTGAATTTCATGTCGAAATAGACTCTTTGGAATCTGCCACAGATTACTGAACGTTACTACGTAAGATTAGTAGTAGTTTACTAGAGGAGCGGGATTAGTTTATTCAGTTTAAAACAGAGGTATCCAGACTTTTTTTCTCATAGACCACTTTCAAAATTTAGCTGGTTCCGGTGGACCCCCTGCAGCTACATTTCTACCATATTGTAAATTGAATTGTAAACCCCCATTTTTTTTTGTCACTCCAACGTAGACCCCCGTCGAGGCTCCCGTGGACCCCTGGGGGTCCACCTGGACCACTTTGGGAACTAATGGTATAAAAAATAAGTTTATAGTACCAGAATGCTTATTTATGTTAGAAGATAATATAAATAAATTCAACCCATTACTGTCCCACTGCTGGGCAAGGGTCTTTTCTCAGAACGAGAAGGGTTAGGCTTTAGTCCACCACGCTGGCCCGGTACGGGTTGGCGGACTACACACACCGTCAAGAACTTTATAGAGCCCTCTCAGGTGTGCAGGTTTACTCACGATGTTTTTCTTTACCGTAAACGTAAGAGATAATCAAATTCTGATCCGCACATGATTCCGAAAAGGCAGAGGTGCGGGCCGGGTTTGAACTCAGACCCTCCTGCATGGAAGGCAAGCCTTCAACCGCTAGGCTATCACTATGTTATGTTATGTTATGTTAGAAGAATAAAGACAATTTGAGGACACTAGACAGGTGACATAGAAGATAATAATCAAACAAGATGACACGGTTGGCGCAGTGGCTAAGTGATTAGCTTTCTGCACTAGGTGTCGCGGGTTCAATTCCCGCACGAAACAAATATTTGAATGATCTACAGATATATCTTTGTAAAACTGTACCCACGACACAGGACAAATCATAGTGAAAAAAATAAAATAATGGAATAGTTTTTTTTCAATTTTTTTTAAGTCAGATTGTCTCTCTTGATAATTGCTTCCGTCATTGTGAAAATTAAGCTAGTATTCAAGACATGTAACTTGGCTGACCACTCAGGATACACTGGAAGTCCTCAAAGAAGGTCGTTAGTAGTTACCCACTTAGTGAACCGGTTCATAGAAATAATTCATGCTTCCTTTAACTTAGTACGTACGCTGTACATTATAAAATCCGCTAATCGTTTCCCTTAACACAAGCCTGCGCGATAATTAATAAAAAGTCACTTTTCCAGTTACATAATGTAACTTTACGAGAAAAAAGTAGCATTAAGTGAATATTGCTTTCATAATCGTTAACTGTTAACTTGCTTCCCTCGAACAAGTCCCCCCTACTACGATGTCGTGTCGATGGGTCGTTAGCGACGAGCTACCGGCTTTTTTATCAACAACACATTGATTTAAAAGCTAAATAAGTGCGCCACACAAATTTCACGTACCCGTAGTTATTGTGAGGTTATATCTGGTGGGTGTGGGACAAGTTTTAGGGGATAGCGGCGGTTAGATATTCTTGCTTGCTCTTTTGAAATAGAATAATATGATTTATTTGGAAATCAAATTCACGTTTATATTGAACTTGGAATTTCTTTAATGTTTATAGTACCTAGTGACTATTCTAGGCTGTTCGCCCATGGCCATATAAAATACAGAACTATCCGTTGCATACTTAAGTCTCATTTGCTGCTGACATTTTGACAGAATGACTTTCAGAAGCGCCTTACCTTTAATTGCCATTTGTATATTCGCTATTATTTACCTAATATTCAAAATAAATTCGAAAAAAAAACACACCATTCCAAAATCAAATGTGACACATGACACGTCCAGTGACGTATTCCCAACCCTTCCTTCGCCACGTGATAAATCGCGGTCGCTCCCAACTTGTTCCGCAACATTAACCGTCAATGGGCCGTTGCGGGTCGCCGTGACCCGAGACTAATTAATTTCGTGGACATTTGCGGTGGTAATAAGCTTATCAAACGTTGATTCGGACAATGGACTACGTTCGATTTAATATGCGCAAGTATGAAAGCAATTTTCGAATGAATAAAGTCCTTTAATTTGTTCGTTAAAGCGTTCTTACCTATTTGTGTGGAGGTCGGCTTTTAAAGTCTTTTGTCGACTAAACGTTTTATTCAAAGTTGAAGATTATTTTGATTGAGCAATTGATTGGAGTTTAGATAATTTAAAGGTCGAGGTTTTGTTTGTGTTTATTGAATATTCTATTATGTTGATTTAAATAAGAGGGAGAAAATGTTGATAATTATGTGGTGATAATATTATCGAACATATTGTATCATAAATACTGTGGTAATGTTCGTAGTAAACGATTTAACATGATGTAACATAGTCAATAAAATAACTTAAACCATGATAACGAATTCCATGTAAGTAAGTGATAGGCATAAGTGCCTATCACTTACTTACATGGAATTCGTGTATCATTTTCCCATAATATTAGCAAGTACCTATTTGTTCACTTTGATCATTCTATATTTGTATAATATAAAAACCTCCAAAAGCCAACCTTAAAATCAGAGTGTTTTATTTTAAAGGATTACAAATCGAAAGGACGAATCAATCAACAGTTAATTAGAAAAAAAAAAGGAACCCAAGAGGAAGGGGTGATCAGTCGAAGGGTTACATGATCCGGAACATTTATCGGTGGGCTCGTAAAATAGCGCATTTTGCAAAGTATAGAACACACTCAATATTCAATCATATTTATTGCATTTTAAAATGTAAATTTAAGTGGTAAACTTATATTTGTGAAATCATTATGGTGCCTGTTAGGCACAGCAAACTAAGATGAAGTTTTTTTCTTAATCTAATAATATTTAATGATTCTTAATAATGTTTAATGATTCTTAATAGCTGTAAGCCTTCCATGTAAGTTAAATAAATAAATAATATATTCTCGATATATATAAAGTTTGAAAAATTCTACAGCAATCGTCATTATTTTGGTTTTGACTCTCTGCGCATGCGATCTGACTTCTGTAGCCATGCGCAACCTCATGTATTAGTGTGGCGTGATATGGTAGTAAATCTTATTCCAGTTTACACGGTTAATTGAAACATTTTCATGATTTAATTCTATTAATTTCTATGCAACTTTTATGCAACGTATAAAAGATTAAACGTCCCGAAAATTGTTTGCTCATAATTAATTAAATAAATAAATAAATAAATAAATAACTATTTCAAGGTAACGAAGATTGAATTTTAAATAAATTTGTAAAACAATATTATTTAAAAATAATAGTCAACTTTAGATAACATTTAAGTTTAGGTCATTGTATATACTTAATATTATATTTGGGGTGTACACATTGTATGTTGTAACCTTTCAAACAACATTCTGTGATTCTGAACGTATTGCTTTTGAGGGGAAAAAAAATTATCGATGCCACAGATTGGTAGTTTGCATAAGACGGACCTTTGTTCCTGCTATTTAAAACTAACTTCAAAATCAAAATGCTTTATAGATAATGAAGCGGTTGTGCTCTATCTACCCTGTCTCCTGTTATGTAGAGGACCTAATGGAGGCCAATCAAAGAGCCCTCAAACTGGCCGAACAGATTTAAAATTAGCTATCGACATGGAAATAAAAAAAAAGCATAATGAACTCAAAATAATTTGCCAGTTTAAAATCAGCGGCCGCTGTTGTAGAGGCCTCGTTTGGGGCGGAAGGAGCGGGCGTTAATTTGAGTGGAAACAACCGGCTAATTGATTAACGAGTCGGTCGCCATACCGCGACCTTGGTTGCTTTTATAAATTTTCACACAATCGCCTCCTCTGAATCAACTGACTAGTTTTGCGGTTCAGTTGCGCGTTAATTTGTTGATGTATGAGTGCGTAGATACGTTTATATGCAGGATAACACAAATACCGGTGTTTTAAATTTAAATTTCGAGTTTTATTAAACTCTGCCTGCATGAGAATCGCTGAATCAAGGTTGTCTTTTTCAAGGATTTCCACGATGATGAAAATATTACATAAGGTCACGCTTGTGTTCCCCAATGACCATTACCGCCTGCTGGACAGAAGTCTAAACTCTAGGCTGCTATTAAGATTTTTTCCTAACAGAAAATCCCAAATAAACTTTGCTTGACTCAGGAACCAAACCCAGGATCTGACGCTCTGTAGCCTTCCTGGCGACCACTAGACTAATATTGAGGCAATGATGATAAAAAAAATCAGATAATAAATGTCTGTATTGATGCAACTATATAAAATAAGCTATAAAAAATATATAATATAATACGTAAGAAAATATCTGAAGACGATATTTTTGGAAAAGTGGATTGTTTGGTCCCATCTGGTAACATTAACTATTAAGAGACTATAATTTTTCCAGAAACTTGAGATGTCACCAATATCCAGATAATAATTCAAAATCAGAATTGGCTTCAATACTAACTGCTGTGCTTTGAGACATTGTTGATGAGGATCAGGCCGTCACTGCGTTGATCTCCTGTAAGCACTACCACAAGGGTATTACGTACGACTGCGAGCTAAGCCGCGTTCATATTTGATTGTTTTTAGTGCCCCAAATTAGCAACTAGACTGTAGAGATAAGCTCCGTGAGATACAGTGACCTGGATGTGTAAAAGCCGCTGTAAATGAGTCGTCATAATTAACAGATTCGCAAATGTAATATATTTGTCGAAATATCTACTTAATTGACGTTATCATAAGGGTCATATTCAGCTATCATCTGTTTGACAGTTGCTATGAAGTTAAGTAGAGAAATTGCTCGCTTGAGATTAGTGTGGTCTTTTTGAGCTCCCTGATAATGCTTACCTAATATTATGAGATAATATTATGAGTAGTGATAATGTATAACTATTTGTATCAAGTTACATGCGCTATCAAAATTAAAGTTATATATGTATACATACAGTTGGTATTAGTTGAGAGGTTCGGGTTCGACTTGAAATCGTGTGACGTTTTATAGAGATTATCTGTTAGGATACATGTGAATTAGGCTTAGAATAAAATATACAGGTAATTTTTATTATTTTTAAAACGTTGCCCCACACAAGAGATTTCTGTATCGTTGGTACAAACACAAATATTCATAAGCAGAAACATCCAAAAAAACAAGTATCTGTATGTCATACGAATATTGAGGAAATCAGGAATGGAAGCCACGACACGTAGTACAGCAGGCGATTCCTCAACCACCTCAAACCGAATCCTCAAATGTTTTACAGGAGTGGACATGTTCTCTTCATGTTATTTAGTTAGATGATACAAGAACTTTTGCTGCTGCTGAAATTGAATACTCTAAATCTTTAGATCTCATGTTGTTCAAAGTCAAAGTCAAAGTTTTTTATTTCAAGTAGGCCTTTTCAGGCACTTTTAAAAAGTCGAGACTCTAGGCGCACGGTTCCAAAGGGGCTACCCCCTTTGGAACCGTGCGCCTAGAGTCTCGTCCTATGGAGAAAAGACCGGCAAGAAACTCCATGGATACTCTTTTCAAAAACAAAAAGTTAATTTACAATTAAAATCTTAAATTAACACGCGTTATATAAGTAAAAAATACAAACTTAATAGAACGCTAATTACATAATGAGGCAATACAATATGAGTTAAACAAGTGTTTCGAATATAAAATAAAAACGGCATAAACAGATCAAAGCGGATAAAACAGAAAAAAAAGAATACAAAATATTAAAACATCGATAATGTCCAGACATGTGAAGCAAATCTAATGTAAAATAGAATTAGTAGACACAATGGATAGCCAGGGATCAATCATTCACCTCATAAATGTCAACATAAAGAAACTTCTAAGATGTTAAGCGAGCGTCTCTGTTATCTACCCTTCCTCTAAGTACTACCAATCATGTTCTTCAGAAAGGACATTTGCTAATCCTCGTAAAACGGCACTAAAAGCTAGGATATTATTAAATAGAAGACAGCATTAAGTTGGATGTGTCTCAGGGAGCGCATTAGACTCCTCTATTATGTCAGCACAGTCGTCAGGACATATTCCTGGCTTATATTATGTTGTAATCTTCTTTGAGCTAATTTTGCCAGGAACGGCAAGTGTCAAGTAAAGCGAGGTTATGATTTTTTCTTTTTAGTAGTAGAGATGATGATGCGCACCCCTCCAATGTCTTTACCCAGCTACATCCAAAATATAGCATAAACGCAATACACGCTACCTATCACCATATGTACCACGTATCTTCATTGTTTATACCTTAGAATAACATATAGGCTTTAAGTTCGTGATTAATGCGGGCGAAGCCGGGTGGAAGCTGGTGTGTTTATAAACGCACCCACGATACAGGAATAACTCCTAATGTGAGACAAAGTTAAAACACAAAATGCAATTTGGGGATGTATGTTCCACATATCCAATTTACAAAATACTTATGTCAAAATAAACATTTTTTTTTTTTTTAAATCTTGCCCCACAATATGATTTCTCCTGTATCGTGGGTACAGTTTACAAACATACAAGTCACATGCACACACAACCAGACCGAAACAACTATCTGTAGATCATACAAATATTTGCTTCGTGCGGGAATCGAACCCGCGACACGTAGCGCAGCGGTCCATCGCCCAACCACTGCGCTAACCGTGCCTTCTACTAAACTATGTCTTTTCTGTCCAACACGGTGACACCTGTACTAATATCCTATTCACTTTACTAGATAATTCATCATAATGGGTTGACCTTTCATTCGCAGATCAAACACGAGCTTGTTAAGGTACATGACCCGTTAATCAGGTGTACAAAACAGTAATTACGTATTAAAACAATGACGTCATTCGGCGTTTAGTTGTACCAGCCTACGCCGCCGCCACTCAGCGCCGCAGGTAAACCTCCACGTAATTAATTCCACATATTGTGTTTTACAAAGAGAAATGTACAAATATTCACATTATGCTCCACTGTTAGGGTTGCTAGGTCTGCATCTAACGAGTATGGCGGTTCATATATTAAATTTTGACTTGACTTTTGTGTAAGTCGATATTTTTTAGTGAAGACTGAATAAAAAGTAGGTACCGAGATCTTACCAATAGCTTGAAAAACAAATTTTCATTTACATAACACGTTTTATGATTAAAACGTGTAATAGTGATTTTTGCAGTAAAATTCCGAATAAATCACAGCTCTAATTGGCGTTACAGATTTATGATGTGTCAACCCTATCCGCTGAGTATGTGTTTGTTAATGTTAAATGTGTATTGTGGATTGAAATCACAGTGAGTTCATGGTGCTCATAGTTTACTACATCGTCTGCGTTTGTGGGAATATAGGTTTTCATAAAAAAACATATCTCGTAACGATAAGAAGTATATGACTGTTGTCAAACGTGTTAGAGAAGTATAGATATAGGTATAGAGTATTTAGAGAAAAAAGACTCAAAAGTTCAATAGACTACGGCTTTGTTAGATGCCAAAATTTGAAAAAAATACTATTTTCGTAGTATCCTACTTAATATATATTTTAATATTATAAATGCGAAAGTTTGTGAGGATGGATGGATGGATGGATCTTTGTTACTCTTTCACGCCAGAACAGCTGAACGGATCTGGATGAAATTTGGCACAGAAATAGATTATAGTCTGCAATAGCACATAGAGTAGCCTTTTACCCCGGGAAATGCACGGGTTCGTAAAGCACGCGGGCGAAGCCGCGAGCGGAAGATAGTTAACTATAAACTAAAGGAACGTGTCGGTGAATTAGTGTCGCTTATAATAAAATAAAATTAAATGAAATTGACGATCATTGATGACGATGACGATTGACGACCGGGTTGGCGCAGTGGCTAAGCGATTAGCTTTCTGCGCTACGTGTCGCGG
The DNA here is from genome assembly GCA_947562105.1 of Shargacucullia verbasci. Lineage (NCBI taxonomy): Eukaryota > Metazoa > Arthropoda > Insecta > Lepidoptera > Noctuidae > Shargacucullia > Shargacucullia verbasci. Next base: position 2,765,885 of record OX387287.1, read on the forward strand.
GTTCGATCCCCGGAACAAATATTTGTATGATCTACAGATAATTGTTTCGGGTCTGGGTGTTTGTGTATGTAATATATGTTTCGTAAACGCACCCATGATACAGGAATTATTCCTAGTGTGGGGCAACGTTTATCTTAAGAAAAAAAAATTACAATTAGGATTTTTCAATCACTTTTACACGTATTTTTTAAACTATATGGCGTCGGCATTTCCTATGACTATCCCTGAGAAGAAACACAAATATTAGGTAGTCACAGGAAATTATCACATGTTTGGCCTCACTCTTCTAGCCTTTTTCTGGAGTATTTTGTGGTCGACTTTTAAACTTAAATATTCTTTTGTTTTATCTTCATTATTCTACAAAGGACACATTCTAAAATACTGCAGAAAAAATTCAATATAGAAGCGACGGCGCTACCATAATAACTTTTTCGACCAAAATACACTAGTTAAAAAGTATGTACCTGCTGCCTCTTTAAACACGAAAGATTTAGGTGCAGTCAACATAAATTCTTAACCCGTAGACAGCTACTAGAAATAGGGTTCAAACAAAAGTTTAGCATAGAACAATATTGAAGGTTAAAAAGCGTAACAAAACGGACGCAGACGTAAAACAACGAACGTTGAAATACGAGTGACAAACTAGCCTGGGTGGGGTCGCGACCACTGTTTGTTTACCTAGGCGCTACTGGTAGCGGAGCTAGTTCTGCTAGACTGGCTCCGACACAAAAGTTATTCGTAAAGATACCTTTACTTCAGTCATCCTCCATTAATTGAAGCCAATTTTTGTATGGAAAAATATGTAATTGCTTCATTGGTCTAGTTCGTCCCGGGTTCAAGTCCCAGGACGGCTAAAGTGTTATGAGGTTTTTGTGTATAGAAATTCTCAGTAACACAGAGTTTGGAACTGTGCCCGATTGACGCTAATAAACTCACCTCCCATTACATGGTACTTAAAACAGCACCGGCGAAATGTAGGTGGACAATAGTACATCTATTGTCTGACTCTTCGGGGATACAAGCGTGACGATACGTTACCCCATGAAAAAAAAATAGATACCAATACTAACTTTTTTGTTCCTTCCTTGCTCATCTCCATGTATAGCGTAACATTTACATGGAGATAAAATGCGCGTAGTAGCGTAATGGCTGACATTAGTTAGCCAAACTGAACAGATGTTATCTACATAATTATCGTGTCGGATAGAATACAATAGTATAAGCCATATGATAAAATGAAACATCTCTAATGAAACTCTACAAGTACCGCTTTCCTCGTTCATTTCTCGCTCATCTCCCGCTATGGCGTAACATTTACACCGAGGTAAAGCGGGCGTACGAGCGGTGTAATGGCGGACATTAGTTAGCCGTACTGTACAGTCGCTAACTAAATAATTATCGTGTTGAAACTTTGATTATGTTACGCTTTACTCGTCCACTTACAAGTTTTATTTTTGTTTGTTGGTGTAACTAATTTGTGTGGAATTGTATTAGTAGGATCGAATATTCACTGAAAAATGCTTTATCTTTTGGTAAAGAAGTAATAATTTCAGCTCGTAAACGCTCTGCATTGCCCGATAAATGCCTCCCTATGACTACCATTCAATAAACTAAACGGTTTTAAGGCACACAACTGGTGAAGTTGGTTTCATGGAGAAAAACCAGACAGAATCTCCAACTATGTTCTTAGGTATACCTTAATAAACAGGCGCATTCGCGTATCTTATTATACATATAGAATGATTGATTAAGAGACAGAAATATTACTGAAGGGCCCCCTTCAATAATAGAACAATGAATAGACCCCTATACAGTGTTCATCCCGGTTTAAATATAAAAAAATAAGACTTCACAGCTACTTTTTCTTGTCTTTTCGCAAACGTTTTCAAACCTGGCTTGGTTTGAAGTACGAAGAGAATACGAATCAGACTTTCCTGCCTTATCGAAGGTCATTCTCCTGTTGCGGTCGCACGCATATGAGGTTTTCACACTGCGAATTTAATCACAATATTTTTAATGATATTTTCATCGTGATTTAATACTTAAATATTTTATTTTTATTATCATTTTTTATTGAGTATGTGAGCATGAATTATAATTTCCTTGCATATATCCGACATATAACTATTGTATAATTTAGTAGATAAAGACCAGTATCTATTCTTAGTCCGATACCGCTGGGCGATACGTGTTTAATATAAAGACCAAAGATATTATTCTCGTATAGCTAAATATAGAGATACAACGATACACTCGATTCTCGATGCTACATTATTCTTCACACGTCTACCAGGACAACATAATAGAAGCGTGGTATTCATAACGTTAATATTCCCATAAACCGGTACCGTATTTAACGGTGTACGGTACCAGCTGGCAAGTTGCCAAGTTGTACGATAATTTGATAAAAACGCGCTGATATACTAGGGGACTCTATTAGATAGTATATACTTAAAATGATGATGACCTGATGCAGAATAAAAGATATTAGATTCCGCCCGCGGCTTCGCCCGCGTAGATTACGAACCCGTGCATTTTTTGCGCATACCATAAATCTTTTCCTAAAATAAAAGTAGCTTAAGTTAATCATTATAATATCAGCTATCTGCCAGTGAAACTTCCGTCAAAATTGGTCCAGCCGTTTCGGAGATTAGCTGAAAGAAACACACAGAAAGACATTTTTTTTATAAGTACCGTATATACTTTCACATGGATTTAGTAAAAAGCTTTTTTATAAGATTTATTATTGATATAAAGAATAGCATAGCAGCATATCATATCAGCCTGTATTTCCCGAAGGATAAGCAGAGGTGAAATGTTCGCTGATAGCGTTTTGTTCCATGTAATAGGAAGCGAGCCTATTGCCATCTATCGGGCACAATTCCGCATTCCGTGTCGCTATTGAGAATTTCCATACAGTAAAACCTAATAACACTTTGCCTGATCTGAGAATCGAACCCTGGACGTCACATGCAGCAGTCACTCTTGCGATCACTAGACCAATGAGGCAGTCAAAAATGGCAATACAAAAATACCGGTAATCAAAGTGATAAAACCGGTTGCATACCGTCCGCATAGTTTACTGTTTGTAGCGAACTTTATACGTAAAACGCTATTGGAACAATGCAGGATAAAATGTTGATTAAAATAAGTCAATATTTTGTTTTTTCTATCATAACTACGACAAACGAAAGTAGTGCTTATTAAATTATTCTCCTTCCTCTAATTATACACACAGGATTAATTTTGCCAGAACATTGCCACACAAAAGCGTGGGTAATTGGATAAAAATGCAAGTTAGTTAACTCAGTTCGTGTGTGCATGAAAACATACGAAGGAATATTGTTAGCGCGCACGTTACAGTTAAAACTGGTAGTGATCATTTGGATGTTGTTGATTGGAACCCTTTATTAATAAAATCAGCTGAGCCTGTTGCAGGTTGGACATAGGCCTATAACGATTGGAAAGCTATACAATCTTATAAGCATATCACGACAGATAGCATTTTCTTTTAAAAAACCTTGCCTCTAGGAATAATATCGTGGGTGCGTTTACAAACACGAATATTCACGTAGTCATACACACAGACCCGAAGCAACTATCTGTAGATCATAGAAATACTTGTTCCGTGCGGGAATTAAACCCGCGACACATAGCTTAGCAGTCGACCGCTAAACCACTGCGCCAACTGTGTCGTCAAAATTGTAGAACAAAACCTGCAGGCAGTACATTTGTGTTTAGGTAAAATGTTTTTGTTATAGGCAATAGTGCCCCATCATTGTGTTTGACATTACCAACGAATTTATATTTTAAGTATCGATATATTTGTTTCAGTTGTTCTGTTATATCAGACCGTATCTGAGTTTTGGGCAGCCCTACTTGATCAAACATTACCACATAAATACAAACAACATATAATTTTAGAAACACTAACTTCAAACACTGAAACCTATTCAAAACACGCCATTTAGTGTTGTATTCAGATAATTCGTCAGAGCGCTCTGTCCAAACGCCCTGATTGACGGCCACGTCCAAACTGTTGGCACGTATTTTCGCACTAATTCGATAAATACATGGCTTACCTAAGCTCCTCTTCGAGTTTTAACCAGATTATCAGAATGCTTTGTACTTTCGGAACTCTTGTCATTTATATTATTGTGTGCTAATCGTACAATCGTGTGTGTATTCAATTTAATTTTCGAACGTCGCTTTGTATGCTGGTGAGGGAATATTATGTCTTGAATGTAGTTAGTTTTGATGACGTGTTGGTTTCCAGTTTATAAAGATAAGTTTATAGTTATATTTTTATATGTGTATAGATGTACTGAACTTTTCGATCGCAGTGTAACCTACATTATGATTCTATGTGCTGGTCTAGTATTTGTATTTTTTTAAAACGTTGCACACAATAATTATTCCTGTGTCATGGGTGCGTTTTCAAACACAAAAATATTCAACTGACCAGCCAAATCCGAAACAACTATCTGTAGATCATACAAATATTTGTGTCGTGCATGAATCGAGTCTGCGACACGTAGCACAGCAGTCGATCGCTCAACCACTGCGCCAACGGTGTAGTAATCGCATGTGGGACTACAAAGCGTAATGTCCTGGGTTCGTACCCTGGGTCTATCAGTGTTGAGTTTGTCTGTTAGAAAAATCAGAAACTTCCCCAGGATCTTATGCTAAGTAGTCAGTCACACTTGCGAGTAGACCAAAAACGCAGAGGACGCTTTATAAGAGCGAAAATAACTCTATCTGATAGACTGTTATCTGCCACAAGAATATCTAACAGTTATCTGTTCTATAAGTGTGAAATATGTCAAAATTCCTTCACATTTAGTTCATCGCCGTCCCTTTGGGTCCGAACCGGAATTCGCCTCCACCCAACCAGACAGCGAGAATATCTTGTCTTATATTAGAAAGAGAGGCGACCCATATTGTTTTTATTGCTCTTATGTTGTATGTATGGAGATGTATGAGATTTTTATTGGAGCTATTCTAAATGTTTGCGTAAGGGTGGAGTGTTATGAGTAATATAACTAGCATCTTTTTGCTTGGCGAAAATAATTTTCAAGTGATATAATAGTTTAAATGTCTTATTTGGTTTATTGGATCTTATAAATACAGTAATTCTAATTTCATATCATACCTTCACAAAGATTACAATTATAATGTGAGTTTGTTAATTGCGAGGAATGGTTTCATTAACGTCTTTTTAATTTCGAAAACTTCTTATTTATTGCTAGCCGGCCATATTTGGCCGGTTAAACTATTAACGGTTACTTAATTCTTAAGATGACTATTCATTGTACACTCAAATTTCGACGATGCTGTAGTCCCATGTAATAGAGGACGGGCCTATTACCATTTACCGCGCACAGTTCTAAACTTCTTGCTGCCACTAAGAATTTTCATGCAGAAACACCCAATAACACTATGCCCGACCCGGCAATCAAAACCAGGACCACACGCTTAACAGGCGCGTTTGTAACCACTAGACTTATATGGCAGTTTTATTCGTTTTAATTGTCATATCGAAAATTCGAAACCAATTTTCAGTACCATCAAATTTGAAAGCCGATTGAATACCAATAGAAACTATGTCCTTAAAATTTCAATCAAATACATATATATATATATACTCTCCCGGTAACCATGTTTGTGCCAGCAAACTATTTGTCCAACATTTTCATTTCAAATGAATCCCGTTTTGAGGGCAACAAATCCCAAATTGATATGTTTGGGTCTCATCACGCTCACATCAAAGGAGGTGGAACTAGGTTTGTAGTTCGTACCAATAACGTGGACCCTCCGTTGTATAAATCATCTATAGTTGGAGAGTCGAGCAGTGCGAGGCGTGAGCGGAGCGATAAGAGGTAGCGTTGTTAATATCGAAAGATGACAAAAAATACTTAAAGAACTACGTCAGTCTTCTTGTAGACATATATAAATGATTTACTTATTGGTAGATCATTATTGATTTTCCACAACAGCTCTAGATAAGATTCATCGTCATTATCATAAAAACAAGATTAAATACAACTCGGGCAATTAGAGATTATATCGAACTATAAACATGGCGAATATTACTCGCATATCCATAGTAAAATCGAAATCTTTAAACGGTCAAAATGCAACTGATAGTTGACCGCGGTCGAGATTTTAATGACTCTTTGACGGAGAAACTATCTTTAAACGAGATTGATGTCTAAGCGCGCGAGAATTGGCCCCCTGATCGTCTGTAACTTGAGTCAGGACGTATAAAAAGGGTCCAATAATCAATAAGGAGTTTAATCCCGCGGGCAGCGGCCGACGATCTCATTGGACGGTACAAATTGACAGACCGACAAGTAGTGGGGGAACGTACTCCACACTGAAACTAAAACACTAGATACGGTTTGACACATTCATTTTAATAAATGTCTATAGTGAATATCGTGGTTGCTATTTTCTCATATTTTGGAGTCTGGAGAATAAATTCTGGTGAAAAATAAATTTGGGACTGGATCAATGGAAGGGAATTGGATCTATTCTTCAAAAGCTTTTGAAAGAATATCTCTACATATCAGCTCTCACTAAAATTTGCTTCCTACTCTGCTCTTAGTAGTTTGCCAGTACCATGATTCTGGCTGCCAAGAGCTAATCTCGCCAAAATTAGTCGATTCTTACATTTAACTCCAAAAAAACATAACTTTTTACTATATTTTTGTCTTTTCTTATTTTCTAACAGCAGTATTCCTGGACTAAGGCTTAACTCGTCTCATTCTGAGAAGAGACCCTTGCCCAGCAGTGGGACAGTAATTGAACTATTTTATGTTAGTAATCTTTCTGCACCGTTGGTGCCTTACAAAAACCTCAACAACACATACACCCAGACCCGGAAAAACTATCTATGTATATATGACACGAAGCCTAAAAAGCCAATTGCTCAGCCACTGCACCAAGCATACCTTCAGACTATATTGGAGTTAAACTATAACTCATCCAGAAACACACCACCAGTGGTACTACCAGCGGCACAGGTCCCACTGGGCCCAAGCAATATTATTACGGGGCAGTAATGCGCGAGATTGTTTTGACACATGATGCCGGACCCACAGACACGTTAGTAGCCTTTGTTTATTGCCAAGTTTAGCAGCTGTAATCTAATTCTGGTGTTATAAAAATAGACAGGTTGATTGGAAAATGGTAGCACGTGATATTTGTAGGTTCTGTCAGACGGAAATATAGCGTAAAAATATTAATGTAAAAATACTAGCTAGCTTGAGGCAGTCACGTTGGTCTAGTGATCGCAATCGCGACTGCTGAGCATGAGGTCATGAGTTCCATTCTCTGGTCGGGCAATGTGATTGGGATTTTCTGTATTGACATTCTCAGTAGCAGCACGGAATCTGTAACTGTGCCTGGTAGATGGCAATAGGTTCGCCCACTATTACATGGGGCTCAACAACGGCATCGGCGAAATGTGGGTGTACAATAGTACACCTCTGCATAACCCTTCGGGGAATACAGGCGTGATGCTATGTTATGTTCTAACATTAAATAGCATCATGTTAGAATTATGGTGTAAAAGTGTTATTAAGGATACTAGTTAATAGAATTCATTACAAAAATATTATATGCATTGGAATTTTGGAACATTCTTTTACCATTTGAGTAAAAAAAATATATATAGTATACTTTAACATGTGTGCAAAAACCAGGTCAACCCTTCGACACATATTCACAACAAGTGAATCCTTCCTTCACTGAATAAAATAACAAAACTAAAAAGCCTATTTTCCTTTTCGTTTCTCGCAAAAACAATGGTGGAGCCCGCCTCACTAAATGTCAAAAGTGGCGCGTCTTATCGCGTACGTAACCCGCGCGATGCGACGCGGACACTTTTTGTCCCAACCCTCGCATTCCACTCCATCCAGCTTACGTAGCTCCTTGAATTGCAAATTTCACTCGACTTCTACCAACACGAACTGTTTTTTATGTCGTACGTACAATTCGGGTACACTACCTACCTATATGTATATGTACAAAAGTGCCAATAGGTACCACGTGTAGAAGTTACATTGATAACACTCGCAATAGCTGTTATTCCATTTGGCGTAGAACTTTAATTTGCGATATTAAGATTCTCGTAATAATATTTATCTATTTTCGTTGAAAAACGGCTCAGATTTAGCAATTCAAGTACGACTGTACAGATTTTCAGTGCAACTTCTAAACATGTCAACACTGTTCGTACTATTTTTGAATATTCCGTTATGATTTTTGGATCTGTCTTTCTGTTTGAAATCGCGTGTGTAATGCTTGCGCCATGTAGAGGTATCCTTTTGAAATTGTGCCTATTCGGAGCGGTATCAACATGAAGGCATTGCTAAAGTCACGTACTTGCGTAGTCGCATGAATAACGTATTAGGTTGAAAGACTCCGATATTGCATCAATAGCGTCAAGTCACTGGTTGTTACTTTATATGTAATTCCTTACTAATACAACTGATTAGTTTATAGTGAGTATCATTAAGCATTTTTAAGTGTGTAAAAATGCTATTTAATATCTGGTTTTTATAGAATCTGGGACAAAAACTCGGTATAGGTAGTTAAGATAGAGATTACCGGATGGGTACTGTAAGAATTAATAAGAAAAGAAAGAAAGAAAGAAAATACAATTTATTTGTCACAAAGACACACGCACAAAGAAAACAAATTATATATATTATGAATTGAAAACAGATATGCGTATATATGTATGTGAATAAGATTTAGCAAACAGCTTTAATTATGTCTTGTGCTAATTAAGCATTTACGAACATTTATCTCAAAAAACTGTGTTATTTAACATGCCGACGACGCTAAATAGGCTATTATAAAATAAATAATTAAAACACATTCTATCTCATTATCTCCTCGAATATTAAATGAAAACTAATTTTAATCCACATTCGATTATGAGTGAACGAAATAGTAATACATCCATCAATATTAATCAGATTTCGAAATGTACGATATTATGATAATAATATTTAAAACATGTAAAGCTTTTCCTCTCGGATCAAACTTGTTATTTCGTAGCGTAATGAACATAGCTCTAACGCTTGATCTTCGTATATTTCAGGTTATGAAAACGAACGTTAGTATCGTTATCTATAAAAAGATCAGTGTATTTACGGTTCGTATACATTACTCGAAACGGTTATTGCAACCGGTATTTCAATGTTTATGTTCAGAACAACTATTATCAACATAGTTTGCATGCAGGAATATTTTGAATAGTGTAGCTTAATTATAATTTACGCTAATGTTAGTTGGTATAACTGGTGTTTACTTGTTTATAGTGATTTTAACCTACAGCATCGTTTGTTTAAGCTTTGGAATGTAGTATGTAACTATTCATAACGCTTTGTTGCGCTTCGTTATTTTATAGGTCAAAACTGCTTATTGTTCATTGGCATTTGAGAAGTGAAACGAAACAATAGGATCGAAATCTTGCTTGGAAATATGAAGGTTATAACAAGCAAACTGTGCTTTAAAATATTTAGATAAAACAACTTCTTGTAAATTTCAAATATATTGCAAAAACCAGACAAAATACATACTCGTTAATTAACAGAAGTTTCCTGGGCGTTTTGGTTTTTCTTTGTTTTTTTTAATGAATAAGAGAGTTACGTAATTTTTTCAGTTGATTTTAATTAATTAATGTCGTAGAAAATTCTGGTGCCCAAATTAATACCACTGGCAAATGTTTCAATACTTTACTGGATATCATCATACGTCACTCTAAAAAAGAATATTTCCGTCAATTATTTTTAAACTTTTCTTTCTTCGCCATAAACTCTTTTGAAGCGATATCCTTGCACCTGCATCTTGTTAGCGCGTCACTTATCACATTAACCCTGCTGCCGCCGCGGTAATTGGCGGCGCGCGTAAATAACTAAATAAACGGGCGCGACGCTCTGCACGCCCCTGCAGGCGTGAAAGTATTGCCTGCGACTTGGCAATATTAGCGCTGTGTACGTGAATGTACTAGATTAGTTGTAAGTAAGATGGGGGTTTAGTTAATTTTTAAAATGCAGTTTCATGTTAGGCACTAGTCCTCCACTATGTTTTTAAGTAGCTAAAACGCGTTTTCTATTTGCGTATTTAATAGTCAGAGATTGTTTGACTTTTAATCAATATAATATTTTTGTTGTAAATTATTTAGTAAATTATAGTTAGCTGTCAAAAGATTGATCAATCATCAAAACCGAGATTAATTGAATTTTCAAAGATATTTAATAAATTAAACCGTTCTGAATCTAATTAAATCATATTAATGAATATTATCTTAAGTGTGATATCTTCTGTTCCCTGTTTTATGGTGATTGATAAATTATATGAATCTCTGTACAACAAGAAACCAAAACAGACTGTGATGATAATGCGCGAGATTCAAAGTTCCTCAGACGGATGAGCTCTCGTATATTCCCCTGAAATACCTACCTACGTAGTCTGGCATACGCCTGGGATTCCAGTTGCGATTCCCGCAGTGCGCCTCGTTAGCTGGCTGTCTTATGACATTAGCGGTCTGTCCGTCGAGCACGTTCCGCGTTCCAATCGACCATTGGTCTTTTAGACCGAGCCATCGCTATAGAGGGTTAACTGAATGAGGTGCAAGTGGTTGTTTATTGTTTACCTAGTGTTTTGCGCTGAAGTTGTTGAAATTTGTGCTTATTCGAATTTATAGGTACCTAATTGAAATGTCAGATAAACGAATGTTACTTGTACTTTATGTCTTTATGTTTTAATGAATTTATTTGCCGTCATAGAGTCATTTGAGGTATCTGATTGAGGTTACATGCAATAATTTATTGGTTTATTTATTTAAGCGCTTATAATAACTAGACCTGAAACAACTATAGATACGTAGACTTGTAAGTGCTATGTATCTAAAACTGATTTTACTGATGAAAATAATTTAATAGTCAAAACAGCATCACGGCCGTATTCCCCGAAAGGTGTGGCAGAGGTATACTATTGCAAACTTCGGCGATACCGTTAATAATTTACTGTGGTACTTCGGTACAAGCCTATTGCCATCAACCGGGTACAGTTCCAAACAACGTGCCGGTAACGAGAGTTCCATACATGAAAACCCAAAAAAACTTTGCCTGACCCTGGAATCAAACCCAGAACCTTATGCTCAGCAGTTGCGTTTGCGACTACATCAATGATGTAGTTATTATAAAAAATTAACAGAACATAGGTAAGTACGTTTGTACGTTTTAAACCTCGGTCTTTTAGAACATTACCAGCATTGTGAGGGTTAATTCCCAGTTCTGATACGATGGTTACATAGGCTATTTAAGACACGCATTAATGTGACATAAATCGAGTTTCGCGTTATCTCCTAAGGGCTTGGTTAACGACCTCTTTTATCGAAGCCTCGACAGTAAGGCTTGCGTTGTTCCGCCTGTATTTAAGGCGATATTTTTTTACGTAAGCTTTTGGCAAGATACATGAGAATTACGAACGAAATTAGCAAGCGAGCAACTTTAATTTTGAAGCAAGAAAAAAGTAGTCTAAATATGCAAAACTTGTTAGATTTGAAACTATAACGAATAAAGTATGTATGTGTATTTGAATCAAAAAGCAATATTTTCTTAATATTCTTTACGCAATTTTCCCATTTATCATTGAAAATTTATCATTGTACAAACAAAAAATTGGTCATCTGTCTGAGCTTTTCTCTCTTACTGAATACTCTTTTAATTTTATCTGCTATCATTATCTTAACACGTCATAGACGTCTTTATATCTTTTGTATAGCTATGATTTCAATAAAGAATAGAACATTTCGCCACAAAAGGTTATTTTCTGGACATTATTACCTTTTAGCCATAAATCTTTTGCACACATACATTAACCATATTCTCTGATCCGAACAAAGCGATATCGTTGGCGGGATCGTTAAGCGGCTCATTAGCTAGATCATCAGCTGTCTCATTAGGGGAACCAATTAAAGTGTTTCTTAAACCCCTCTTAAATCATTGCGCCGTGACTAAGAGTACCGTTTTATCGAATTTGCTTTTAAGTGGCTGCCTGATGAGTTGCTGTTAAGTTTAGCAGGTTCTTGCTCACTTTTTAAAATTATTTTGGAACTATTTTCGAACTTCGTTGTGAGCAGACGTATCGAATAATTACTAAAATTAATAAATAATCGCTTGCTGAATCGTGACCTAGTTTTAGCAACTAGCCGGTAGTAAAGCAAACTGTGTCATACGTAGGCACAAAATGTGTGAATCGTTTATGTGAATAAATGTTTAAGTGTATCACGTGAGTCACGATGTCAAACAGCCCCTTCAGCCGGGGTGGCAGATGTGCTCGGAGCCCACCTCCTACACCTGTGCCCACACCTGCACCTGAACCAGCACCCGCACCTGAACCAGCACCCGCACCCGCACCTCAAATGCCCAGCGAAAGAGACGAAGCCTTGGAGGTGATATCAACACCAGAAATTCAGAATTGGATGTCATCCATAGAGCAGTGCCTAAATGAGGTGTGTGCTATTGCTACAGAGGGCAAACTAAATATGGAACAAAAACTGCGCATAAGTACTTTATGCCGAAAAATTGGCCACGGCACATCACAGATGGCCGTCCAGTACCAATCCGTAAAGATGAGAGCAGTCATGGCTAACTCCGCCGTCCAAACACTTGAAAATCAAATTGATCTGGGGCAGCAACTACAAGACCTTAAGCTGAAAATTGGAGCTTCATCGAAACCTGTCACGGGAACCTCTTTTGCTGACATGGTTAAAAAAGGTACCAACAATTTTATACAGCCCTTAAATTTAAGCTCAGTGGCCATATATCCCAGCGATAAATTGAAGTCTAGTGAGGAGACGAAATCACTTGTCCAAAAAATTATAAGCCCTGAGCAGATGAAACTTCAAGTAAGAGGACTACGGAAGACAAAAAATGGTGGTGTCATCATCAGTACGGAAACAAAGGACGATATTGAGAAAGTGAAAAAATCGATGCTTTTAACAAATTCAGGCCTTACAATCGATGAGCCCCAGAAAAGGAAGCCTAGAGTCGTAATTATCGGAGTGCCGTCATCCATGCAAGAGAAGGAAGTTTTTACATGTGTTTTCCACCAAAATCTAGCCGAGAAACTTCAGGATTGCAGCCTCGATACTTTTTTGTCCTCCATTAAGCTAAGTCACAAATCAGGTAAGAAAGACGCTGATACCTGTAACTATGTTATAGAAATATCTGCAGATATACGCAAAGCCCTGATATCTAGAGACAGAGTTTTTGTTAATTGGTCATCATGCCCTGTGAGAGATTTCACTCTCGTTACACGTTGCTACAAGTGTCAGCAGTATGGACATGCAGCCAAATCATGTCGGGAATCTACCTTTACCTGTGGCCACTGTGGGGAACTGGATCACTCCATTAAAGAGTGCACTAAAAAGGCAGAGGAACCAAAATGTGCTACTTGCTTACACTTTAAAAAGCCAAGCAATCACAAGACAGGTGCAGCTGACTGTCCGGCGAAATTAATGGCCGAAAAGAGGTACATAAACTCTGTTGATTATGGTGGCGCCTAAGAGCGCCGTTAATTACGTATTTTCCTGGCCTTTGTTTTTTATAACTATGATAAATAATATAATTAGTGACTTAGATAATTTCTCTGTATCTGAATCGCAGGTTTGTGACGTTGAACACTGTAAACAATATCTTTCCTCTTACGCTAGCCCTTTAACCATACTAACTCAAAACATTCGCAGTGTTTTTAAGAACTTCGATAATTTTAGCATTTTTCTACAACGTCTAGACATCAACTGTGACATTATTGTCTTAACTGAATGTTGGCTTGCTAAACAATACAACATACCACTAATCCCGGGATATTGTATGTATAAAAGTAGTATAACCTTCAATCAGAACGATGGTGTGATAGTTTATGCAAGAAATCATCTCAATGTGTCTGTCGAGGAACCAAACATGCACGACTGTAACAGATTGTTGATTAAAATTGGATCAGAATTTGCGATAGTAGCTGTATATCGACCCCCCTCTTTTAGGAATATAAACAAATTTACTGATTCGCTAAATGACACCTTGCAGAACCTGTCATCGTTTAAAAATACCATTTTAACTGGAGATATTAACATCAACATTCTTCCAGGAAGTGCAGACGCTACCACTGAGGAATATCTGAACGTATGCGCCTTCCATGGTTTGCTTCCCGCTCACATGCTTCCTACCCATCAAAGCGGTTCCTGTTTGGACCATATTTTACTCAAGTCGAAACTCCCAGCACTTATCCTTGTAACTAACTCAACAATAACCGATCACAATGCTACCCTACTTATTCTAAATTGTAAATTACCTAAAGAAATGTCTCGCACAATTTCTAGTTTAAATATACATAAACTTGAAGATGACTTACGCAATATCGACTTTGACCCAGTCTACAAATCCGCTGACCCGCAGTTTTGTATGCTACATTTAATAAAAAATGTACAACATGCAATTCAAAAGAACTCGGTCATATCTCAGCTAAGTAACAAAAAGTACAACATAAAACCATGGATTACGCCTGGCCTCATTCGCTGTATGAAAAATAGAGATAAACTGCACATGAAAGCTAAATCTTATCCAGATAATTTAATAATGCAACTATCGTATAAGAGATATCGTAACTTTTGTAATGGTCTTCTTAAAAAAATAAAAAACAACTACGATAAAATTGCTCTAGAAAAGGCTGGTACAAATAGTAAAAAAATCTGGACTTTTATTAAAAAGGTAACATACAACTCGAAACAAAATCAGTCATCTTCAGGTTTATTACAAGCACATTCATCACAGTTAACATCTGCTAACATTGCAAATAATTTATTTATTAATGTAGGAAAGTGTCTGGCTGAAAAAGTTCGGGGCCGATCACGGTATCTAACAAGTTCTCCGTTTGTGTGTAGCACTAGCTTATCATCCTTTGCACTGCTCGATACTGACGAGACTGAGGTTGAACGGATAATTATAAGCTTGAAAGATGACTGCGCAGTTGGCTGGGATAATATATCAAATAAAATTATCAAACAGTTCAGGCATATTTTGGTTCCGCCACTGAATTATATTTTCCAAAAATGTTTATCTACAGGTGTTTTTCCCGAGTGCCTGAAAAAAGCTGTTGTTGTCCCTGTTTATAAATCAGGCAGTAAAGATCAAGTGACTAATTATAGACCTATTTCCTTATTGCCTTCTATGTCTAAAATATTAGAAAAACTTATAAATAAAAGACTTTATCAATATTTGGAGGATAAATCTATTTTATCTAAACGGCAGTTTGGATTTAGGCCTAAAATGTCAACAGAAGACGCCGTACACCATCTGACTGACTATATAGCACAAGAAATTGATAAAGGTAACCACACAGTGGGAATCTTCCTGGACCTCGCCAAAGCGTTTGACACGGTTTCTATTCCTATCCTGTTGCACAAGCTTGAAGCCATAGGTATTAGAGACACCCAGCTGAAACTATTTAAGAGCTACTTAGAAGACCGTACGCAATGTGTAAGGATTGATAATGTTCTCAGCGATGATAAGAAAAACACGTCTTACGGCCTGCCTCAAGGAAGTATTTTAGCATCTACACTATTTTTGATATACATAAACGATCTTTGTAATCTAAATCTAGATCAGGGCCAAATCGTTTGTTATGCTGACGACACTGCTCTTTTATTTTCGGCTGACTCAGAAAATAATGTCTACAGGCTTGCACAACACGGATTCAATGTTGTTAATGAATGGCTTCATCAAAATTCACTAACCCTAAATAGTGACAAAACAAATTACATTAAGTTTTCGATGCACAAGCAAAAATCAAGTGGCACTAAGTCAAAATTGTCTGCTCATCACTGCACAGGTCCCACAAATAACCAATGTGTTTGTCCCAACATTAAAATGTCAAATACGATAAAATATCTTGGTATTATAATTGATCAAACACTTTCATTCAAACACCATATAGAAGCCTTAAATAACAAAATTCGGAAGTTGATATTTGTTTTTAAAAAGTTACGCAATATTGCAGATCCAAAAATAATTAGACAAGTCTACTTTGCTCTATGCCAATCTTTACTAACTTACTGTATTACCACATGGGGAGGAGCGGGTAAAACATTATTACTAACCATTGAGAGAGCTCAGAGGGCGATTCTCAAAGTGTCTACTTTCCGACCTTTCATTTTTCCCACTAACCTCCTATACAAATATTGTGAAGTATTAACAGTTAGACAGCTATTTATAATGGGCATTGTATTAAAACAACACGCAGCTCTACCATACAGCACTGAACATACTAATAAAAGACGTAAAGATCTAGTCTGTCCTCAAAATCAAACAAAACATGCTTTTACATCAAAATTTTACATGTTCCTGGGTCCTCTCCTCTATAATAGATTAAACTCTATAGCGAATATTTATTCCCTGAATCACACTAATTGTAAGAGAATTCTCAAGGATTCTCTTCAAAGTATGTCCTACGAAGATACAGAGAATCTACTAGTTGTGCCGCAGTAAATATATTTAAGTATACAAATTTTCACCTACACTAAGCATTTAGTTAATTTAGGAACTAAAAATTAGCCTATTTAAAATTATAATCTGTATAATGTAGGATTATTTTCTTTTTGAACATTATGTAATAACTCTTTGATTATTTATTAATTACTTTAGACTGTTTTAGCTCTTCTTGCCTGAAACACAGGATTTACCTAGTTCAGGCACGTAAGAATTAGGAATATAATTAACATTTAAGCACCTCTGTATAATTTTATCTTGTAATGATTTTTGAATAAATTATTATTATTATTATTTAAAGTATTTTTCGTCTGTAATTTGCGGCTTAATAAGTCTTGTATGATTTTAATTAAGTGACGCACGAGAGTCTTATTAGATTCCAACCAGCACCTCTGATTTGCGTTTGAAAACGTTGTTGCGTTTTTAATTAAATGGCGTGATTATCTAATACTAGCGACCCGCCCCGGCTTCGCACGGGTAGCAGAGTATATACGCCTTCATTTTTTTTCAGTCGTAGTGTCGTATCAGCCTGTTACGTCGAGCATTTACTCGGCGCACGCCAGTGAAGCTCCCAGTCGGCATGATTGTTTCCGACATCTTCAACTATCATCGTCGTATTTCAGCCAATTTACACAAAACCTTAACCAATTATACACTTAAACCTTCCTCAGGAATCACTCTGTCTATTGGTGAAAACCGCATGAAAGTCTGTTTAGTATTTTTTGAGTTTATCGCGAACAGAGAGACAGACAGACATACAGACGCGGCGGGGGACTTTGTTTTATAATATGTAGTGATGATCAGATTGATTAATGATTGGTGAATGGATCAAGATTTTTAATCATTAGTACCTATTACTTTTAGAGCACTACTATTAGAGCAGTGTTATTATTTGTTCACAATTCATGAATATGACTATTAAAACCGTAGTCGGACACTAGCGCGGGAGCGACCGGCAAACAATAGATTTTCTATTGTATCTATTTGTCATTTGACGGGTTTGAATATGTTACGTCTCTGAAAATAAATTTCCTATCGAGTAAATAAATAACTCGCATCGAATAAAATAACTCGGTTATTCGGCACAAAATAGGACTGCATTATATAAAATTGATCTTACTAAGAGATCTCATCACTTCTTTCGTAATATGTAGCTACCGACTAATAATTCATCTATCAAATTCAAACCATTTATTCTTCAAAGTGGACTATTAATAGTGCATTTTTTGTTTAAAGACATCAATTATGTTGATTTGTTTTTCTGTACAAGCTGAAATAGAAAATTGTTTACTTTGTTCAAAATCTCTGTTTGTATAGACATTTGACTTCTTTGAACTTTCTTGTAAATTTTCTTTCTTTATACAGGGTGTGCACAAATCATTGATAACCCTGAAACCGCTGCTAAAGAATCTTAAGGTCTTTTTACAACCTATCTAATAGTTATATGACAGACTGACCTTTCCAACTCCCGTAGGTTCCTTGACCCCTAGCCTTCTGAGCAGCGCAGGTGGCGGCGGCGGTGGTGTTCGGTGTAACGCTGCGCTGAACCCGCCCAGAGACGTCGCGTCGTCGTCCCGTCGCCGCCTCTCTCGGTGTGGTGAACCCCCACTGCATTTTGTTGTTGATGTCCTAGGACAAAAGAAAATACACGATAAGTATATTGAAGCCTACTGCCAAGAACACATACCAAAATAGAGGCATGTATCACAAAAATTTCAAGTTTTAAAATATACAAGTTATGTATATTATGGATTTGACCCTGGACCCCATTTACGAACCAATGTATACAATAAAGTATTCGCTAAAAAAGTTGTAAGACAAAATAAGCTTCTTGTAGATCTACGCTTTAGTCCCTGTATGGAAGATTACATTTTGTCTGGACTGACTGAATCTTAATTTCTGTAACATGACCAATTTATGGCCAAAGATACTCATGGTAAACAACCGATTTCATAAGGCCTAATCAAGTTTGGTTAGTAACTATGCTAAAAGCTACTATACTAAACTAAATAATTTCATGGTAGGTGTAGTAATTGGTTTGAATCAACAACCAATCATTAATCCTATAACCGCCAACGACGATTTAAAGCTTCAATCACAATTTCAATCTAGACGCCAATTCCGCCTGCAAGCGTAATTTTTTAGCCTTATGTTTGACATTGCAATAAGTAATAAACACTGTTTTCGCATTTATGTGTGGATTGACGCTTGACGGCGGCGGCATCGGCGTCTGGATTAAAATCGTGATTGACGCTTTAAATCCTCGTTGGCTGTTAACGGGTTAAATACAATTTACGAACAGGAGCTTTGAAAGCAGATAGTTGAATACTTTACTAATATTTTTTAGGCCTTTAGAGCCGGTTAGACTGACATTCAGGTTCTTTTTGAATTTGCCTGTTCTAAATATTTTCTTTTACATCAACTCAGTCACAACAATGCAAAACAATATTTATCACGTTCACTTCCCGTTCCATTTTCGACGGAAGAATAATGTTGGAATATTTTCCGGACTCCGGAAATCGTACCTGCGATCATATTTCATACATTCCGATCGAATAATTGAAAAATAACCAAAAAACCATTTATAACTTCCGTTCTAAAAGTCGTTCAGAAGTCGAAGTTGAAATAAATGTGTTGTACGTGACGACTGGAGTGACCTTTTTACATTTTTGAAAAATTCGCGCCGCACCACCGCCGTCAATGGCGGAGCGACGGCGCGATGCATAGCCACAGAACAGACAGGCGACTGCGTGAAAATAGACAAATAGAAGTAGACGTGAAAAGGGGCAGGGTTTTTAAATGAAAATAAAATTAATGTGTTTGTTTTTTTTTTTCAAGCCTTAGAATGAGAGTTCTAATGATTGTGTTACAAAGTTTAATGTACAAATATCGATATCTTTCATATTGTGTGTAGGTGTCTGTATTATGACATTTTCCATACATACACCTATTACACGGTAACTCAATAACAACAACTCGGCCTAACTCTTCGGGAATACATCATGCGTGATGCTATATTACTTAATAATTATATTCTTCTTCAACAGATCTTCTATTAATGGAATAGGTATGTAGAATTCGGTTGCCAGACAGAAACTAATAATTTTAAATATTCAACCTATGTTAAGATTATTTAAAATCAATTTTGACGGATATTTCAAAAAGCATTAATAACTTAGAAATTCTATATTCAATTTAAAAGCTTTTAAAATTGTTTGACGTCACATTTTGATTGATGCCGCCCTCTACTCAAAAAACGCAGTTCAAATTCCTCGACTTTTTGTCGTACGTCTACACAGGACTGTAAAGGGGGTTGCACACGGATCTGTGATGGATGGTGCTTACGTGTCGACGGACGACACCGCCCGTATTTTATTTTAATGCCATCGGCGTAACACCCGTCTCACAGAGGCTTAAAATTGAAAATTCCATGTTTAGGTATCGGAAAAATGAATATATCTTCTTTAATATGGATGATGAAATATGGAAGACGTGTTTTCGCGTTCGTGAAGGTACTCATAACACTATTTTATTTAGCGAATATCCGCGTCAAGGTGCAAGTATGGCCTGTTGTAAATTTAAATACGGTAGGTAAAAGTAAATGTACACATACAGGGTATTCAATTGCGCACAGCATTAGGGTCGTAGTCAGCGGCGTGGGCAGAGTTTTTAGACAGGGCAGAAAATTTTAAAAGCTTACTTCCTAATAATACCTACTGCATGTTGGTTTTGGTTCGTTGTCTTGTCGATTAAATAATGATGTAAGTGATTTACCACCTCAAATATCTTATAATAAATATTTATCTGAGTTATGTAGGGTAGGCAGTGTCTTTTTGTCTTTATGAACTACACGCCACTGGTCGTAGTTCCAACTTTATATGGTTAGGCAGAGGTGTACTATAGCCCCACAATTCGGCGATGCCGTTATTAAGTCCCATGTAACACCAGGCGACCCTATTGCCATCTAGTCACAGTTCCTGACTCCGTGCTGCTACTGAGAATTTACATACAGAAAAAACCAATAACACTTTGCCCGACTCGCGAATCGAACCCAAGACTTAAAACTTAATCACGCTTGTGACCATAAGACAAATGAGACCGTCATATATATGGTTAAGGGTTGTTTCTTTTTGTATTTCATAGCCTAATTTGACAATGTTTTTACAAATATACATCACAAACATTCGTGAACATGTGTACCTTATACAGTAAAAAAAAAAATGAAATAAATAATACTACGCAATCACGTAAAACGAATGCAGTCGAATCATGTTTATACAAGGCTTCCAGAAAAGCAATACAACTGTACACACACCCCCGCATACTTCTCCCTAGCGTGATGCGGTCGCGTGACGTCCAATACTTTATTGTTCCTAACTATTAACATTCTTCTGCCGGATTGTTTAGATAACTCTTGTGTTTGCCTCCTGCCGACTTATGGACGCCTAGTACTTTGGTCAGGTGAATTGGCTGATTGATGACTGGGTTGGTAAGGTTGGTTGGTGGTTACTTTGTAGTAATAAAATGACATAATCAACTGGAATCTGTTACAGTTTTTAGATTAAGGCTTGACTAGATTCTTGTTCCGAATTAATTTATTGAAAATATTGGAAACATTTCTATTGAAACACGCTGGTCGTTTCCGTTTCCCAAGAGAATTCATTATATAAGGAGTCAGAACTTATTGTAATTGAAACTTTTGCATTACAACAAAACAGTAATTGTCCAGTCTTAAGCAAATTATACTATACCAGTACCAAACAAAGCAAATAAAATTCAATTTTGTGAAAGAAATTCCAACATTGTTGGGATGTTTTCGGAAATTTCCGGAACTAATTTCAAAATATTGCCGGAAAATAACACGGCAAAATGTTATTACGTTAATAAATGTAAATATACCCTTTACTTATTTACTTTTATTTATACATGATGTACATTACTTAAAACTCACGGCAAACAACCATATTCCTATGCCCTGTGCATCGAAGCAGCAAATACTGACGACCTTCAAAAAATCATGCCATCATGCATCGTGGAATGTCTAGTTTACAATACCAAAGCCCGCTGTTCACTTCGAAACAAAGAATGGCAAATGCGATACTCTGGAGACAGATCTTGCTATTTCAAAGGATGTTTATATTGTAAAGATACCGTTGATTTCACGGGACGACGGTCACGTTGGAAACAATTCTGAAAAGGTCGCCGCTTGACATTTGATAGAATGCCCTTCGGAGCATGAATAAGCCTATGGGTTTAGACTTAGCCTGTCATGTCGCTTTATTATTTTCCTACCGAACTTTATGAAAGCATTTTCTTGATTCTTTTCAATTTTATATTGTCGTTGGAATTTTATTTTGTATTTTATGTTCTTGTTTCTCGATGTTTCCATACTGGTATTGAGAAATTGGTAGCGGACGCTTGTCTTGTTGGAGTATTTCTAAGGATCCATTGAAAATATTCTGTTGTTATTTTTCATGATAAACATCGGTACAATATTTTACTTTTCCATTGTTGCCTTTTACGTATCAGATGTACTTAACATTAACGTAATATGTACCAGGACAGGTGCGTCGCCTATTTGAATAAAACTAGCTATTTCTGTTCCCGACATATTCAGCAGCCTTATTTCAATTAGCAATAAAATTTTCTATACCAAGGCTAATTGCCCTGTTACGGCAAAACTCCATACATGCGTAAACGCATTTTTTTACCACAAGTCAACAGCATACTAAACAGTGATCGCGTGATCCGGTCACTAGAAATGTCTAACAATTAATACTCGTAAAACATTAAAGCCATTATATTGTTACGTTTTTAATTCACTACGTCATAACGGTCGGTGAATGGCGGTAAAAACGGTTTTGTTTACGTTCGTGATTTGAATCGGTCTTATGGAGAGGGTTGCTTGCCCCGTGTCGTCCCCGGGTCATATATTCGGTGTAAGGACAATATATTTTAGGAGAGATAAGATAATGTTTTGGATAAGTTAAAAAATTAGCCGTCCGTTGATTTTGATGTTCCCAACAAGTTGGTTTCAGAACTCGCTTTTAGAGCTAGGAATTTGAATTTCGATGTATGTAGGTTTCAGTGATCAAAAAATACAGAAATAATAATATAAACTTTTTAAAAGACTTATAGGGCTGATTTTTCAATTGTCTATAAGCCTCACATAAGTTATTCTTCTGATACATCCATTCTAAAACTATTCTCATTTCAAATTTCAAATTACACCTAGATAACTTTTATACGGGGCATTGAAAATCGAGCCTTATAAGTTTTATGAAGTATTTTTCCAAGACGGTACTAACACAAAGACACGTCGAAGTACCATCCAATTTATGGGGTTCATTTCTGAGACTAAGTGCTAAGGTGGAAAAGTAATATAAGTAACACTCGCCGCGACGTTTAAATATGATGCTAGTATCTAAGTGCTACATAAAGTGCTTCTGTTTCATGACCTCCTGGTAAAAAAGCTTTCTATAGATAATACAGCTACCATTATTGAAATACTAGTTTTGATAATACTTGGACTTGAACATTTATGTTCCCCTAGTATGTACTGTTGAGATTTAACATTTGAAAATTTAACATAACAAGTATCACGTCCGTATTCCCCCTAAGGGTTAGGCAGAGTTATACTATTGGGCATTCACATTTAACCAATGCTGTTATTAAGTCCCATGTAATAGGGGGGATAAGCCTATTGCCATCAACAGGTCATAGTTCCATACTCCGATGCTACTGAGAATTTCTAAACTGAAAAACAAAATAACACTTTGCCTGACCCGAGAACCCAGGATCTCACGCTCAGACCAATGATAAAGGAAGACGAGATTGGAAATAAAGCAAAATATCCATCGGTCAGTAAAGCTTTATGTAAGAAGCTCCCTACAAATAAAATTAAAGGAGTTGGGAAAGGTTAAGCTTAAGTGCATTTGAATTAAAATAAACATTAACAGTATACCTTTGGAATATTTTCCATTATTCAAAATAGGCTTCTTTTGCGGGAGCAATAGTGGTTGGATAATACAGTTTTAGAAGTGTTTTCTTCTGGATTATTTTAGGGCCTACTTTGCTTAAAACAAGTCTTGCTTCTAGACACTTTCGATCAGTTCTACAATTCTATTGATCCTTTATTTTTCATTACGTGTTGAATATTGCACCATTGTTGTCTCTTCACATGAGTAAATTGTTAAATTTCACCCTGGCTACATCAAAAGACTGTACCAAAACTTCACGCTAAAACTAACCCTATTCAAACATTTCAACTCTTACACCTTTTATTTGCTGGCGATTTTTTAGCTCGCCAACCAGTGGCAGCCAGCCAGGTTTTTTGTTTGCCTTTAACTGATATTTATACAATTATCAGCTCTATTCTGTAGTGTTAAAGTAAATTTTGTGTTCGTAAGGTGTAGTATTAAGTTTGCGAGGATAGTATTGTTTGGTAAAATGATGGCAATAAATATAAAGGAAGGCCTTTAGAACTATCAAACAGCGTTCAAGCGCGCTTTTGAACGTACTATGACGGGAGGGATACGGTTGATTTTTCCTTTGGCTCTACAGGAGTCGTGCTTAAAATGCCTTTGCCTGTGTCGTGGTTTTGTTTAAGAGAACATTCGATATCGGTTAGACAGGTATCTTTTTACAATAATAGTATGGAGATATTAACCTGTTTCATTGACATATCAATTTATCTCTACATAATAAGTTTTTATGTACTAGACACTTTCTAGGCTTTTATAGGGGTCTAGTTATTTCTAATTTGCATTAAATTGCCACTATCAAGATATCGGCCTTAACACAGCGATGACGTGGAGGATTTAATTTACTCAAGATCACGGGCGTGACCGTATTAATACTTGGTCAGTATATATGTCAAGTAGCTTTTACAACCCTATCGGCTGAAGTCCTACTTACTTCATAAAGCCGTATGCGTGAACTACAACATAGCCCTACAGAGTAGAATCGTGATGCATTCACTCACGCAACATCCGCTACGTGAATATTTTATGTGAAAAATTGCAAACGACGCCTGTAATGCCATGAACACATGTATCAGAGAATGTATGTTTACCGTTGTCTGGCTGAAGGATTAGTAAATTAATAAAATATCTTTTGCGGATGTTGGGAACTTCATTGCCACGATAATAGGTATTTAAAGAGCAGAAATGTACAGAAGAGTTAAAATAAACGAAGCCGATGCCAAGGAGGTAAACAGTTTTGAAATTTTTGGAATTCTTCGTTACACATTATTGTACGGTTTAATTGTAGCAAGATTACAATATAATCTGAACGTATTAGAAATCCAGGGCTTTACAAGTTAATACATGTAAAGCGCTGGATTTCTTGAACAATGAAAAGCTTGTTCCATTTGCTACCAACAGAAAATATTGGTCGTCGTTGAAAATAGGAACTCCCGATTTCTCCAAATAAACCTCACAATAATATACCTTATCCACAAGCTATAACGATCATCCCCATAAGGCAAACTGCCGGCTCATAACATGAGGTATTAATAAAAGAGTTGGGCCGTCCCTTTGTGTACAAAACTCTTCATTAGAGAGATCATAGCATTGTTGCGTGCGGTAGATGCTCCTTTTGTTGACGAATCGGACCTTTTTTTCCAACTTTCAGTGCTTGGTGTAAGTTGAAGGGTTTTGTTGATGTTTTAGAAAAGTTTCGGCTATTTTGTAGGCAGTTTAATTTCTTTTATTGCAGAAATGTTGTATTCGAAGAGTTGGTTTTTGTATACTAAATACAAAAAAAAAAAACAAGCGTTTTATATATTGTTAACATTAATAAGCTATCGTGTTGTTGTTAGAGGAATTGATTGGTCCTTTTGATTCCATTTCAATATAATTTCCGCGAGCTTTAAACAAGGTTTAGTAAAAGTCATATCTGTTAAAAGCAGAGACCCACCTCAAAACAAATAAACATCACGTAACATTAAATAAAACCTAGTGCCTTAAACGTCTGTGGGGTCCCACAAGGTCTTACGCTTGGGCCTACCTCTATAAATATTTATTGCCATCAGTGCCTACGCCGATCATTCCATGTCTATCCATAGAATGTTTATACCTCAACAAGAAAGGTAGAACTAAAAGAAAAAAAAAAAACAATTGTCTGCCTTTTGACAGTTAACGTGATTCTAGCTGTAAGCTCATAACTTGCGCACTATGTACGGTCGAGAAGGCTCGCCCTAAACATGTCTACGTATGATGTTTGTATTGTCTGGCTGATGGAAAAGTTTGGGCAAGGGACCCACGATTTTCGTATTACATACTGGAAAAGACAAAAGAGCTATTTATTGATGATTTGTTCACTTATGTCTAATGGCTTGCATGTTGAGGAAACTTATCGATGGAACTAAAGAATTCCGGTATCATTTATCTGTTTATTGAAGAAACTAATATCACAGCTGGTTGCCTTTGGTTTTCTTGTTCCCCAAAAGCCAATTTAACAAAGACATTTATTTTAGTGCATTATTTATTTTTTGTAACGATTTTGATGGGATTTAAAACTGAATCCACTGTAACCCTTCTACTGCTAGTAGCAACAATTTTCCCTTACCTCTGACGTTTATAAAATGCGTAGTAACGTTGGCCCCTTTGGCCTTATGCCACCATAAAGTGGAGTTTCCTCATGGTTTACGACAAGTCGCAGCTCCCGCGCGCCTTTTTTATTCACGACAGATTTAGGAGTCGACACGTGCGTGTGATTTACACGTGCTTTTTATAAGGATAATATATCGGTGTTTTATATTAAATAAAACTTGATTTATAAGGAAGCTGTTTTTGTAAGTGCGTATGCGAATTGTAAGTGCTTGCATGTGCAAAAAGTCTACATTAAATTGT
The DNA here is from genome assembly GCA_947562105.1 of Shargacucullia verbasci. Taxonomy (NCBI): domain Eukaryota; kingdom Metazoa; phylum Arthropoda; class Insecta; order Lepidoptera; family Noctuidae; genus Shargacucullia; species Shargacucullia verbasci. The sequence continues at coordinate 2,792,304 of OX387287.1, forward strand.
CATTTTGCCTCGTGTTATAAACACGCGTCAATTTATCGCTATAATAATATATGCCCGTGAAATTTATAAGATTTTAAACAGGTTAAGTTTCATTCAAAAAGGTTTCTTGCAGCTTACTAATTTTTTTTTCTAATTGTTTTTGTATATTTGCCAAACTAACTATTACTCTAAAATATTATCAAAATCATCGAAATAAAAGTGAATTAACACCTAAAACTAAGGAAACAAAATATTACTTTGACGACTCCATTTCTTTAGGTGCGTTACATACACAATGAAGGCAGAACCCCTGACGGATACTGCGAATAGAAACGTCGCGAAAAATATACTGCGTTACAGGAAACGAATACAAATACGAATAAAAATAAATGTACAAGAGGAATTCCGGGAGTGTGCGGAAATGAGAAATACCATATTCCAGTTCAACCCCAATTCGCGGCGATAGGGTTGGCAGCCGTGCGTTGTTGCACAATGGTGTCGAGTAATGAAATCAACCTTGAATTATTATAATGGATTTGTATGTTTACGAGTAGTACCTGTTTTTAATTTACAGTAGTTCAGATGTTGAAGATTTTTTACAGCTACTTATTTTATGGATTCATTAATTTTAATTAAATATTCCTCATTTAGTCGGTAGTGGAAGTTTACGGGTTAAAATTCTGTCTGTTCCAGCACCTATTTTAATATCACTCAGTTTAGCCTTTATATACTGTTAATATAATACCTTTATAATAATAATACCCTTTCGTCGTTGAAATTGTACATAGCTATATTCGATAAAAATGTATTTTATATGTATTTTTATTTTTTCACAGCTCAAGGTACTTACATAAAAATAAAGAGCGCATGACTGTACAATTTCGTGTCACTAAATATTCTTCAATAGACATGTGTTATGTTGCCCGTGAATATTTATCGGCTCAACGTGCATACATCTGGTGCCAAATATGCAGCGAGCCTTACATGTTAAACAGCTTTTATTCTGGAAGGTATACGATGGCAGTATTTTCAACAATATTGTTTAGAATATCTTTTCTTAGTATAATTTTGCTTTTGAATTTAGTATCTTTACTATATTTTTCGTCTTTGACTTTGGCCATTGCTTTTAGCTTTAGGTCGATCTACAATGCGCACCTACGACAAAGCCCGTTGGCTAAGCGTGAAAATTGTGTCATAATCAACCTTTTCTTTTAAAATGTATTCTTTACATCTAACATAAGCAGCGTCTACAATACTAATATTATTATATCCAGTGATTTTATGCTCAAACAGATACATTTCTTCCAATATTTTTAGATTTGAATCAGACTTCCTTTTACCAACCGTGAAAATTTTCACACTATCAATTTTTTTCATTACTATTTATTCATTTCATTCAGCTGCAGTGTCTTCTTAGCTAATATGTCCTGCGGTTTTATCATATAAAACTGTATATTTAACATTTTCTGCATTCATACGTCTGAATCCAAGACCCTAAGCAGTGTAGTCAGTGTTGGTCTGGCCACTGTCAGATTGTGGCGTCGACTCCGCCAGGATTAACTGGGGCGGTCGCGTCTCTGCTTTATGTCAGTTGTACTACGTGTCGCTTGTAAGCAAACATTGAAACAGATTTGGAAAAGATTTTTGGTTTGTTTCCTAATACGATACAATAATAGACAATAAGGTATTGTTTATTTTTTGTAGCTTAAAAACTGGACGAAAGAGACCTCTTAAGATTAATTAGAAGCATTCGGTAGTCATTTCCGTATATCTTCTGTTAGGGTAGTACTTTATTAAAGATAGAAAAATAGCGCCGATGCTAGGAATAGCAAGTTAGGCAGTACATGGATAGTTAAAAAGAAAAAAATCAGCACATGCAAATGCAAAGAATCCTTCTTTTTGAACTGAGGCTTTATATTCAAATCAAGGGATAACGCTCCTAATTTCACTTCCAGATCCACTTGAAACTTCTTGTTAATTTTCTGTTCTGTCAGACATAATTTCCTTCCACATTACACGATAACAACTGTTACAAAGATCATGCTACGACACGCCCTACAAACCTCAAGCACATTGAATAGACAATAGCAACAATAGCAACACGATTTCCATTGTGATACGTAAACGGGACGTTTCTCCAGTCGGATTGTAACCGCAATTTAAACAATAGCATTTGAGCTTATTACGTGTTCTAGCCTGTCTCTCTGTCATATCTACTAAGTTGAACAAAGGATTGAAGATGTCGGAGTTTTGGCTGGTTATAAGCGGAGGTGAATTTGTGAGGAGTTTGTTAAGCAACAATTGTTTTGGTGTATCTAGATTAATTTGTTGATTTTCAACAGATTTCGAGATGGTAGGTGTAGGTAATGTAAGTGATTAAGCTTATTTATTTTATAACATCAAATTTAACGTAACATAGCCTCACGCCTGTATTTCCCGAACGGTTAGGCAGAGATGTATTTTTACTATACCCACATTTCGTCGATGCCATTATTGAGTTCCATGTAATGGATGTATTAAGAAAATCCCAAAAAAATATTTCCCGACTTGGAAATCGGACCCAGGACCTCATGCTCAGCTGCTGCGCATGCGATCACGACACCAATGAGGCAGTTAGCAATGAGTATATAATTTTTATTATATCTTATCATAACTTAGGTAGCAGAAAGTTATAATTTAAACGAATAAAGGAACGAAACAGACTTCGTATCTGTTCAGTGTTTCGTATCTAGTTTTGGGAATAATCGTTTGACAACCCTAACTAGACCGCGCCTGTAAAACGCTCGCGTAGAACCATCGCACACGATGCAACAACACGCGGTTTTATTTCTATGTAAATTTACGTAATGATATTTTTGTCGCGCGACTTTGCGACCGAGATTTATCGCGTCAAGTCTCGCGGGGTGGGGCAACGCGGGAACTGCCGCGACTACGAATGGTGTATTGAATAAGTATTGGATATAAATCACATCTGTTGCAACCCTAAGGTGGTGGGAATTGCTGATGGTGCTTTTGTAGTTTTCTTTGTGCGGAGGGTTTTATTTGCGATATCTACACATTTATTTTACAGTAGTAATGATAGAGGGCAGTTTTAACACACTGAAACTAAAAAACTTATACAAAAATTGCAATAATTATTCAGAGACCCATAATCTGAACGTTCTGTAGATTAAATTTATAAGTTAATTGAAATAGGTAATGTGGTTTCTGGCATATTATTTTGTTAGTTGTTTCGTTTTTAGTGCTCACTATGCGTAGGTCACATTTAAGTGTTGTCTGGTGATATGAGATCAAGAATACGCACTGACGCTACGGAATGACCTCACTAAGATCCGGATTATAGCATGACATACACACGATAAGCACAGATTTGAGTCTGTCATTTAATACATAATGTCTTCCTGACCGAATTTCGGTCACGGCGGCCAATCTCACCGGAGATTAGCCAACTACGCAGGAGATATTATAGAGCTGATATTATAGTTGTTTCGGGTCTGGGTTTTCGTGTATGTGAATACATACCGTGCCTCGGAAAGCACATAAAGCCGTTGGTCCTGCGCCTGATGTCTTTCCGGTCGTGTCGGATTGTCTTCCCATCGGACTATGAGAGTGAAGGAACAGAGAGAGCACCTGTGTTTGCGCATACACGCTCTAAGATCCAGACCCGAAACAAATATCTGTAGATCATACAAATATTTCTTACGTGCGGGGATCGAACCCGCGACACATAGCGCAGAAGTCGATCACTCAATCACTGCGCCAACCGTGTTATTTAATAAAAACACGACACTCAAACGCTGCATAAGTTCCTAAATATCACCGCTGACCGTTGTTCTGTAATATGGGACTAATGAGATACTCATTATTACTCATAATACCTATTGTAGATATTTTTTCAGGTCTTTGGCTGCGCATATTCTAATAAACATATCGTTTTTAATAATCTATAGAATCATAATACGGACTGAAGTTCCTTTACCAAGTCAATATTTCTACGAAAGCGTAAATAATCGATATCAATTACTCCACTCGTCGAAATTCCGAGGCACACGAATCCACCCCATTGGCAGCCCATAATAAGCAATTTGGTCATCGAAAATATTATTTCATTACTGCCAAAACATTTCGCGGGCCGTTGCGCAAAATCGCGCAGTATTAATACATCGTTTAATGCGTTGCATAATTCATGGCGCGAGTAAATATTAAACTATCGGCACGAAAGCCACTACATTTTATTGTAATAACACTGGATTATTTGGTGTTTAGTTAACCTCAATGGTATTGTGGTGACAAGCTCGGTTGAAAACGGCATCAGTTGAGCCATTTTTTTAAAACGTTGCCCCACACAATGATTTCGCCTGTATCGTGGGTACAACTTACAAACATACATGTCGCATGCACACAGAACCAGATGCGTTACCACTATCAGTGGTTCATACAAATATCTGTTCTGTGTGGGAACCGAACCCGCGGCAAGTAGTGCAGCACCCATCCAAGGTCTGACCGCATCAAGTGCTGCTTAACCTAGTAGTATAACCTATAGTAGCTATGTAGCTACGAGCTTCGATATCTAAAATAAGACATAATAAACTCACACTCCACGCAACCAAACTAAACAACATAATTATAAATGACATTGCAAAATATTTACTATCCGTATACATTTACTATCCAGCTGCATATGTCATACACTATATAAAGTGATATTACTGAAACCAACTGTGAAAACTGTATTTTTACGCCGCAGTGATTAAAAGGAAGGGAATGGTGCAATGACGCGGTAAATACACATCGGGACAGTATTACTGGCACAGTATGTAAATATTCTGATAATGTTGTTGAAATGTTGTTAGATTATGAAAGAAACATTTTATAATAATACGTTCGTTAGTAGTAAGATAATTGAAAAAAAAAAGTATTTTGATTGATACTAGTATAAGAGAATATAGTGATTGGAAATTACTCGATAAAGGTTTTTTGTTAATTTAATGAATTTTTGTGTGTGTTTCTTAACGATGTAATGTAAAACTGTAAGTGTTATTGTTAATTTAAACGTTTTCTTTGTGTCTCTACAAAATTAATGTGCTTATTAGAAATACAAAACTGAAAAAAAAAAAAATTTTAAGTAATGTTTTCTTAAATTTCGCTCGAATTTCATTTATAAATTATTTTATAGTTCAAACTCTTAGGCAGGTAGAGTTAAAGGATTGCATGTCAAATTTGGGGTTTCGAAAACAAAATTGGCCGCATAAAGTGGTTCATTTGGTGCGTAATGATATTAATTTATTAAACCGTCAGTTCTAAGCGTAGGCTGCGTTAATCTTGATTAACTAGCTAGATAATCGCAACAAATCGGGGTTGGAATTGTTGCACATTATGCTTGTTTCTGAAATTGTCTCTATTTTTATTTTAGCTTTTGTTTTTTCTTTTATCAGTGAAACACAACTTCGTATCTACAGTCTTCAGAGTACCTACCGCTTATTTTGAATAAACACTGTTTGGATTGAGTTTAGTTTTTTTTTTTGTAAGTTTTTTTCTTTTTTATTATTATATTTATAACTAATTTTCTTAAAGATTTTGTAATCAATACAATTTTCAACAAGAACATTTTGGGCAGTTTATGGGGAGTCACTTACGGACCTTACTGCTTTAATTAAAACCAATAGACAACCAACTGCTGCATCCAGCTGCCTAATACGCCTAAAAGATACTCGTACGCTGTAAAAAGATGAACATTTAAAAACTAAAAGATGTGTAGGTATTATTTTTGAACTCATGTGTACTGAAATCTCTTTACTTCTAAGTATAGAGGTTTCATCAGCGTCGGTCCATACATGTTACGAACATTCTAAATAAACGGACTTTTTGACAAACGTACACATTTTACTGCGCAATATTTTTATGAATTTCTACTTGCAATGTGATTTAACTTTCTTGTTATATAATGGCGTGTATGGAAACGGATGTTTAGCGAAAACCGTAATATTCAAAGTGCATGTTGCTTCCCGAATCTTGTATTTGCAGTATATTAGTATAATCTATATGTATTGAAATACATATGTATGTTTTTCTCACAGAAAAAGGGCAGGAATGCGTTTAGGAATTGGAGTTTGATATTTGTATCTTGTCTCTCGTGGTCACGTGTGCTGGTTGTGTAAGAAGTAGTTTTAAAAGTAGTTTTAAAAGTGTGAATCAATTGCTTGTTAATATATTACTTAGCGACGACACTTCGATTCCCGCACGGAACAAATATTTGTATGATCTACAGATATTTGTTTCGGGTCTGGGTCTTCGTGTATGTTACACACCGTGCCTCGGAAAGCACGTGAAGCCGTTGGTCCTGCGCCTGATGTCTCTCCGATCGTGTCGGATTGCCGTCCCATCAGACTATGAGAGTAAAGGAATAGAGGGAGCACCTGTGTTTGCACACACACTTGTGCTCTATAATATCTCCTGCGTAGTTGGCTAATCTCCGGTGAGATTGGTCGCCGTGACCAAAATCGGTCAGGAGAACATTATTATTTATTAATATCTTACTTGTAATTTCAAAGCTTTAATATTGAATTAATCAATTTTATTGTTAAGTTCAAGTCATGTACAGCCCCATTACACGGAATCAGCAAATTGATTTTAAGCGAATCATCTCAATACAATAATCACGATGCAAAGGGAAGCGAAGGACACCGAGCGAATGATAATTAATTGCCAACTGGTAATTTTGTATCCAGTTCTATACATATAAAAGGTCATGAGACACACAAACACACCTTGATTGCCCAAACCACTAACCATTCGACAAAGGCATCGAAACTGTCAAATATTTCGTAACCCACCGCAGCGTCTGTCGCCCGCATATGTCAACAATGTCGCGTGCTGTGGGCGACACCGCACACTAATGGGAATGCAAATGCGTTGTCTCTTTGTTGCGTGCAACTGCGGCGCAACACTCGAACTTGGATGTTTAGATGGATGCACTCCATCGGCTGGGTGATGTGTGAGGTCCTGTATTTGTTCACGGTGAAGTTGGAAGTTGCTGCATGATGTCCTGGGTTCGATTTCCGGATCGGGCACAGTGTTATTAGGTTTTCTGTATGGAAATTCTCAGTAACACGGTGTTTGGAACTGTGCTCGGTACATGGGAATAGGTTTACTCCCAGTTACATAGGGACTTAATAACGGCATCGGCGAAATATGGGAATATAGGCGTGATTATTTTACAACTGACGTTGGTCGAGCTGTCTTTGTTATGTCTTTGTTGATGTGGTGACGAGGCTCAACAGGCCAATGTCGAAACTAATAGATATCTGAACTGCGGATATAGTTAAAATATAAAATGTGTGTAAGCCGAATCAGAGCAGAGCAGGGTGTAATGATAAATCTTTGGAAAGGCAGTGATATTATAGGTGACAGCTGTCAGAGACTTCAATCTTAGATTTTTCATTCAAATACGAAGGAGCCTAAATAATATCTACGTATGATCGCCTCTGTGACTTCTCTACTCTATGTTTTTGGCCAAGCAATACTAATCCTTTACAACTAAACCTCAAAACACACTGTACGCTAAACGCAAAAAGCTACAATAAAAGTGATTTTACCATCCCATACATAATCTGTTATCGGGAGCTCAGCAAATAGCAGCTCTCACCGGCTAGTACGCAAACATTGCAGCCCTAATGGGAAATGCAAATGCTACGTTTATTGCGCTCTGTTGTTTGCGAACGCCTGATAGTGTGCCACCGGCTTTAGGATTCCTGTTATGTGGTTATCTATTAGGCAGATAACGGAGTTGGAAAAATAGGAAATTCGATAGAACGTGAGCATATGGAATTTGCAAACGCTTACTTTAATATTTTAGTTTGAATTGACTTGAACTCTTGAACCGACAAAATAATACACTCATCATGTAAGAGATGAGGATTCTTGAGATGTTGATTTAATAACGAACCGTATCTTCAGCAATATTAAGTTGAGATGACGTTTACATTTTGAAACTGTACCACGCTATCACGAGTTTTCTTACTATTTACTATCAAAGTAAAGTAAATTTTCATGATAGCGATTTTAGTTCTTAACTAGGTTACATTAGGGATTAGAGTCGCTTATGTGACATCTAGTCATAGTAAAGTTTTGATTTACTATTTACTATATTATAGAGATGTCGCTAACATTAGCGACTCTAATCCGTAATGTAACCAATTTAAGAACTAAAATCGCTTGCATTAAAATTTACATTTACTATGAAAGTAAATAGTAAATAAACTCAAGTCTGTGGTTACGGTGTACGCTTCTATAACAAGCTGCAAGCCGAAAACTGTAACCGATCTTACCGGTAAGAAGTTTAAAATCCAAGTAAAATATGTTCTCACAAAGTAAACCTATTAGGCTTCTTTCTCACAAGGAAATATTTAGTAGTTCTATTTTACATTAGATTCGTTTCACATATCTGAACATTCTTGTTATTTAATTTTTTGTCTGTTTTATCCACTTTGAACTGTTTATGCCGTTTTGATTTTTATTCGAAAAACTTGTATAACTCATATGGTATTACCTCACTAAGTAAGTAACGTTTTAATAAGTTTGGAAAGTCATGGAGTTTCTGGCCGGTCTCTTCTCCATAGGACCTTTGGAACCGTGTGCCTATAGTCTCGACTTTTTAAAAGTTCCTGAAAAGGCCTAGTTGAAATAAAAAAACTTGGAATTTGATTTTGGTTAAGATCGGTACAAAATCCACCAAATCTACCTCAAAAATGTAATTATATAAGTATTTTAGAGAGAATACTATAATAAAAGCGACTATTTTTTATTTATCAACAGTGGGTTTTAAAGATCAGTGGCATGATTAAAATAAAAACTATTTAATTAATATAAAAACACCAATACATTTTTTTAGCCTCTGCCTGCCTGGCCTCTGCGGTTTTTTCCGACACTAATTGCATTGGTAGTTGCGTCTACGCATATACTTACTTACGGTCCTCAGTAGTGAGGGAATGACTAACGAGGAAGAGGAGTTTCTTCTAAGTCTGTAAATAGATCGCTTGGAAAAAGGATCAAAACAACTTGTTCTAAATAAATAGAATATCGAACAGAGTGTTCACAATAAGTTATAGTTTGCTTTAGTTGCCTAGACAACTGAGTTATTTAATGGAAACGTCGTGTTTAGCTTACAACGACATTTCTAGGTAAAAAAACTAACTTAGAAAAATATTGAAGAATCTTGGGAACGTCGGTTATATCTTCGAAAAGAGTAATAAATATATGTTTCTTTAACCGTGGTTTAGGCTTATTGAATGATGGATTTTGTTTTGTGTAAATAGGTATATCTTCAAACGACAATAATAATAATTTAATTATTCAGCTAATTGCTTTAGGTTTCATAGCATTTTTGATAGGTAGTCAAGCTCAAACGTATAACATATCTCCATGATATACGCAACCATAAGCCATACACAACCCATACATGCTCATAAGTTCGGAACCGTCACGCCTGTCAGCCCCGAAGGGGTGAGTTGAGGCGTCCTGTCATACACCAGTACGAAAAACAATACACGGAAAAATAAATCAACAAGAAAACAAAACACTGCCGAATTCCACGTTTAAAATCGTGTGCTTGTACAATTTTTTCATTGGCATTAGTGACGGTAGATCGAACATAATTGACTTGTGCGTGCGCCTGACAGGTATTGTTGTTGCTTGAAATATTGGCTTCAGCTTACTACGCCGGCAGGAGCCGAACAGTCTGTACGCTTTTGTAAAATTTTGATTGTTACTGCCGTATAGAAAACTTTAATGGGAGACAATATTTAGCGTGTAAAGTTTCTATTTAATGTGTCAGATATGTATATGAAAGTCAATTAGGTATACGGTATGTTAATGCGTTTTGTCCAAATTCCACAAAACTATTAATGCTTGAATGGGGCCATAGGTATTAATTGATCGAGTTCATCCAAGGATCTAACGATCTAATGGTGATTCTAGCCAAGAAAAAGTATAGCGCTCGTAACAAGAAGCTGTTTACAAAAATAAAATCGGCGAGTACATTGCGTACAGCAAGGCTCTCCCACCTTAGTAGCCACTGCCACGCGCGTAGCCTCGCCTACGCAAATTATCTAGGTAATAATAATAATAAGCTACGAAATCTGTGAGCACTGCTACGCGAAAACGCTAACCCCATCAATGGTCTACGTAGCACTCGTGCCTAGACCCCCCTAAAGTACGCAAAAAGTAGCTTGCTGCGTTGCCTGCACGAACTTAAATAGTTTATCCTTCCCTTCCAAATCTCCAAAACTCATCCATAGAACGAATCAAAACCACAAAACCACTGTACATCTCTCAATGTACATTAAACTCGTTTGAACCGTGAAGATACATTTACGTTCACGGCAGCAAGTCGCAAGTGTTGTCGCGATGTTCATATTAAAATCCTAGCAGTAAACACGAGTATTATGAGACAGTCCCGGTGCCTTGAAGCTCATTTCTCTCATGCCTTGTTACGCTTTATGTTGGTGTAAGTTAGAAGAGGTCGCCGATGCGGAGATGAAAATATAATTGGTTTATCTTCCTTCAAACGAATATCGGATAGGCCCATATTTGGGTGTACCTACTTCTTGTATTCTTCTTGTTCTTCTTTCATGCTCAGGAGCGGCGGTCGCGACCATTAGACCAGTGTGGCAGTTTCAATATAAAAGGGGATACAGCATCGGCGAAATGTGGGCGTATAATAGTGTAACTCTGCCTAACTCTTAGGGGAATACAGGCGTGATGCTATGTTATGTTATGTGTTATGTAATGGGTGTATATTAATAATTAATATACGAGTTTTAAGACCGTGATAATATATGTAGATTTTACTTTTATATCTACCTCGTCTCACTTGAAGGGTTTTTATTCAAATACCGATTTGTAATATTGAACAAGAATGCTTGGTAATATTCTCGTAACTTGTACCACGCTGCATCTTCTTAGAAGACTTTAATTTGTCTCCAATCGGCTCGAAACGTTGACTGCTATTGCAAATGCCTTATTAAACGTCTAGTGCGTCTGAGTGAACTTTATTTTTCAAATGCCATTCTTATTCATTTTTAAGTCTGCTGAAAATCCGTACTTCAATTATTTGAATCGTCTGGATATTAATAAAATTGGTAAGTGTATTGTTTATAGGCATTTTGTAACAATAATTTTCTTTATTGAAGGTTATGAAACTACAATTTATATGTCTAACTTAAAATTGTCACAAAAATTAAAATGTATTAGTTTCCGGATGATTGGCTACCCTGTAACTGAAATAGTTGAGACGGGTGGGCGATAAATGAATTTAGAATTTCAATAATATTGGTTTAAGTAGGTACAAAGTAATAATGTCCTCCTGACCGATTTCGGTCACGGCGGCCAATCTCACCGGAGATTAGCCAACTACGCAGGAGATATTATAGAGCTCAAGTGTGTGCGCAAACACAGGTACTCTCTCTATTCTTTCACTCTCATAGTCCTATGGGACGGCAATCCAACACGACCGGAGAGAGATCAGGCGCAGGACCAACGGCTTTACGTGCTTTCAGGGGCACGGTGTGTATTCACATACACAAAGACCCAGACCCGAAATAACTATCTTTAGATCATACAAATATTTGTTCCGTGTGGGAATCGAACTTGCGACACGTAGCTTGGCAGTCGATCTCTGAACCACTACGCCAACCGTGCCGCCAAAGGTAGGTACAAAGCATATAAAATATGAATCAACAGACTATCAATGCTAAATCCTTATTAGTATTTAACACAAACATATAATCGTAGTAATATCTTCGCTTTGTTAAATCACGTCCAACATCTACCATAAACGTTAAATAATATCAGATTACCATAAATAACGGCCGATAAACGAAGATAATCATGCGACCTATCACACATTACCCGGGTATTATCAGAAGCGTCCACCTCCCGGCATTACGCGGAACGCCCGGAGGCGTGCGCGGGTGTTTCATTACACGTATAATGATCGCGATGGGGCGGCGGATACAAAATGTCTGCACTACAACTGTTATGCACTATTTTTAGAAAAGGTTTCTATTATAATGATTATGTTTTTATTTGAAGGAATGGGATTTGAAAGGCCGTGTAATTTTTATTTGATTCTATATATGTATTGCCTTTGTCTAGTGCAGTGTTTCTTAAACTTTTTGAAGCCACGAACCACTTCCGGAATTTCTAAAATTCCACAGATCCCTGTCAAAGAATATTACTGGAAAAAAAAAACATGTGGATTCGTGTAGTCACAGTCCCTCCGCACCTCGAGCCGCTCAACAGTAGCCAGCGACAGCGGTTTTAAACAAACGATACGTTAGTTTGCTACACAATTTTCTAATTAATGTTAATAGTTAATTGAGCTGCTACGGACCCCTACCACACATTTTACGAACCCCTAAGGGGTCCGTGGACCCCACTTTAAGAAACCCTGGTCTAGTGGATGCCAGCGCGAGTGCTGAGAGTGAGGCCCTGATTTCAAGTCCTAGGTCGGGCAGTGTTATCAGGTTTATCCGTTGGAAATGTGGGTGTGCAATTGTGCACCTCTGCCTGACCCTTTAGGTAATACAGGCGTGATTCAATGTATAATTACGAACTTTACCTAAATGAATAGATTGGATCAGCATGAGCAGAGACCAGTGGACCATGATGGATATAAGGACCACCTTCTATTCATCATGGTCCACAACAAAATTATGTCATTACTAAATCCAGTTGTGGACTGCAGTAAGAAAAGATGACTGAGTGATGGAAGGACTGAGTGAAACGTGATCGTTCTTACATATGAGTAGTATAATTAACTTTCCTGCAGGGATATAAAAGTTTAAAGTTTTATGTTTGTTTAAAAATACATACATATATATATATTAGCTCATAGCGTGTCTATTTAGATTTATCATAGGTACTGAATTGCATACATGTGGAAGCTTGTTATTAGCAATTTATATAACACAATGTACTCTATTTTACATCTTATAGTAGTCTGTAAGCTTTCCGAAAAATAAATAAACAAAATATTATATTCGTTAGACCACCAATCGTTGTAATGAAACTATGGAAAACATACACAGGTCTTAGTTATCTATAACATATAATCGGACGTTTGTATGTATAATGTCCAGGTTAAATTGCCACACACGATCATACCTGAACACTCCAGAGAGGGTCCATCTATTATAAAAATGGTTCTTAAAAAAGAATTTCTATTTTCCCTTTGCTAGACATATGTCTCCACCGTATCTTTCCGCACTGGTCAGTTTTAATAAAATAAAAAGAGTAATTCTTCAGTCTGTGTCTATGCTCGTCGGAGTAGAAGCGACACTTGTCTGCACATTGTGTAGGAGGCAAGATGGAGGCTTGCATTAAAACCTTCTTTCCACTCATTATAATTCTCGAACGTTTAGCTTGTGGAAAAATACACAACATGAGACAAACAACCGAGGGATTAAGGGATTTTTCCACTTAAATTTAATATGGAAGTTTTCTAAAAAAACATTGTTTAAGCAATCAAATCTTTTTTAACTAAGTTTTCGATTTATAGTAATCTAGTAGCGAATTGGATATACATTATAGTAATAATCATTTATTAAATAGCTTAAATAAAAGGTACAGATACCCTAAAACCACACATTATAAATAAATTCGCAGAATGGTACATCCTAACTAATATTATAAATGCGAAAATTTGTGAGGATGGACGTATATATGTTTGTTAGTCTTTCACGCAAAAATGGCTGAACGGATCTGGATGAAATTTGGCACAGAGATAGATTACAGTCTGGAATAGCACATAGGGTACATTTTATCCCGGGAAAACGGGGGCGGAGCCGCGGGCAGAAGCTAGTTACTATATAAAAGAAAGGAAATATCCGTCATATGACATACCTACGTCTCATTTAAACTATGCCACGTGAATGATGTTTAAAATTAGACATCTCCAAATCTTTTTACGGTGTTTGATCCTTCCTTTTAATCTCTCAACAGCCGACTTGAACTTCCTACTTCATCCAGCCGTATCCATCTGCTTCACATCCGTGGTATGCACGCAACATTAGGAAGGTGCCGATATCGCTATAAGGATACATTAAACTCGTCTTCTTGCTACATTACCTCTGTGGCCACCCGACTGACAGATTTTAAAAAACGCATTTGACTTGACGCTTCTGGTAGAGGCGCCTACTTAATCTTTGTCAAAGAACGCCCGTAAATGTTTAGATTTTTCTTTCATTGTTTATTTGAATTTATGTTGAATTGTATACGTAGGAAATTAAAATATTTTAACGATAGTCAATATTTTCTGTTACCTTTCTGTCGGTTACCTTTAGTGCCTAGTTTTTGATTAGAAATTTGAAGTATAAATAAGCCATGTTAGGATAAACATTAATTATTCTGAATAAGCGGTTTTTAAAAGATTAGTTATAAAAATATTTTATTTTTTTATTTCTACAAAGATAAGACAAAAAGTCTCCTCAATCTCCACTCATTTAAAAAGCCCAAAACAAAAGAAAATGCTCTAGAAACAGCAGATTTTAAGGCGAAAAGCTCCATCATTTGTGCGTAAAGCGACGTAAAGTTTAGTCAAGATAAAGTGACGATTATATCCAGTTACCAGCGCTCGTTCTGCTAATTCAGCCTCATATATTTCGGCAAATAAAGTTAATCTCTTCATCCTATTAACGGGAACTTGTCGACCTAGTTTTGTTTACAGCGCAATACAGATAAAAGACGGTAGGTGAATTGGTTATAATTTGAATCATTTTCTAAACGTCAGAATCGTTGTAACGTTATTCAACGAAACTAGTAGCAGCATCTAGGGCGCTATCAGTTTCTAGTTCTTGAATAATTAAGAGAATAAAATATTTAAGTGTCCTAAAAGCGATATTATTGAATAAATGTCTGCTCTAAACGCTTATTGGGTGCAGAGTAAAGTTAACAAAAACCAAATTAGTAGACCGAGTGTTTCTCTATCTGTTCCGCCCACTGAGCATGTTGTTGACAGTTCACTAGGATTCGCAAAAACAATTGAACACGAGACTTGGCAAGATTTCGGACTCAAGCTTTCTCCTCCAGTATTGTTAAAGGCGTTTTGTTATACTCCATAGTTCAAAATTCTAATGCAGAGCTATATCTAAGAATTATACGTTTTATTTCCAAGTCACTTTATTTCACTCAACTTTGAACTCAGAACACACACACACACTCATTAATTTACTTTCAAACTTGGATTACTGTTTCCTGTCTGCGTAATACGTAATCCCCCTCTAGAGAAAACTCGCTCCGACAGTAATGTCGTGTTATGCTGTAATTAATATCGCGTAGACACTATTTTATATCATTACACATGCGACAGTTACAAGCCGTATATTTTCTGGGAGTTACAAGTTACCAAGTTCGTAAGGTACAGTCGGGGGGAAAAGTGGCTAGTTGTAGAAATGTGAAGGAGTTCGTGTACTTTATAATGATTAAGAAACCTATGTTGATTGTGATATTTAAATAACGTCTGTTCCTAAATCTATTATTACTAATTTAATACTCAGTTTTAACAGTTACGCTAAACTGTACATACTTATTACGGTTCATATCGATTTTAATACGATTTTTACGGTTGGAGACGTTTCAAGCACTCTTCAGTGCTCTTAGTTAGGTACGCTTGAGCTGATTTTCTATGGTGTTTGAAAAGCTATTGGAAAATCTTGCGGTAATTATGGGCAAGAAACATTATCAGCCGCCGTCGTCTCGCCCGTTTCGTCGATCGAGGGATATAAGTTTTTATCTTAAGCTAAGCAATGGGGTAACAATTTGCAATTGTAATCTTTAAATCCTACCCGTTATTGCCACATAAAGCTACGCGCTGCTACTGTGCTTGGAAAGATTGGTATCTTAGCTAAGTGACATAGGTCTTTCAGTAAGGTAGAGACTATGAAAGGCTTGTTTTAAAATTCTTTATTTAGATTTAGTTATTTTTAGCAAATTATTATTATAAAAACTGCCTTTTTGGTCTAGTGATCACAAGCTTTGGATTGGCTAAATTGTTATTGGGCAATAGTGTTGATTTAGGTACTGTACCCTGTGAATGACACATTATGCTCGCTCCTTAGTACTTAGAGGTGTTCAAAAGTACACCTCTGCCTATCTCTTCGGGTAGTACAGTCTTGATGCTACGTTATGTTATCATAATTATGATGATCAGTAATCTCATAAAAATATAATTTCACTTTTTTAATTAGTATCTAGTGTCCACAGAGAAACCATTTGTCGTTTTCGGGATCTGTCAAAAGTAGTTCAGAACTTTTTTCCTACCACTTTTGTCATCGTTATTACCCCAATACCAATTTCAAGTACCAAAACGTCAATACAATAAAAGACGACATAAATTGTAGGAATCATGACTTATGTCTGTTTGTTTGTTAGTTTATCGTATCGAATGCACGACAGATTCGGTACGCCTGAGGGGAAATTAGTTTGGGAATAGTTCAATGTTATTATTGTTATATTGTAATTAATATTTGCTTTGTGGGTTGGGATAGTGTACAAGTGTAACGTAAACAGTATATTATTACGCTATGTACAATTAGCTGTGCGGGTTTGGATATTTAGAGACTGATATATATACATACAATATACAGCAGGGCCTCGTAGCAACATAGCTACAGCGCAGATCAGTGGATTTGCGAGTTTAAGCAGCGCTTGCTGCGGTCAGTCCTTGGGTGACCGTATTTTACACATCGTGACCCGTCTATTCTTCAAAAAGCACCTTAAGAAGTTGGTCCCGGGTATCATACGAACACCTACGTCGTTACGTCTGCCAGCAGCCCAAAAAGTTGGTCAACGAACGCGCAGTTATTCTAAAGTAAATCTATAAAAAATAAATAAGTTTAATGCGTAAAATAATAGAGTGATAAAATTCCCACAAACGAAAAAAAAAAAAACACTTATCATACATAACCAATAAAAACTCAGACAACACCATTATTCAGGTTCGCAATGGTGCGTAAAAAATCTTAATTAAAATTTCCATCAAGCGTAAAGGCGTAACGTTCAAATGCGAGTGTCCCCTTATTGTTACTCTTTCACAGATTAATAACGGGAGACACAAAGATGCAGACGCTAAAACCTTTCTAGCAAAAAGTACAACCGAAGATAAAATGAACAAGAATGGTGGGCTAGGAGATTTGCGTGAGAAAAAATATTTTAGGTGAACATGCGTTCGTATTTTTTAGAATCTATTAAATCATTATCCATCTCAGTAAGGTTCCTTATACCTATCTTGTCTAATGGATAATTAAGAATTTGTGTTTAAATTTTAATTTAAGTTCATCTTATTTGGTGCTGCATCGTATTCGATTCATGTTCGATTTTCGATCATCTTTGATTTTGAAACAGAGAATCCCAATAAAACCTTTTTGTTAGAGAATACCTTTAACCTATCTGTACTGTACTTGCAATGACTATACCAATACGAGGTATTTTACGTTTACTACCACCGATAGAATGAACTCTTAGGTAGAACTCAATTAGCAAAAACAAACGCCACTTCACCAACTTCATGGCCGCATACTAAAGGCGGGCAGTAATTTAAAAATGCTCGAAATTTTTCAAAAGGCGCGGAAGAAGTGGGCTTACCCGAGCGGGGGGGGAGAGTGACGCACCTGGGGAAGTTTTCCTTCATCCCATGAATACAAAGAGGATCTGGTTAAAGATCTTCAAGTTTATGCGATGCCTTATCGCGATTGGTATACGGGTGTCGCAAACGAATTCACCAGAACGTGGTTAAAATGTGTTTTCATGGGACCTAACTTTACTTTGTATAAACTAAGGAAGGTGAGGGCAAATTTTAAATGTATCAGGAGTTTCTTTTGCAGCAATAACTCGTTATCATGGATATTGTGAAAGCAATTTCAGTGTTAGTAGTACTTGTAAAGAAAATAAATCCATTTAATAAAAAAAACAAATGAAAGAAGATCTTAAATTAAGGTACCAGCTCTCTCATCTGTATCACCGTATTTGAGTCGTATTTTTCTTGCTTTGTCATAAGAAGTATGGTTCTTAGTCAAAGAGCATACAACTGCTGCTGAGAATGCCCACGGCTAATTCTTTTACATATACAGATAGTGCCGTCCACGAAGACGCGCCCCACTCTTCTTCCTAATTGCTTACAGTACAAGTGTGCAACCTTTCGCTAGTGTTTTAGTTCTGTCGATACACGCTAATTACGTATGAGTGCACACGCACACTACAAAGTATTAACTGATCACGAAAGAGCATTACGGTCAACTGGAAAGCCTCGGCCAAAAATAGTGGGGCGCGTCTTCTTGGAGGGCACTATCTATACTTAATGTTATATAAATTTCTTTCAACACCAAAATGACACTTTTTTCAATATATTAGCCGATTAAATTGCCGCGATCTCCAATCTCGGCCGATTTTGTGCTTCATTTCCAAATTTCCATTTAAGTGAACGATATTTTCCGTCCATTCTCCAATAATAAGCATTTGGCATCAATCAACAGCCTCAAAGGACAGATCGGTGGATCCCAGAAGACGTTTGACTTAAATAAATTAAAATTTTCGCGATTCGAGTTGGAGGCGGCTCGCGTCATCGGATCCGCTGTTGGCTGATTACATTATGTAAATTGCAGCCTACCCCCGCTTGCTTGTCATTTATACTACATGGATGTTGAAAGAATGGATGTGGTTTTGATTTTGGAATGTATATCGTATGATGTATATGATAAGATTGGTTAAGTACGGCAAAGTTGATTTGACACAAGAACATTTTTTGGGAGATATTAGATAAGGCAAAGACATCATTTTGGAGATATTGGAAGAGATATATAAAACTGCATTCAGTTCGTCTATCTACTGAGAAATTCATTGCGTAGATCTACGGAGTATATTTTCAACACTGTACGATGTGTAACGTCCCTTATTTGGTCTTCTGGTAAAGATTTTTCATTAATTATAATACCAAAATGCACTTTTAATTCCAATATCAAATTATTTATCGCCGGCACTTCCATTGTCATGAGATCATCCACCAATGTTTCCTTAAACAGATATCTGTGTAAAGACATTTCGACGCCCTCGTTTTGGGGACAATGCAAGATTACCGTAAAGAAGTATGTTTCTATTTAAATTCCTACTTTTAAAACGCAATCATTCTCAGCTGAGGTTGACAGGCGATAACCTCCGCTGTATATATAACTTACAGATCGATTTTGTTTTATAGCTGTCTCTTCAGTCTGCCATGATATACCGTTTCATGCAATATAATTTTATGGAGTAGAAAATTTCAGATTTTTCAGAGAAATGTTGAAGATTGGTGTCAGAATAATGAAGGAGATTTAAAATTTTGATCTAAGACATAAAACAAGATGAGCTAGCTGCTTCTGACATGGTATCGAGGCTGACAGCCCCGGGTGCATTAAAAAACAAAAAATATAAATATTTAGCATAATATAATAATAGCATCACGCCTGTATTCCCCGAAGGGTTAGGCAGAGGTATATTTTTTGTACACCCACGTATCGTTGATACCGTTAATTAAGTCCCATGTAAAAGGAGGCAAGCCTGTTGTCATCTATCGGGCACAACTCCAAACTCCTGGCTGCTATTGAGAATTTCAGGAAATCTCAATAACACTTTGCCTGACCTGGGAATCGAACCCAGGGCCTCATGTTCAGTAGCCACTCGCGATCACTTAGCGAATGAGGCAGTCAAAACAACAATTTGGCAATATTTTCTAAACTAACCCATGTTATTAAATCATAGTGTACAAGTACTTATCACTATTTAATAACACTTAATACATATGAGAAGTAACTAAGATCATTTATAAAATCCCAGTTAGTTTAGCAGTTCCCAAATAGCATTTTGAAGTACAAAGTCTGCAGAAATAGGTTATTGCTGCCTATTTTAAATTTTGTTCCGAATGCACCATCTGCAAACTACGACGTTCAAGTTTAACCGCAATTTAATCCGTGAAACTATTTTAATGTACGAGAATTATTATAACGAATATATTATAAAATATATTTTTTTTAGCAGTTTGAAATAAGAATAGGCTTTTCTTTGCATACTTATGACACAATAGAAAATCTGTTGTTTCTCGCCGTCGAGCGTCTTCTGTCTTAATGAATCAACAATTCGTTTCATCAAGTATGAGTTGGTTTGATATTATATGAGTAGATAATACTGAGTTTATAATGTTTTTTTGTTAAAGCATTTCAACATTTAAATACAACATCGTGTTATTACCACACACGAGTTTAAGTCCTAAAAGTTGACGCAATGCCAACATATTTTATATATTAAAATGATATCTACACATTATAATAGGTTTTCACATGTAAATGTATAGAATACGGACATATGGAAACCATAGCAAGCAAATTTTTTTATTTATGTACTACTAATAGTAATGATGAAACTACTCGTCTCTCGCTTACTCTATTAATTCTTCGTAGTGTTTTGCTGACCTATTTACTGAGGTCCTTTAAACGGGACCTCACCGTGCTACGGCCTTATTAAATTATATACTACAAACTTGGTAAAATCTTCAGTATTAAGATATCTTTCTGTTCTTAAAAACGAGGTCACATCCCTATTAAATAGAAATTCTTACCCGAAGGTATACTGTAAAAAGTACAGATATAACGATTCTCATAACCCGAATTTCTAATCCGAAACTCTCAAGAAATCAACATTCATTTTCCATCTCCAAGTTGGAGAAATTTGTTAAAAAAGTGCCGGGAACAGGCAAATAAGTCGAGGCGGCTTGCCCGGGGCGCATATTAACGAACCCGTGTACGCAGACGTGGTACAGTAGGGTTACCAGAACGCTGGAACGACTGGAAATGTCCGGGTTCTATGGATTTATCTATAGTTTGCTTCTGTTTTAGTAGTATTGTGTTATTTTGACTAACAGCCAGATGCTGGCTAGCTAGGCTCTTTGGTAGTTTCGTCTTGTAGGCCACCAGATACAGGAATAGCTGGCAACGGCAATTACGTTTTTTTTTGGCAAAGTTGCAGTTATTTTTAAAGGGTTGATTTAAGTATCTACGTTTTTCACTATCAATGGCAAATACCCACTAAAGAATATTCCTTGGGAACTGTTAAACACTTTCCTTTAAGGAAGGCAATATTTATTCATCTTACTTTCAAACTCTCAACTATTTTAATTTATATCTAGTATAAGATCACGTAGTAGCTTTACGAAATCACGTACAAAATCTACAAGATCCTTCGTACTGCTTCCGAAAACAACTCAAACTGCATCTAGACGTCCTGGAAACTCCACTTCGTCTGGCGACGGCGGCGTATTGGTTGCCACTCATGAATGTTAATTCCGTCGGAGCCACGCAACGTGGCTTAATCCCAGACGATGTAGGGTTTGTCGTTAAGCGATCGCAGATAGTGATGAAATGCTGCTCTTTTCGGGAGACTCGCAGATTTTGTGATTCTTCGTGAGGGGAGTTTTTTAAGAGTTACAAAGTAAAGACGTCTTTCGTTACATAGCTGAATTGAAGAAAAAGCCATAAAATGGAAGTTTTGCTCAAATAAAATAAAGTAAATTTAGTGTGACATAATTTGAATTTACAATATTTGGAATTGTTTCTCTGGAAGAGCAGTACCACTATTGGGCACCGTTTATTGAGCAACCTCTGAAGCTAGACAATACATACTTTCAATGCCATTTCGTCTAGGTTCTAAATACGAGTAAGACACGAGTACCTAACTAATCTTCACACAGCAAATTATAATCAACTTTGTAACTCTGAAAGTTTTAATGACCCCCAAAATGCTTCCATCATTTATCAAGTAACTCAAACTTCTAAAGACTGTCCGTACTCAAGCTTGTTTAGGATCCAGTATACGATAAACGTACCCACTACTAATTAAGTTCTATGCCAAGATTGTAACAAACTACCACTCTGAAAAACCAATGAAACACTGAGAATATTATTACATTTAGGCTGAATTATCTCATGTCAATGCAAAACTTTCGCAAATCTGTGGCATTTGGTAGAGAAGACGTCTAAAGGTGTTTATTTGGACAGAATTATTTTCTTTAGACTATGCTGCGCACTCTAAACAACCCCTATCAGTTACTCAACCAATTCATCAAAACAAAACAAAGAAAAACGCGAAAAATTCTCAAGCAAAAGCAGCCATAAATTATTTCCCAAAAACAGTTGTACTGTCAAAAAACTCGAGATAAAAAAATGTATCCGCAGAATGTCCGTCGGATCTCGACATATCAATCATCTGCCGAGATTGGATCACGTCTGCCCCTACCAAGGGTTCAATCGTCGTATGGAAATTGGTTCTGTGAATATGAGCGTGAAAAGATTGTGGCGGTGTAGACGAGTTCGCGTAAAGATTGCATGTCGATGAAGTTGTGTTTTTAATGTGGATAGTAAAAGTCAATTAATTCTGCTATGATCTTGTTACTGTTTTGGTTCTTTTAATTATAATAGTATCAGGAACGGCAGGGGTTGGCAATGTTTCAATATTGAAGTGATTCTCATATAGTACATCATTAGAGACGAGGTATTACAATCTATCAAATCTGTTATATAATATAATATTACGCATCAGCACACGCATTTTACATGTGTTACAATAGCTCTGCCTAGCCTGGCTAGTCTAGCTAGTTGAGACGTTTGTAATAGGGCGGAAATCTATTGCCATCAATACAATTTGGATTTCCGGGCTGCTCCTAAGAATTTTATAACAGAAAAACAAAAACCAATGAGTCTCTATGAAAATACATTTAAAATTTATATCAGTTATGAAACAAATTCTGTGATAAATATAAATCAACCGCCAAGGCAGCGGCACAAAATATAATAAAACTGTCCAAACAACCAAAAATATTTCCCACGTGCGAATTACTCTTCAAATTCAATATAAAAACAAATCCCATAAAATCGGCGAACTAATGGCACTGTCCAAACTAGCCAGGTGTTTCGCGCATCAACCGGGCAATACATCGGAACAAATGGACGAACGTGACGCGAATACCCGAGTTGACCTAAATACGTGCAATAAGATGAGCTCGTGTTTTATTTTACGAGTAAACAATACTATGGGGCGAGTTTATGGCTGTTTGACTAGAGACTGTCCCTTACTTTCAATTTATGTTAGACTTAAAAAGAAGATCAATTCAATTATAGATGATTCTAAGGGTGCAACCCTGAATAAAACTATTTATAAAGTTCCTTTTTCAAAATTACAGACAAGCTTGCGTATATCCTTCAGATGAAATACAGAGTATACTTGTCTCTTTCGTCTTAAACAGCAGAATCAATTTCGTTGAACATCATATATAGAACGGAAAAATTAGCATAACTATACGAAAGACTGCTACTCTTAAAACAGATTAAAAAAAAGTAAACGTAACCGTACAATCAACACCAAATATTACTTCATAGTTAAACCGTTCTTTAATATAAACAGCATGTCATATGACGTCATCCAACAACATGCTACAACAATAAACGCTAAAAGTGTTGGACGTGAGTATCCGCGCATCCGCGCCAATTTTGTAAAGATCCGGAAAAGCGGAAAGGCTTCGGAGTAGGAATACGAAATGCGGATATTGCGGGTGTCCAGCGAAGCGTATACCTTCTTATTTGGACCCACGGCTATTAGATGCGAACGGTGATTCGGTAATTTCGGCCGTTTATCCGATGAGCGGATATCTTGGGCTGCTGATTTTGTTTATTGCTTTTGAGAGAGACTGAGATGAATTAGTTCAAAAAAATTGTCACAAAATTGTCATGACATGTCAAAATAAATCATTAGTGAACAAACCGTGGAGAATCGGAAATAAATAAATAAATTTGAACTATTTAATATTAAATATATTAAAAGCAGTGATAACCTAGTGGTTGAACGCTTGCCTTCTATGCAAGAGGGTCCGAGTTCAAACCCAGCCCGCAATTCTGACTTTTCGGAATCATGTACGGATTAGAATTTAGAATATAGAATAATAGAATTTGATTATCTTTGCGTTAGCGGTGAAGGATAACATCGTGAGGAAACCTGCACACCTGAGAGGGCTCCATAAAGTTCTTGATGGTGTGTGTAGTTCGCCGACCCGCACCAGGCCAGAATTTATTATTTATTTATTTAATATTAAAATCAGACAATTATCATTAAAGTAAAAATTAACTTACTAACTGTAACGTAAAATATTCATAGACCAATGAAAGTAATACCGTACATCACAATTAATTTGAAAGGGTTCACCATTTTTATGGACCCGAAAATATCACCCTACATCATTAAGCAATGCGACGTGTTCCCAATTAGTTATTTTCGTTCAATGCGTAGTTAGCGACGGTGAACTTAAGGGTAAATATCGCACATGGGTTATAATAATAAATAATATTGTGTGGGATTAAAGTGGAGTTATTAATGAATTGTAATTAGTGAGGTCGAACATGAATAGGGTGTTGTTAAAATAGATATTAATATAATCATATTTCTCATCCTATCCTACTTATATTATAAACGCAAAAGTTTGTGAGGATGTATGGATGTAAGTATGTTTGTTACTCTTTCACGAAAAAACTACTGAACGGATTTGGTTGAAATTTGGAGTAGAGGTAGCTTATACCCTGCATTTCCACACAGGCTACCTTTTATTCCGACACTCGACCGTGGGATGCTCGGCGCCGCTTTATACTGCGGGTAGCCGCAGGGTGTATCTATCTATAGTAATATTGTAACCTGAAGAGATTGTTTGTTTGTTTGTTTGAACGCGCTAATCTCTAGAACTAACAGTTCGATTTGAAAAATATTTTTTACACGTTATAGCTTATTTAAATTAAAGGGTTTTTATCCCGATAAAAATTATAAATTCGTAATCCTCGCAGGTGAGGCTGCGGGCGGAAGCTAGTATGTCTCATATGGGTGCTTTAAGTGAATCAATAAATAAAACATTATGCACGTTTAAAACGTCTATTTATCGACTTAATTGACTCCAAATACTATACATCATCATCGTCATCATCATCAGCCAGAAGACGTTCACTGCTGAACGAAGGCCGAGTTGCGTATATTATACGCAAGGTCCATATTCATCAATAATTTGTTTGTCAGTCGATATGGAGATCTGTAGAACAATTGTTTAATGAAGTGCTTGTTGGAAATAATGATTATATTCAGCTGCATCTTAAACTAGCCAGCTTTATAGCACTGCCATCATGAGGATATAGTGACGTTTGGCGATAATAAAGACAGACATACACACAATTGCATATAAACATAATGAAGCCTTTTCTCTGATTTCCACGTTTGTTTATAGCGCAAATTAATTTAACTATCGCACTCGAGTTGAGTGTGTGCTAAAATATTTTACACTCTTGCTTGAGATAAACACTAAGCAGTACGAGTATGTCCGTTTCTACATACACCTTTCATTGTCAATTCTCTTAAAACTTTTATATGATGCAGTAGAACTTTAATTTTCTGTGTACATCTGAGATACCTAATAACATTTGAAGAGTGTTTTTATGTTACGTTTATCAGCGAAAAGCTACCGAGTAAAGATCATAGAGGATCGTATAACATAAATATATCCATAACATAGCATAACGCCTGTATTCCCCGAGGGGTTAGGCAGAGGTGTATTGTACAACCAGATCTCGCCGATGCAGGTATTCAGTTCCGTGTATTAGGACGCGACCCTATTGCACATCTACCGGGCATGGTTCCATATTACGTGCTGCTACTGAGAATTTCCAAACAGAAAAACGCAATAACACTTTGCCCGACCCGAAAATCGTACCCAGGACCTCACGGTCAGTAGTTGCGCGACTACTGGACCAATGAAACAGTCAAGAGAGTCATATGTAAGTCTTTAACATAAACTGGGTTAAACTATAAATGAATACTGCAGAAAACACACAGCCAAAATGAGTTCTTAAAATCTGTAGCTGCAACGAATTCAAACTAGTAAAATTTGTTCCTAATGTAACACAGCATAAGCGAATTCTGCTAGAAACTCAGTCACTCAGTAACGATAATTTTATGACCAATTCTAAGTATGACGATCTCAAAGGGTGGGCAAGGAACCAAATAATTTCTTCGAAGGAATAATGTATTGTAATTAATAATTTATTGTTTGACATACGCCATAAAGAAAGATGAAAAGATGAATGCGGAAGCATAAACTAAAATCCGAACACAGCCAACCCTAGAAGATAAAAAGACAATTTATAAAACCATATTCTCCAGCAAATTACCGTCATTTCTCACCAAATTTTTATCATACAAAGGAAATATTACAAACGTGTCTTCCCACACGTGATGCAAATCATAACGCCAGGTTTTTCCTCAAAACTCACCAAAAATGCCGTCATATTTGACACGTCTGGAAGACACCGTGGTCTGAATTGAAATGAGCAGAAGTTTTTGAAGACTCAAGTTATATGCAGCGTAGGCTATATGTTTGACACAGCGGATTTGGCTGAGCTTGAACTGTGAATATTACTTATGATAAGTTTGCTATGTGTGAAGTAATAAAGCGAAGAAATGAAAAAAGAGGCGTGATGTTAGACATAATATGTAAAACAGGAACTGTAATAGAAGAAAATGATTTCTTGGACGAAGATGATTTATTACATGCGCGAAAGCTCTATAAGTTTATAAAAGAAAAGGGACTTTAAAAATAAGTAGGATTAAAGCCAGAAGAAAAGAAAATACGAGTACATATTGTTTTACCAATGGTAGGCACTGCTTTTGTTTTTAAACCTAATTACAAGGTTTCTGCTTGAAATTATCTAGAAGTGACTCTAAATTTTCTACCGAAATGTTACCCAACAAAAAATAAAAAGCAGAAGAAAATACTGGTCATTGAAACAAAAATATACTGGCCATTGAATGGTTAAATTATAAGCATATACCATAGCAATTATTTCTGTCCAATTTAGAAGTCCTAATGGGGAAAATAATTAATCATCCAAGGTCAAAAACACTGTTAATCAGACCAGTAATAGCACACATAGCATGTTTCTAGAACATTCATGTAACTTACAGACCATAATGATTCCCATATATATTATAAGCTTAATTATAACATTTAAACGATGTAAAACAAGGGCTAAAAATATCTAAAGTTCGTGCGATCTAGTAATAATACTGCTAGTATTTTTACATGGTATATATTTTCTACTAATTGTATTGAATATAATAATATGGAACATGTATAAATTAGTAGCCATGAACTGGTTTGCTGAAAATTGTTACAAAAGAATATAATAAATAAAACAAATTAAGTATTTGACAGCAGTTGCGTCGATTGCACTGGAGATTTATGTGATTTAAATTAATCAAATGAAGTTCTTTTTTACTTACTTACAAATGTTGACAAAATTATAAAATAAAACCCGATATTTAAAGAGGATGATTTTTTTTAAACGTTTACCCGACCCTAAGAATAATTCCTATGTCGTGGGTGCGTTTACAAACACATATATTCAACTACACAAAGGCCTAGACCCGAAACCATTATCTGTAGATCATACAAATATTCCAAGCGGGAGTCGAACCCACGACACGTAGCACAACAGTCGATCTCCCAACCACTGCGCCAACCGAAAGAAAGAAAACAAGAATTTGTGCTAGTGAGACTAGAATATATCTACAGTTAAAAATAAAATAACAATATCATATCATATATCATAAGACAAGAATAAAAATACATAAGTACACAAATAGTAAGCATGGGAAATACTGTGAATTCAAAATTTTGATACTATTCATAACAGGATAGCCAAGCACGAGATTTATAAGTCAATCTATATTGTGAAATATTTTATCGTTTACTACAATTCAGTTCGTATCCGATTCGCTTTTCCAAAATTTACATTTTGCGTGACAAAAATCTATCGTAGTTTCGATTCGATAGTTGAATTTTAAACTTAACCCGATTCAAAATAGTTCGCTGATGTGTAACACGTTGAATAGGAAATGAGAAGTTTATTCTGTAGTTGTGAAAATATTATTAATTAGATTCATTATGATGATCATAGACTTAGAATTTCGCTTACGCTAAACAATGAAACTCAAAGTCAAAGTCAAAGATTTTTATTTCGACCAGGCCTTTGGAAGCTCTTTCAAAACTCGATTCTAGGTGCCTTTTCCGTTTTTTTTTTCTTTCGAAAAAGGAGTAGATCCTATGGAGAAGAGACCCCCAAGAAACTCAATGGATACTGTTATAAAATAATAATTTTGCAGTACAATCTTCCACAGCAAAAACTATATGAGCCAATGTGCGAAGTAAATCCACAAGACAGTATTGTCAAACAAAGAATATTATTTGAATGAGATTAGTAAACGTTTTATCTTAGGAGAGTCATAAATTGTTAAGAAGCTTAAATTATTGTCATTTTATGAACTTAGTCTAAGCCACTAGAAGTTCTACTGCGGACTTTTGCCGAAACCATGACGCAGAATGTGTTTCTACACGGTTGCGATTGCTAAACGGTGTAATATCTAAGGATATTGTGCAGTCTATTTAATTTTAACGTAACCTGAAAGTGCATTTTCTAAGTCTCAGTAAGGCAATATAATATGAATAAAAGCTTATAAAATATTCATGCACGCGATCCAAATTCAACCGCTTCAAAATTTGAGCACCAATTTTATTCTCCAATCACCATGGTAACCCGATTACACGTCATAACGAAGCCACTCTCCCGAAAATAGTACATACAAGTAATAAAAGGCAATCATAAAACCTCAACGATATTGAAGAGGACATAAATCCTGGTAACACGTCTCGTCGCGCAATAAATTTACATTTTAAAACTGATCACGGGGACATTACACCACTTTAATATTAGCGGGCGGCTACGGGGGGCGTGCAGTAAGTTATGGTGTGATTATCGACGGCAATGAGTTATAGCACGGCGATATAGACGGGAAACTTTATTGTGTTTGATTTAAAACCCCTTTTGTTCGCGGATTTTTTAGTTTGGGAAAGTTTTTATGGTAATTGAGATGTTCTGCGGCAATTTGAAGTTAATGGCGTGGTTCCTTGGGGAAATAGAGGAGAAATGCAATTTATGTTCGTGGAGTTCATGTTTTTGTGAGCTGTTTTTTGTGTGAAACATGAATAAATGGAGATAAAGGGATCAGGGATGTTCGACTCTACATTAGTCTGGTTTTGTTTACGTTGTATAAAAATTAAAGTGATACCATTAACAAATTTCGATCTATAGTCATCTAATTGCTATAGTGTTTCACTTACGAAGGCTACTTCTAAATTACTTTTTGTTAGAGAAGCTTAATCTTTAGATATAAGTAGTAACAAAGATCCATCCATCCATCCATCCATCCTTACAAACTTTCGCCTTTATAATATTAGTAGGATATGTACAATTTGTTAGAAAATATATCCCAGTTCATAATCTCCTCGTAAATTAAACGATTCATGAACAGTATTACAAAAGCCTAAAGAATTGAAGCTATATTCCACACGAGATTAATATGAAAAACCATATTAAAAGCCAACCGTAATGGAGTATTTAATCTGTGTGGAATTTCATAATTTTCGTCTACCATTAGTATCTGACTGGCATAATAAATAATACGCCATTTTTTTTTTTGTAGTGCCTCCTTTACCTTGATCAACAGGCTTGAGCACTGTGAGCAGTTAAGTAGCTTTTCAGCGTTACTTTGCTGTTGTTTTTTTAACGTTTCTCTTTATGTTGAGACTAGGATCTAGAACTATTTTTTTTTTGGAAATTTATCTGAAAGTACAATAACTATTTACTTAAACTTTATTTGATGAACATTTCTATACTTATCTGTTTGACTGTACGTGTCGAGACAAAACTAGACTTACTTAGCAACATAGAGAAAATTATAGGATTTATGACAAAAATAATTTTCTTTTGATGTTTTTTTTTTGCTTAGATATTGGCATGAAATGGCTAGTTACGTTCTTTGAAATACTAACTTGTTAGCGACTTATGAAGTCGAATTTAGCAAGACTTTTCCGTCTAGTCTTCTGGGGAGGCTCATGGTAATCCTTTCTGAGCTAGTGGGAAGATTCCTCACACAGTAATGGTGATAGTTAGCCCAGTGTACGCCAAACGATCTCAATCAATTCGTCACTCGTGGAGACTACTTCCTTTCACTCTTTGGGCTAGTAATTACAATGATAATAATTATACTACAACTCCTTTTTAAGTAACGATGCTTGCATTTCATTACACACCTTTACACCTCGCACAACAAAGAAAGCTTAACAGTCAAAAAATAATTAAAACAACGTGTTTCGGCGAACACAAAGGAAGGAGCATAAATAAATAATCGTTTTCAGTGAGCGCAAGCGTCCAGTGTGAATGCACGTTAAAATAATATACGTTTTTCGACGGCCGAACACCAAATGTCTGCGATCTTTCTGTGTGCTCATTGTATCGATTTTACATCCGGCTCCGAACTAAAATGGGAGACCCTTACTATTGGAACTCGATGCGGGTTATCAGCACTCGCGAGTGAAAAATGTTTTTAATTAGAGCCAATAGTAACAATATTATGATGGTAGGTTGCTTTTTGTCAACATCCTTGATACATCCTCTGTATTTACCGATTGTGGTTATGATTGCATTAACCAACTAACTACTATGTATGGATTTTTACGGTGACTGATGATTAGTTTCCTATTGAAGTACTTCACGTAGGCTTTGAATCTTAAGGGAGATTCTTACTCGATTTTATAATCCCTTAGATACAATATTAGTGATTTCTACGAGCATTCGAAAAGAACTCGGAGTCTCGGGCACAGTAAGATTTTTTTACACAATTCAATAGTAGTGCATACATTGACCATACATTCAATGTCCGCTACCCAGTGTGCAGGTAGCGACGAATTGCTACATTTACACCGAGAAGCGTACGCGCGCGTTTTGTTATGTCGGACGTCGACGATTTCGTGTGGTTCCAGTTGAAAGAAGTGGCATAGAATGTGTTCTGTATTCATGGGTAAATACCGTGAGTTTTTGTAGTTTGCTTTAGCAGTGGCAGTGGCTTTCTGGAGTATGAAACTGAATCTATGGTGATTTAACTTGTTGGCGCTTATTTATGAGTATCAAACTGGTACGAATGGATGTACGCCGTGAGTTGCGTTGCGATTAGATTTCTGCACTACGGCTCGCGGGTTTGATCCCCGCACGGAAGAAATATTTGTACGGACTACCGAGTACTGGGTTTATTTGGATGTGTGAAACATTCTAGTGCGTGACACGATCGAAATTTGTATGGTCGTCCGAGCCTGGGTTTATGAAGCTGTGTGAAATAATCCTAATGTTATTTATACATAAAAAATAAGCTGCAATTGTATCAAATACATATTATATTTTTCCTAAGTTTAATTCAGGATTCGATATGCTCAGGTTTATAAGGACACAAGTAATTTTTTCATCTACATATATTTCCTATCTATATATTCAAGCTGTGTCTCAATGAAACACTACCGATATCTATGCGTTTTCCTGAAAAAATCCCAGCTGTGGGACATATTAAGCAAAATATTAATGAATTCAATATAGTCACCGGAATTCCTGATCTCTACAACATTTAAAAGTGTCAAATCAACAATTTAAATAACACGTAGGTATCATAAAACGCCGATAACTAATGACAATAGTCAATCATGTGTCAAAATATTGGTAACAGGAGATAGTTTAACGAATTTATCAGTAATACAGATACACCAATGGCCGCCCGACAATGGAGATAAAGTCATTTGATACCATTGTCCCTGGGCTATTGACATTTAAATGCAGTTCTGTTTTTATACAGTATGAAGTTGTTTGTTTTCATTTTTATCATGTAGTATTTTTATTTTCCTATTGTTTTACATGGGCAGTTATAGTCTAGTAGTTGAACGCATGTCTTCCATGAGGGTGTCAGTTCAAACCCAGTACCCAACCCAGACTTTACGAAATCATGTGCTGATCAGAATTTGATTATATCATTTGCGTTAACGGTGAAGGAAAAACATCCTTACGAAACGTGCACACCTGAGAGCTCTGCATAAAGTTTTCGATGGTGTGACGCGACTGGTAAGCGTGAGGTCCTGGGTTCGAGTCCCGGAACGGGCGAAGTGTTATTTTGTTTTTCTATATGGAAATTCTCAGTGGCAGCACGGAGTTTGGAACTATGCCCGGTTGATGGCAATAGGCTTGTTTTCTCTTACACGGGACTCAATAACGGCATCGAGGAAATGTAGGTGTACAATAGCACACCTCTGCCTAACCCTTCTGGGAATACAGGCGTGATGCTATATTTTAGCCTTAATCTTTTCTAAATATCCTGATGAGGCAGAGTTTGATTTGGTTCCTTTTTCAATTTTTTCAATTATATTCGCATCCATACATTTTTTCATCGAGTTATACTTTTATAGGAATGAGTTATACGTTAGTACTCGCGAGGGACAATGATACATTCAATTAGCACTAATCGATTCTCCTCGGTGCAACCAACGCAACGAGTAGACTAGAACGTAGAATTAAAATATAATTAGATTATACAACATTGTTATCCAACTGCCACCAAGCACATATAATGACGACACGGTTGGCACATTGGCTAAGTGATTAGCTTTATGCGCTTGGTGACGCGGGTTCGATTCCCGCACGCAATAAATATTTGTATGATCTACAGATAGTTGTTTCGAGTCTGGTTGTGTGTGTATGTGACATGTATGTTTGTAAACTGTACCCACGACACAGGAGAAATCTTAGTGGGGGCAATGTATAAAAAAAATATTTCTATCTACACAGAGAGTTAGCACACGCTAAATTTTGATAATTTACTGGACAAATGAACTTGCTAGTTAGTAGTTCGTAGTTTCAAACGAAATAAGGTTTTAGTTAGAACAATTGGGAGAACAAATTGCCTTTGTTTTGGTCTTTGTTGAAAAATGTTGGTATGTTGCGCACGAAACGTTAATGATCTTTTTGTTTGCTTGCCAATTATATTAGAAAGACGACAGAATAGGTAGAAACAGATTGGGCTTATGTACGCACGTGACGTAATTGTCAGAAGCCATCAGTTTTCATGTATCACTATCGACCCGCCCCAACTTCGCACGGGTGCAATACATGTGACAGCAGAACTGTCAATCTGGACGTCACATTTTTTTATTGAGATTTTCATACACAAATACCATCTATATTTCCAACTTTTCCGGTGGATTTTCCAGAAAAAAATCTTACATACAAACTTTGTCCTGATAATTACAAACACAACAAAAAAAGAATTAGCCTAATAGATGCAACCTTTGAAGTTATGCAACTTAGCAACACATTTGGCGATTTATTTTTATTTATGTACATATACAGAATACTTAGCACAAATTAGAAATAGACTAGTCTTAGACGAAGTCGCTGATACTTTCAAATCTCATTATGTGTCAGCTCACGTGTATTTAATATACACGGGTTAAGTATTGTGTAGGCTTAGCTTAGATTTTGGGTGCTAGCTGTATTGTGGGTGCTGGTGTTTCAGTGCTGAATTGCCGATGGAGTGAAAATAAAAAGCACGGATTACTTACGTCTATATTGGACCATGTGACAGTTGGAAGAGAGACAGAGAGCAAAGTTGCCCTATAAAGTCTATATTTTACTTTTTGTGTTGAGTATTGCCTACATAAATAATTGTGAAAGAATACTACACTTTTTTTTACTGAACAATCACTTTTATTTTTAATTTTACAAACTCTACAAGTTACTCGAGACAACATTAGTTCTCTGTAGTAGAATTTGGAGTGAATCATGTTGTTCAAAAGTCTATCTTTTTGTACGGGTGATATTTATGTTTCTATACCCAACAAAGTTAAAATCTGAATTAACAGTGTTACCACACATAAGTAATAATTAGTCGATTATGGTCTAGGCTAACAATTGAAATACCCAACAAGTATATCGACTTGGCCGTTGCAAAAATGACTATATCACTGACTACGTGGAATAGCATAAGCATAGTGTGTTTATAACATATAAGCCCAGTCTGTTTGCTGCTTAATACAGTACCATAGTTTGGAGGATTTTGTGTAGCTATACTTTTCGTAGCATTTCGTAGCACTCTAGACACGTGTCCAAAAAGTCTACGGTAATTAATTTCAATATGAAAGGAGTCCTGCTACGAACGAGTGATCAGTGAGTCACGGTACGACAGCATACTAAAATATGCGGTACAAGAGACGCCGATTAAAGTACCAATAATATCTCTTACCGTGGTAGTTCCTTAGCTGGACTGGACTGCGTCTCCTGGTGATTGTACGATGCCATTTCTTCACTTTACAGTTTTTTCACTCATTATAATAAAATTAGTTTTCGAACAAAAGTCACAGTTTATTGCACCGACACTTTTGAAATTGTTATTAGGAACAGCTGTAAAAGATAAATTGTACGTCATCATCTTGATCTTAAGTTTGGGGTGAGCAGTATATCGGGTACCGATACTAGGTGTGTTTGAAAGAAGAAGGAAGAAGCGAAAAGAAATACATACATATGTTAAATGTGTTATAAGAAAATATGTAGCCTGAAGTGAAAATGGTACAACTAGAAAATCCTTTTTTATTAATTTTTATTTGAAGTAACACTGTCCCATTATCTCTTTTTAGAAGGATCTAAAAGAAATGTGTTCATATTTCTGCATTCCTATTAAAAATCCTACATAAAAATCAACGCAGTCATAAAATTAAGGTATGTTTATTATAAAATCTTGTCGCAAATACCTTTATAGAAAACCATCAATTTGACGGCAACGGAACGCTACCAGAAATTTAATCACATTAATACCTTCATTATAATTAAACTCCATATTAAGTAATAAAATGAATATTATTAATAAAGGCGGGCACCCACACCCAGAAGTTAGCTACCGTCAATTTGACTGGCGATAAAACGTTAACATTTAAAGTCGTTAAAGCGAGCTATCGGCTGCGAATTTATTTGACAGGTTATAGCAAATAGAGACTTTGGATTGAGCAATCAAATTCACAGATTTTACTCCCGACTTTGGGAACGGTAAATAATTTAAAGATTTATGTTTTGTTGTGATTTCCTTGTTGTTTGTAGCCATGTCTTCATTGGAATATTTACTAGTTTTCAGAATATATGTTGCAAATAAAGAGTAGCTTAAGTCTATTGAACAAAATATTTTCGCGTAGATATTTTCAGATAGATTGCTAGGTATGTAAAAACTAACTACTTTATAAAAGTAGATTAAGCCAAAATACGACATTAAAAAGATCATCTCTCTGGAAATAGATAACTATTCAAATTATATTCAGCTCGAAATAACACATCTAAATTAGTTTTCGTACTGATTGCAACGGCAAATGTGTTTCTATATTTGTCATTTATTACTGCCTATTTCTGTACTGTCAATAACTCTGTGTAGCTGTTAGCCTAAATTTCATCAACTTCAAAAGTTTGCTGTTAACATTTTGAAAAACTCCAACAAGACTTTTGATAGACAATGCACAAACCCCGCTTTGCTCGGCAATGTTAACATAGTCTCAAAGGGACTAAATGAACGCTGTTTCGTGAAGACGTTAAAAATTTATAGCCTCGCTTCGCTTTGTGCTTTTATTGTTGAGCGTCACTCTGTAGCCCAACGTAATAATTAAAGTATGTCTTGCTACACTTACTACTGAATGAATTAAAAACTCCTTTGAGATAGAAGCGCCGGAAAATTTTGAAGGGGATTTAATTTTGTGATGAAGAATTTATGATGTGGTCGTTTGAGTAAATGATATTGGAAAGTGCTTTATTTTTTGTGATTACGATTAAAATTTTATTGAAAATATTTTCTCCTTATATTTAATACTGAAAAGGCTTATTACTGTAATGTTTCAATTAAAAGTTTAGTAGTAAAAGTAACAATAGGATTTATTAAAGTAATTTTTGCTGATATTTTATACTTTACTTTAACAATATTTAAAGAGAGAGTGCTTTTTATAATTTATAGCCGAAAACAAGAATTAGGTAACCGTAATTCATATTTT
Source organism: Shargacucullia verbasci (assembly GCA_947562105.1). NCBI lineage: Eukaryota > Metazoa > Arthropoda > Insecta > Lepidoptera > Noctuidae > Shargacucullia > Shargacucullia verbasci. The sequence continues at coordinate 2,828,338 of OX387287.1, forward strand.
TTGTTACTATAAGCGTTATTGTTCTGACACCTTTCTTAAATATTAAATTACATCCTTTCAAAAACCTTTCTTTATTTTACTCAAAAAATAGTCTTGTCACCTAAACGACCACTCCTACTGAATATTTACACTAACAAAACAAAGTAAACACGCAAATATCTACCCGGGCATTAAGGAGACAAATCTGTAGTGACCGACTCGTTAGCCCGGGTCACTTGCCCCGTCGCCCCGTGAATCCTAATGAAGCCTGCTTATCATTCGCAATGACAGCTAACTTTGTCTTCGAAGCTGGCCCAAGTTTAATTAATTTATGAATTAAAGGCGCCCGTCCCTATCAAAATTTCATCCGGATCTGAAGGTGGGTGCCAATTTATCGCGGTCTCTTGTTTAGTTTTGGCCGTAGTTTTACTTGAGTTGTAGGATTCGCGTAAATTGGTTCGGTAGTTTTTAGAGATGGAGAATTAATAACTAGAGTTTTGGCGCTGACAGCTAGTTTACTTACAAGCTTTGAGATTTCTTAGAAAACATAGGATCAAGAATTGTCTTGCTTAATATGACTTAAACTCGATCGCTGCTCTAATCGGGAATTTAATTGGTGATAATTGTCAATGGCAGAGTTTTTGTCTTAGGGTTAATTAAATAAGAACAGATATAACATACTTAATAATAGAAGACTCTGTTAGATTGTAAAATATTTTATTTTAGGTGTCCTATATGCATGTAAAAGCATATAAAAGCACATACCATAAATAAAAGGTTAAACCTTATTTCGTGAAGACTCACCCTAAAAATCTCACAGGGATTCAAAACATAAAATATCTATCTAATATTGTCACTAAATAATACATAATAAATAAGAGAGATTTTTGAGAACTTAAAAATCGTTAAATATGACTTACACGTGTTTCTTACTGGGGGTATTTTTTGTATGAAGAATCAAAATACAGTCATTTGTTTTTTAGTGCAATAAAAACATATTCGTTGTACTGTTTTTTATTTATGAAAGCCCTAACCACATTGAACCGGGGCTATATTAGCAACTTAGTAGAAGTTACATGTGCGAGTAGCTTCAAACATTTGTAATATCTTATGTTAACTTAGTTTAGAAACGCCGGAGGGAGGAAAGTGTAAGCACTGTATTCATAGCGTGTAATATCGCTGTAGATTGTTCTGTATTTACCTTTATATGAGTGCTTTAGGTGTAGTATATGCTTTGAAGTCTTTTGATACGTTTGAAAGGCGATTGTGATGTTTTTTTTTTTTATATATGTCTTTGTCAATTAGCTCAGGGAGCTTTTACTGCTTAACCGGGTTAATAGCGAGATCAGAAGTGCCTCCAGCCGACGATATAATGTAGTCATTACTTTTTCTTGTATGGAGTTTTTAAGATAAGAGTTTCTTATTGTATGTGAGTACGACTGTCATCAGCGGCAGTGTTCAGCAAGATGTTATCAGATTTCCTATGACACTTATGTAATGCTACTTAAGAAGGCTCATTGAAGCCGTTTTTACCTCTGCCGGGATAGATTTCGTTATCCTTATCCACTTTAGTTAAATACTAAATGCTGTATGAAGCTATATCATTATGAGTAATTCAGCATTTTAACCGTACATTTTTTGAAGTATAAGCTTGATTTGAGCATTACTTTATTCAGCAATAGTTCACATATAGTTGCGCATTTTTACTATAGATAGTAACCAAAGTACAATCAAGCACAGTCCAAAATAACCTCTATTATATTTACATTATCAAATACTAAACTCAAAACCAACTATGGCTCACGCATCATCCGATTGGAAAGTCTCTACAGAGCAATAAGCTTAGTACAGTCGTTCACATAATTAAATAAGCCCTGCGATAGAGACGTGGCTTTATGATTATTACACTTTATAAAACAACGGCCCAGCTTTTATGGATTATAAATTTCATTAGCGTATGTTGTCGGACGATCGCGTTTATTACTTTTGTTACACACTGTACAGGGCGATGTTGGTGTAAATGTAGGCTGTTTTGGCGATGTTTTTTTGTTTCAGTGTTTTTGATGATTACTTGAGTTGGTATGAATTGTGGACCTATATTTGTGTGGTTTGAAACCTTTTTAGTTTAAATTTAACTTAATTTTAATACTTAGTTATTCTAAAATCAAGCAAAACAAATTGTATTACGCGAATAATATGATATTTAAAACAACATCTTCAGTATTTTATACTACCTAATCAATTTTGTTGGACAAACGAATTGTTCGGCGTGCAGTTCAACGAACAAAATAGTGGTATGTCACAACATAAGCTCCTAATGCACACTGGGTGGTTTACGAGCACTATTTACATAATAAACCAGTTGTTACATTAATTAATCAGTTCAGATGTTCTCTTTGTTTCAAATTATGCCGTAAAACGTACTAGATTGTATTGGTTCGGCGTTTTTGTTGGTTCGAATAAATCATGATGGGGAACGCGTAAAAGAGACGGCTTTACGTCCGTTTGTTTTATTGGAAATGCAATAAAAAGTAGCGTTAACATTAAGTCGATGTACGTATTTCTTTATATTGATTTTATTGGGAACGGTTTCTTTTTTTAAATTTGACCATAAAAAATGCTGTCTTCATTAGGCGTATGAGCGCGACTGTACATAAAGTGCCTTGACCTTACTAGTTGTATAAAAAATCTACGTTTTTTACAATACACATATTTTATAATAATAAAAAATGTTGCTCCACACTAGGTTAATAAAAATGTAACTCCATAATTCCTGTATCATGGGTGCATTTACAAACACATATATTCGTGGACATATACCCAAACCTGGAATAACTATCTGTAGATCATACAAATATTTGTTTCGTGCGGGAATCGAAGCCGCGACACGTAGTGCAGCAGCCGATATCTCAACTAGTGTGCCAACCTTGCCGTCAATCATGTCTCTTTTTCGTCTATAGGACCTTTCCAGTGTGGATATGTACCGTCTTTTAGTAAGCACAGGCGTTTAAAACGACGAGACTAGGTGTTGAAAGGCCCAGTTGAAGTAAAAACTAACTATACATATAATAAAATTATAACAAGCTGATTTTGGAGAAAAACTAATATTAGCGTATTATTGGGTATTAGCGCAACAGAAGCCAAAAAAACAGTTTTTAGAATTTTTGTTTGTCTGTCTGTCTGTATATTTCTACACGCATCACGCAAAAACTACTGCATGGAATTGAAAGCAGTTTTCACCTACATATTTAGAAAAGTCCCGGAACTTTACAACATTATCTTAAAATCTGCACATTACCCTTAACCACAGGGTTGCTACATTTAACATATTTTATCCACCGCTTTCCTATCTAGGCAACATTAGTATACATCTGTATGTTCGCGTGTAGGCCCTAATATCTGGAACTATAAACCGTTTTAATGCCTTCATGAAATTACTTTTTTTATTAGCTTGCAGTGAAATATGGCCAGTTGTACCGAACGGTCGTTAGTTGAAGTGTGAAAAAAAAAATAATTATAACCTTACTAATGGTAACCAAACCGTGAAATTGTATTAAAACTTTTTTTGTTTTTATTGAAAGTAGATAGGGTTGATTTAAATGAATTCGTGACTAATAATCGTGCTCGATTTGGTTTAAGGAGTATGATGAAATATTATGATGTTTATGGGCGTCGAAAATCTCGTAAAAAGGAATTTTAGTGCTTTAGGTCTAGTACTGAAAGGTACTTTGGCAGAGTAATGGGTGATTTTTATAATTATACTTACATAAATGTGGGTAGTACGTCAGAAATACTAAATATTGAAATATTATTATCTCGTTTTTAATAATACTTTGCCTCTTTTTATATAATTTCTCTTGCATCATTGGTACTGTTTCCAAATATGAATCTCACATTTCAGGAGTTCTGTAAATTTCATAGAAACACATAACATAGCATCACGCCTGTATTCCCCGAAGGGTTATGCAGAGGTGTACTAATGTACACTCCAATTTTGCCGATGCCGTTATTGAATCTCATGTAATAGGGGGCGAGGCTATAGCCATCTACCGGGCACAGTTCCAGACTGCGTACTGCTACTGAAAATTTCCATAACGGAAATCCCAATAACACTGCCCGACCCGGGCATCAAACCTAGACCTCACACTCAGCACTCCACTAGACCAATGAGACAGTTATTTCATAGAAACACATTACATTTATTGTAATTTTATCTTAAACTATACACACATATAAGAATATTTCTTCTGGGTCTTCCAATTACTAATAGCTTTGCCTGCGGTGTTCTTCTTAAAGGTTAAGAGCGTCTTAATTAGTGGGCATGTGTGAAAAGATGCTCGAATAGAGCAAGTCAAAGAAATGAAGGTAAGGACTTCGAGCACGAGTGTTTTTGGAGTGTATACATCATGACAGAAAGTGTCGTTATCTATCTATAAAAATAAAAATCAATTACCCAAAATGTATGTAAGCGCTTAACTTCAGAACGGCGGCACCGATTTGGCTAATTCTTTATTTGTTGTGTTTGTAATTTTTAGGACAAGGTTTGTTTGAAAGATTTTTTTTGGAAAATCCACTGGAAAACTCGATTTTTTAATTAGTAAATTGCACCCGTGCGAAGCCGGGGTGGGTTAGTTTTAAATAATTATAAATAAAAACAAATAAAACTATATCATTGATCTAGTGGTCGTATACGCGGAACGTTAGGTTCTAGGTTCATTCCCCGGTTCAGGCAAAGTATTATTGAGTTTTCCTGTGAGAAAAAATCTGAGTACCAGTTTATAATTGAGCCCCGTAAATGACAATAGGCTCGGGCTCTACATAGGACTTAATGATGGCATCGGTGGAATGTGGGGCTGTAAACCGAACAAAGACGAATAAAAACGATTAAGAAAATTAAATTATGATATTGCGTAGATATAACTTTCCGTATAAAAACAAGAATTTCCATACAGAAAACCGCAATAACAGTTTGCCCGATCTGGGAATCGAATCCAGGACAATTAGGCAGTCGAAATGTATTAAAATACAACCATTACGTAATATTTATTGATATTGTCGGATCTATCTTCGCTTTATCGTGAATGTGCAGCTTGCGGTACAATTTATTTCTAATGCGCGCTATCTAGCAGGTGGCTTTGCATCTGCCTAATGCTGGAACACCTGCAAATTGCAGTAACGGCAACATGTTTCGAAGTTGCTTCTTTATGTATGGTTTAGAAGTTCTAAACCGGTATTTGGGTTGTTTATTATGGTGGAGGGGCTCGTAGCTTCATAGTTACTGCACGAATCGATCGAGCTGTGAGGATAAGCAGCCCTTACTGTGGTCAGTACTTGGAGGGATGACCGATTTTTACATATCGAGATTCTTCGTGCTTCGGAAAGCACGTTAAGCAGTTGGTCCAGGGAGACATACGAATACCCATGACAGAAAACCAAACTTGACAACCAGTCTGATCTTAGAATATCAGTGACCCCCCAGTAATTCAATGACGGAGGTCAGATGGCAAACTATCAGTTTAAAATACTTATGATATTCAACCGCGACCGGTCAGACTGAGAGCCGACCCCAACGTGATTGGGGAATTCCTAGGCAGATGAGAAGTTGGATTATCTATTAGCTAAAACATCTATATCTGTTTTCTATGTGTACCGTCTATTGGGACTGGTCAGCTCATAGCTGCCATGGCAATTTTATCAAAAGTAAATATATTTTTCAGGCTTGAGTTTCGGACTTAAATAAGTTAGACCCTTTTAAGCTACATTGTTCTCACATAATTGTTGTTAGAGATAAATGTATAAATTAATATTGTATATTTAATTCCGAGTTAAAAAGAGTAACCATGGAGTTTCTTGCCCGTTCTGGTCCATTGGAAATCAACACTTTGGAATGTGGCAACTAGAACCTGACTATTCATAAGTGCCTGTAAATGGTTTACATGAATAAAAATATATTTGAATTTGAATTCGAATTTATACTATGATAAAATACTGAAGTTGTATGTCTGTCTGAATACTTAAAACTTAAAAAACCATAGACCGATTTTGACGGGATTTCACTGAAGTACTATTCGTAGCTCTAATAATGTCGCTATGGCTCATAAGATTTTAATAATTTTCTCTAGGATTTCTCAAAGTTGCGGGCATAGCCTAGTTATTTAATAATATTATTTGTGGGTATTTTGCATATGGCAATACCAATAAAATCTAGAGGCAAAACTTTAAAACCTCATAATAGTATTGTCAGAAATAAATTTGATGGAATGTGTACTAGGCAATCATAATATCTCGTGTGTTATTTGGAAAAAAATAACGCCACATACACACGTACCCGTAAAGTAACGGGAAGCTCAACATTTTATTTTAATACTAATTACTATGAACTCAAAGTAATATAAAACAAGCTCTGACAGTTCTGAATAAATAGAGATAAATTTTACCATACAAAAGAAAATATTTTCTTGGTAGCAAAAACAGAGAAACGCAAGACTTTTTACACAAAACCGTAAGTGATTCAGGAAGCTATCCATCTAACATATGTTGCCATAACAAAAAAAGCCCCGTGCCGTATTTCATTCAACATTATACCCGTTTTATAGTCTCCACAGCATTTCCTAGAACTACAGCACTTACGATAATTGTTGCCTTCAAATAAAAATAAGGGATAACTCTGCGTAAAACGAAACGCTATGTTTAAACGTTATGAGGGAATTCATTCGAATGATTGATCCGCGTTCCGTTTTACATGTTTGTTTTATTTAGTGAGTGTTGAAAAGAGTTTTAGTTTGATTAAACACAGAAGTGAATTTGTTGGAGCTCGCTTGGATTAGGAATTGGATGAGAAATTGGTTTCTATTGTGGGACCGATTTATAGTTTGACTAGCTAAATGATTAACTATTGTAGAGTTTATTCTCAATGGAAGCGATAAATTGGAAGGAACATGAGACGTTTTTTAGTTACCTACTAACTATATGCAATTTAGTAAGTACCATTGTTCCTTTTCGTTATTGACAGCATCACGCCTGTTCTCCTTAATGCATAGGCAGGTAAATTGATGTACATCTACAGTTCCCTGGTACCAGTATTGTATCCATTCTACTGTGTGCCGGTAATAAAACCGCATTTCTAATTCTTACTGACTGCCTCACTGGTCTAGTGGTCGTAAGCGCGACTGCTGAGCGTTAGGTTAGATTCCCGGGTCGGGCAAAGTGTTATTGGGTTTTTCTGTATGGAAATTCTCAGTAGCATCACTGAGCCTGGAACTGTGCCCTGTAGATGGCAATAGGCTCACCGCTACATAGGACTCAATAACAGCATCAGCGAAATGTGGGTGTACAATAGTACACCGCTGCCTAACCCTTCGGAGCATACAGGCTATATTATTATATTTATAAATTTAATTCTTAAATTAACCATGGCTTAAATAAATACTTTGTTATAATGATAGCAGCATCGACTAATGACGTTTACTCATCATAAAATATTATGTGACTGTACTGCCCGCCCGGTGGTCAGCTGAATAAGTCATTTTCGTACGTTTCCCATCCTAATCCTTGCCTTTGTAGGGCGGTTGTTCCAGAAATAATATTTCTAGTGACCCACAGCTGACGGTGAAGGTCCTCTTCTCAAAATGAGAAGAGTTAAAGCTTTAGTTCACCGCGGTAGCCGTGTTGGTGGACCACGCACATCATCGAGAACATTAAGGAGGCCTCTCAGATATACACGATGTTTTCCTTTACCTTTCCTTCACAAGATAATTAAAATTATAACACAAAACTTGTTGAAAATTGAGCTGACATCAAGTAAATTACATAGAAGCATCAATAATTTGCAAGGAAACTACGTGCGAGTTTTTACCTAATCTTAGTCGACAAAAGAAGGGTCAATCTACAGATTTTAAATTCGCAGTCTTAATATCTATAATATAAAATACACGTTAGACGATGTTTCAAATATTGTAGGATTTATTACGTCTACGTAGATTACAAAGTCCATTAGTTTTGTTTTATAGAGCAATCGAATAATGTATTCAGTGGTCAAACTAGTCAGGAAGTAATCAGCATTAATCTCATTAAAAAAAGTCATATGCATAATGCGCTCAGTATAACTATTTCGTAAGATGATAATATTGGCGCAGTGGCTGAGCACTTGGGTTTGTTTATCACGAGTTGCAGGTTTGATCGCTGCACGGAATCAAAATTACTGTGTTCTACAAAATATTTTTTCACGCCTGAGTACTTTGTGAGATTCACGTCTGTAAACGCATTCGTTACAAGATCAATTTTAATTTTTCTATATTAAGATTTAATTTTTAATAAAAAAGAGCATATTTAGACATACTCCTATATTGTACAGAGCATGTGCAGCGATAAGAAAATTGTCAAGCAGACGATTAGGCTCAATTCACATGCTCAATCCTATAGAGTGTACTTATTATATGAATGTAAAGTGGTAATGGTACCATTTATAGAGATACCGCTCATAATTCAAATAAATTGTTTCAAAACAAGAACGTTTCGATAGTGTACCGATAACAGACCCATGCTCGTGTGAATAGACACTTATGATTATGAAACTCGTGCTACATATGGTTTTGAAACCCTAGTATCAATGCCGATTTATTTGCTCACCCCTTAGAGATAAATAATGAAAATTAAATTAAACTTTAAATTAAATAAGAATATTATTTATACATTAAAATGATAATTTGGGCATTTAATTATAATGAAAAAATAAATAAAATAAATTGTCACAACTTAATATAAAAATATTTTAATATTCATACGTCTACCAACCTTTCTGAAAACATTTATAAAAACACTGTCTAGAAAAATAATTCCTGACACTACACAACACACGAAATAAACACGACAACAGCGGTACAGGCGCCACGCAGTACGAGCGTCCCCGTCGGCGGTCGACGCGCTACTGAAGTTCAGTTTCATACCGTATTATCTACTGCATCTCGCTACGATGCCTCCTCGCTATGCTGGAAGCCTAGTACCAAGCGGACGTTTTTCGTCGAAAAAACAGTTTTTCCTGGAAAATATTCTTTTTTAATTGATTCAAAACGATTTTTCACTGATAATTTAGTAATTTCAGTAAAAAATATATATATATATATATATAAATATAATATATAAATAAAATTCTACGATGATAGCCTGCTGCTACAGTACCATTGTGGATAAAATTCGTCTAATATTATGCTGAGGCTAATTTTATTGAACCAAACTGCCATAGATATTTTCTTTCTAAGATAAGTTTGTAACTAACTAGAGAGGATACCAAGAGGTAATTTTAACCTTTCAGATATATCCGAAAGGTGTTCCAAAGCTTACTAATCAAAGTTTTATTCATAAAATAAGTGGTAAGCCAAAAAGAAAAAGCAATACAAAAATATCGTACCGCCAAACCCAATATAAGCGTCAATATTAAAGTACAGTTCCGAAACCGATTACTTATTTATCCACCACTTATTTATAAGGAACTATCCCAGCCAATTCTGAAACTTTTATCACGGGGACCTTGTTTCCGAACGTCCATTACGTTAAAGTTGGCATGTTTTTCTTGGTACTAAAATCAAAGTTGCTTAAGTGCTCCACATACGCCCAAAATCTGTCCTCGAGGACTTAGAAATTGGCGAACTTGCAAAATCGGTTGACGTTATTTCGGGAGAATGGAGGGTAGTTTTTGTATTGAATATTTAGTTTCGGTACGAAAGTTCCAGTTTTCTTCATGGTGTATTGTGAGGTTCTTTAATAAAACTTCGTAGGCTTAGTATTTTTGTGTATCATATAGGTACATTGAGATTTTTTCTATCAAATAAAGAGATACATATAAGATGAAAGAGGCCAGAACTTTGAGGTCATACACTAGTATGTTTTGTGAGCTTCATATAAATTATAGGCGCGAAAATAATGTCGTAATAAATCGTGTATTTTGGTACTTACACACTCGTAATATTTTCTTTATAAAAGTAACACAAATTAATTAATTAAACAGAAAAACAGCCATGGTAACTAACAAATAAAAATATATAAAAGAATACATACCTACTTAAGACAAAATAATTAAACATAGTAGTGTAACTTAGACGTTCTTTTATTTTTAACAGTGGACATGGATGAGCTAATTAAGCAAAGATAAACAAGACACACTGAAGCTAAGCGGAAAATTGTTAAGATGAGCGAAGAGGAGATTACTAAACTGAATTAATACATCTTTTTTTATCTTTTCCCAAATGGCGCGGTACTTTACGATAATCGGGATTAATTATAGCGGCTAATAGGGTCGAAGTAGAGACCTAGTGTTTCGACCTTTTTGGTCCTTCGGGTCGGATTGTCTCATTCAAATACCCTCTTTAGGAAATACCGTTGGGAAATACTTAAATAAGTATTTTATTCCTTCGTTAGGACTTATTACGTAATTAATCTGATAATATTGTGTAGGACTTGATATTTTTCAAGTAATCGATCGACCATTGTGCTTAAATGTAATACTAACGGTATTTTTTTCTTCTAAATTTATTATTAGATCTTATAAACATGATTCGTTGGCTCGCTCAATTAACAAAAATATGGAAAACTTTTTTAAAAATCAACACCTATGAATGATATACATATAACAATAATAAATTTAAAACTTAATATTGAAATTATCCTTTGCTATTCCACTGCTAAGCAAAGACCTCAAATGCATAAACCACTTAAAATCTACAAAAGGAACCAAGCAAGGTCAAAATAATATTTCCGAACAAAACAAAATCGATGTAACCCGACCGTACCAGAAACCTAAAACCCGAAATCAGGGCTTCAACAACTCACTATAATAGACTCGAAAAAAAAACTTAATTGTACAATTTAAACGGAGATTTTAGCCGAGTAATTAGAGCACGGAGGTAGCCCTTGGAATTCGGACAAACAATCTTCCTTATAATTAAAGAGGCCTTTAGGGGAGAGACTCATTTGCAATCCTTTATACTCCTTTTCTATGTAAAAACGTTCTTTGGATGTGCCCTAAGTTAATTGAATAGGGTTAAATATTGATTTGAATTTCTAATGCTCAGACGCTTGGTGTTGAACAAAAATATTGAGGATGAGCTTATGTAAAGTAAGTGAGGTGAGGTTATAACAATATTTAGAGAGATTCGGATAAATATCCCATCAGCCATCGACATTTTAACCTCTAAAAACCACAACAGTTCTTTTTGGTGCTGAGTACCTACAGTTTACAGACATAGATCTCATATGTTTACTCACACAGGCGCAGAACAACTATTAATGGAGGCAATGGAAATATTGTTTCGTGCGGAGATCGAATTGCGACTAGTAGCGGAGAAAACCAATCGCTTAGCCGCTACACCAGTCATGTTTTTAAGATATTTATTACGTAGTTCAGTGTCAAAAACAGTAATATAGCTTTATTGATCGGTACTAAGGGAATAACGTAAAACAATGTAATCCTGAAAGCTTCATGACATGGTTCAATACATTTTATTTAATTTTGACTCGCTATATTGCTAATCGTGTTTAACGCTATGGAACAAAAAGAGACAACAGCACGACGCCGGAATAAATTTGCTCGATTTCATATTATGAATTGAATAGGCTTACGGGTTTGTGTTCCCAATTACCAATAGAAAACGCCAAACAAAACCATTATAGTATCAATATTGGTCGAAACCGACAATTCAAACTAATTTGACGATACAACCTTTAGTGCAGAATTTGTATTAGTATTCCATTTGTGGTCCCGCGAAGTTGGCAGGTAAATGACGTCACAAAGCTTGTGGTTCGTGTATCGCCAGCCTAATTGGCTTAACAATATCCAGTGAAATACTGTACAAAAGTGTTTTTGTTAAATGTGATGTAATTGCTGTCTTTTGTGGTTAGATAGTGATGTGAAACGAAGATTTTGTGCCAAATATGGAACAGAAGGCCCACTTTTAGTGAAGGAGCTGTCTATAGCGACGTTCTAATAGTTGATATTTTTTCGGCAACTGTCATTTGTTTCAAAATATGGAATTAAGGATTCTATGGTCTGTGTCATTAAATCTATTATTTTAACTGTTGCGTGAAAATCAATCGAAAGCCTGAGTTTTACGGTAGGTATTACAATGAACTATACTTTGTTAAGGAATTTAAAAATCTGCTTTAGAACGAATAATTTGAACGGAGATTCTACTTGATGGTAAAGCGAATTAGTCTTTCATTTGGCGCAAGATGAAAAAACAAATTGTTTTGTGAGAATTCCGTTATTGCAGTGTCAAGAAAACGGTTTCGACTTGTTACTTTGGCGAAAGGTGGGTTTGAAATATGATGAATTATAAGCGTTGCTACATTCAAGGAACTTCTGTTGCAGTACTGTTTCTGACCTCACTTCAAATGATTGCTCCGTGGTACGTGGCTCTGAGTAATCATTATGTAGTACATATTCTTTGAAAATAAAACAATAATATGTTTCTGAATTTTCGAAGTCTTCGAAAATTCACGTTCTCTATAAATCGCCATCGCCATCGCCACTATCATACACTGTTGAAGCAATGACTGGAGATATGATGCCAGTTGGTTCACGCTAACCAATGGGATATTGATCCTAGTAAGCATCATAGCATCACGCCTGTATTCGAAGGGTTAGGCAGAGGTGTACTATTGTACACCCGCTTTTCGCACTTTCGACTTTCTTTTCGACTCGGGAATCGAACTCAGGACCTCACGCTCAGCAGTCGCGCTTGCGACCACTAGACCAAAGAGGCAGTTGATCCTAGTAAGATGGTACTAATAAATTGTATACTTACTAGTAGTGTGTATAATTGTATGTGGTGGTGGATCGAACTGTTCATACTCCTGATGAAACCCCTTCGTTGTCCATAACAAAATTATCAGAGGGAAAAACGACCACTTTTTGGAAGACTTAAAAAAAGTAAAGTAATCGTCAATCGCCCCAAATCAAATATTGTTTAAATCCCCTACTACACATCCCCCAAAAATAATATAAATATCAATGGTGCATCAAAGCGAGTTGAATTTGTTTACTCCATTATATTTACCTGACCACTGACCCGTTTAATTCTGACCCTCGGGGCGAAACGTGACCTCCCCCGTAATGCAACGGCACGTCATTTCAAACACTCTTGAAACTGATTTTTATAACTCCCAAATTAAATTTACTACAACAAAAATGTACCCACAACCTTATCTCGAACTAATAAGGTTGATATTCGCGTGATGTATTAGAAATTACTAGTATTAAAAACGTGGTATTTAATATGAGGGGTGAACATACTTTGACTAGGATGCTCCCTTCCCCAGTAATTTGATACAGTTTAACTCGTGGGAATGCAAGATTTATGTACGGTTTGTGTAATGAATAAATACGAATAGATTAAAGTTGAACGTTTTATAGGAGACAGGCGGTTTCAAGAGCACGGATATCATGTGAAAACCATTTCGTTTCCTGGAGAAAAAGTAATAATAATTAAATATTACACATTGAATGTGAAATTGTTAAACTTACCACCAGAAAGTGAAAGGGAACCATTACGTTTAGCTAGCGAAGATCTACTCGTCAGTACGGTACCTGAAACAAGAAAAAGTCTTATCATTAAAAAATACACGAGAACCTATATGAGTAGGTACGATACGCGCACATTAGGCACAGCAGTCTTTTCTTATGTAATTCTATTCAGCGATATATACATTTTTGACCACGTCAGTAATATTTCTAAACACAATAAGAATAACCTTCCACCGCGGTACCCATAAATGCCTCGTGTCACGATCCACATCGAGGCAGAGGGTTGAGGCAACCGATGCGGATGTAATGCAACATTACATCTCATCCAATGCCGATTGCTCACACTTTTGGCACTCAGTTTGATACTCAATTTAGTTTTTTATTTTGCTTTTAATACGTCTCATTTTTGGAAACACGTTATTGTTGGAAATAGATGATACCTGATAGCTTTCGGTAAGCTTTTTCATCTAATACCTAGTTTCTAAGGCTAATGTTATGTGGCTTATGTAACAGAGGTTAAGACAAAATCTGCCGTTTTACTGAAACTTTTTTATAGGTGCAGGAGTGGCGAAATTGGCGAAGCTCGTTTATCGCACCCTGGGCAGTCACCCTCGATATAACCATTACGCCGGCTAATCTTTCCACGACGGCATAACCTATTCCCATGCGATAGCTCATGCCGACTCGACCGAATAAAATATCGATTCTAAAAATGGAATCGATATTTTAAATGGAATCAGTCTTTCACTGTTTTATAGGCGGTGATTAGACGATACGGTACTTAGGCTAATTAAACTTTGATATGATTGGTTATTTCATTGATTGTTGATTTTGATGATTTTTAAAATGACCAGATATTTGTCCAGTCATTCGGAAACCAGGGGTTAACAACCTTGGTATCAATTATTTGGTATGGTTAAGTAAGTAAAGATGAAACACAAAATACATTTAATATTTATCATTTTACTTTAAAAGCAATCAAACATCCAATCGCTTCACTGAAGCGAAATAAATAATTTTATATGATTGGCATTTTAATATTGATTCATTCCGATTTTGTGAAATTATTTAACATGTTGATTGTAATTTTCCCTTTAAAATATCATCCGCTTCATTGATAATTAAAAACGAAATGCTATTTAATAAAATGTAAAGTTGATTGATTGATTGCTGCAAATAATTAACGATGTTTAATTGTACTGTAATTAGTAATTTAAATGTGTGTTTATTTCCGTGCATTAAAATCATATTAACCCGTAAATATCAGTCATACACGGATTATAAAGTCCTATTTTGTTTGTTGACAGGTGAACCGGCTTCTTGCTAAACTCATCACGGTGGGAACAGAATAACTAGTGAGTTTTTTATATATATTTTTTTCTTTAAAAAAAAACGTTGCCCCACACTAGGATTTCTCCTGTATCGTGGGTACTGTTTACAAACATACATGTCACATGCACACACAACCAGACCCGAAACAACTATCTGTAGATCATACAAATATTTGTTCCGTGCGGGGATCGCACCCACGACACGTAGCGCAGAAAGCTAATCGCTTAACCACTGCGCCAACCGTGTCGTCAATTAATAATTATCCAGTCTAATAATAAAAAATACGTATTAAAAAGTACGTACCAACTTCTTCGTTTATTTTAAAGACGTGCTTATTATGTACCTAGTAAATGTGTGGTAATGTTTTCAATTAGATGTCTTTTGCAGTGAACAAAGCAAGAGTAAGATAAAGTATGAATAATTTTTATTAAATGCTAACCTGCCAAGTACCTATATATCTATCATGTTTTCAAGTATCAGTATAAATGCGAAAGTCATCATCATCTGCCTAGCCTTTTCGCAATTACGTTGAGGTCGGTTTGGGCTACTGACACCCGTAACGACTGACATAGGTCTTCGTATGACACTCGGAACCAACTAGTTAGCTTTCCGAGGCACAGAGGGGTCTCGATATGTGGAAAATGGTCACCCATCCAAGGGCTGACCGCGTCAAACGCTGCTAAACCTCGCAAATCGATCGATCTGCCCCTCTCGTCCCTCCTTTCTCTAGTATAAATGCGAAGGTACAACATCAAACTATGTAATCGATATCAGTCTCCAAAAAACAGCAGAAATCGATTAAAAACCACAAAATACGACAATCTACACTGAAAATCTAAAATAAGCTCATTCTATTCAAGGGCGGGCATTTTGAAATTAGAACGCCAGGCTATTTGCACTTGAGGCGAGGACAAAAGCCGTCCGAGGCGCGTGCGTGCCTTATTGAGGCGCCTCGGGCGGCTATTCAGCCGTGCGAGGATAAATGGTATGCAAACCGCTGGATAAATACGACCGCAAGGCCTCGCGGATGGGTTACGTTTTTAAAGTTGATATTTTGAAGAAAAATGTTGTGAATGAGTGAGTGAGTGAATGAGTAGAGATTCAGGTCAGGCTGGTTTGAGTAAAAGTTATATATGCAACATTTTTACGAACTGTGATTTACTGCTGTATATCGGCATCGCCATAGTCTGTTACAATGGCTAACTTCAAGACCTGAGATTTTTTTCCATAATTTTCTCGCTTAGGAAACTAGCTGCTGCCAATGCTATTTACACCACCTGTAAGGCACTTCAAATAAATAAAAAAAGGTTGACGTGTTCTTTGTAGGGAATCACACAGTTCATATCCTAGACAAATTCACTCATAGCTTTAATCCTCCCACTGCTGAGAGCTCTTAATCTTATCCATATGGTTTATCCATATCATGCGACTCTGTTAATCATGAGCGTCGTGATAAAATTTTGTCTTCACGACTAGACAGTGATAGCCTAGCGGTTGAACGCTTGCCTTCCATGCAGGAAGGTCTGAGTTCAAATCCGGGCCACACCTCTGACATTTCGGAGTCAATTTGATTATCTCTAGCGTTTAGGGTGAAGGAAAACATCGTGAGGAAATCTGCACACTGAGAGGGCTCCATAAAGTTCTTGATGGTGTGTGTAGTCCGCCAATCCGCACTGGGCCTAATGATGGACAAAGACCTAACCCTTCTCATTCCGAAAAGAGACCCTTGCCCAGCAGTGGGACAGTAATGCGTTGAATTTATTTATTTATTTATTGCACTATGTTGTTACAGAAAAACAATTAAGCTAACATAAACACACATAGACCCTGTAAGGGTGTAGCAACTTGTTTTATTGCGGTGACAACGTATTTTGTTTAAAATTAAATAGTAATAACAATTAGTTTGTATATAAACTATGTACGGTAAATCAATAGGTATATACTGTAGCTAGTTCTTTAAAGTTTATCTTCCATAAACTCTAATGGTATAATAACATTTCTCTAATAATATTCTCTTTAACTTAATTTTAAATATATTTGTCGTTTTACTGTGTTTTATACAATCAGGTAACTTATTAAATATTTGGATAGATCTATACTGAATTTCTTTTTTTATGTCTAGACGAGAAGATACTTTTTAAAATCGTTGTGTGTGTATGTCACTTGTATGTTTGTAAACTGTACCCACGACACAGGAGAAACCTTAGTGTGGGGCAATGTTTAAACAAAAATTGTAAATGATTGATTGAACCTATTTCCGCACGGGATTCTTAATATGACAACAAAATTGAACCATAGGACAACTGGAAATCTCATAACTCATTTAAATGTAATACCTATAACTATCCCAAATACTTTATCAAGTCAGGGCAGATTAAGTGAACGGAACTCGAAAGGTATTATTTCCTCGATAGTTCAGATCCAATTGACCTCACGATTCTTACAGCGTTAACTTTAACTGAGAGAGAATTATAGTTTCCTGTTGCAATTGTTCGTTTTTCTAACACTATCCTATTTCCTGAAGTTATTCAGCGATTGTTCAGTAAGGTCTATTGGAGGAATAGATATTTTATGGTTGATTTTTTGATAAATATAGAAATATGGGTGTTTAATGATCATAATATAACATAGCATCACGCCTGTATTCCTCAAAGGGTTAGACAGAGGTGTACTATTGTACACCCACATTTCGCCGAAGCCGTTATTGAGTTCCATGTAATAGGGTACGAGCCTATTGCCATCTACTGAGCACAGTTCCAGACTCGGTGCTACTACTGAGAATTTCCAGACAGAAAATCTCTATAACACTTTTCCAGACCCGGGAATCGAACCCCAGGACCTCATGCTCAGCAGTCGCGTTTGGTACCACTACACCAATGAGGCAGTTGTTAATAAGCCGTCGTGTTTAACTTGTAAAAAAAAAAATTGTAACAACTACTATTCGCAATATGGCAAATATTAAAGCGCCATCTATCGGAGTGAGGTATCAACAAAAGATCCTGAATCGCACTATGAGAGTGTACAACAATTCTAACATATACACGAATGTCGTACAGTTACTATTAGGCTTCAGGCCGCCAAGTTAACCACCTTGCTTGGTAGGAGAATCCTCCCTTTTCAATGAAGGAACACTATACCTCGTTCTTCCATTTATTTTTCGAAAGTTGGATTGGTTTAATGTACAGTAGTACATATTATATTGTTACATTTTAAAGTTTTATTGCGTCGCATACTATTAGCTTTTCGCCATATAACGGACACAATTTCAAATTCCAGCCTACAGTAAATTTTCCAACAGAAAAACCCAATAACACTTTGTTCTTTAAATGTACGTATGAAAGATTTAATGTTTCGAAATCAGGGACGCAAACTAGCTTTAAACCAAAATATATGAAGATATAATTCTCGGTATGCTAAAATTTCCCCAAGTTTCCCGATAATGTAACTGAACCACAAGGAATACAACAGACATGAATGAAACAACACCCTTATAATGAAAGTGATCTAACTCAAAATTCCTGAACAACCAAAACTGACCTTATAAAGTATACTTTTTTGAAGACTTTCTTGCTTATTTCCCAAAATAAATTTTTGCTCATATTTTCTATTCCATTTGCTCATTTCACAAATTAATTTTTTGACTTAGGTCACTTTAATTTTGATGGTGCGACATATTTTCCCTATTATTCACTAACGACAAATCTTATTCGGACTTGTATATTTTCTCTCAGTCCAACAGAAACATGACGCGTCGATCATTTAGCACGAGCTTAAATAGCTCAAAGGAACAACTCGCATTGCCTCTAAACAGGACAATAGAATTCAAACCTTATAGCTTAGAGGCTAAGGTTAAAAATAACTGTGCGGTTTTACATGAAGTGTTGAAAGGATCATTATTCTGAACTTGATGTTGAGACGTGATTGATCTGTCGTCGCAAATGGATGTGCTCGAGTCTTTTGCGAGTGCGGTCGCATTGCTGCTCCAAATGTAATAAACAAGCGTTGAAGCGTGTAGCCAGCCTTATTTTTACTTTTTTAAAATGATATTGATAGTGGATTATGATACAATGTATGGTAAACAAACCACAGCACGGTTGGTGCAATGGTTGAGAGATCGACTGCTGCGCTACGTGTTGCGGTTTCGATTCCTGCACGGAACAAATATTTGCAAGATCTATGGGTGGATGGGTCTTTGTGTATGTGAATATTTGTGTTTATAAACGTATCCGCGATACAGGAATTATTCAGGGTGGGGCAAGGTTATTTTTTAAATGAATAGAAGAAACAAGACGCAACACATAACATAGCATAGCATCACGCTTGTATCTCCAAAGGGTTATACAGAGGTGTACTATTGTGCACCTACGTTTCGCCGATGCTGTTATTAAGTCCCATATAATAGGGAGTGAGCCTATGGCCATTAACATGGCGTAGTTTCAAACTCCCTGCTGCAACTGAGAATTTTTATACAGAAAAATCCGATAACACTTTGCCGAAACCGGTAATCGGACCTCACGAGGTAGTTTTCGTGGTATGGTATGGTGGTGGAATCAATACGACCAAATAGAGATGGACTAACGAAGTTTATGGATATTCCAATTAAGAAAATAATTATGTAATTAATTCATTCTCTTTTAGCTACCTTCTTGACTTTCCAAAGGTACAATATTCAAGTTTAATTAAAACGCTCAAATAAAGCCATATCAGTGGCGTTCATGGTCATTAACAATATTTGGATATGATTGTATGAAGTACTACAAGATCATTTGAATCTTCAGTCTGTTTCAGCTGTCTTCTGTACTTGTCAGTTGCCATACAACTTGAAATTTGGTCGGAGCAGTGGGTGAACGATCGATTGTTGCGCTACCGGTCGCGGGTTTGAATCTCACACGACACATACCTATATTTGTATGGCCTACAGATAGTTGTTCCGGTGTTATTTATAAGATTGACTGCGTGCTGCTGTGGTCTTCTAAATTTTCCATAAAATGGCCACAGTTACGATTGTGATTGCCGATACCCTCATGCATTGGCGTGCAGTCCACAAAGACAAAAAGACACTGCCTACCCTACATAACTCAGATAAATATTTATAATCTTGTTTTATTTTTTGATATTTAAATTTTTTTGTTTATTGATAGTAATAACTCGTAGATAAAATATTAGATATCAGAAAATAAAACAGGTTAGTAAATATTTATCTAAGTTATGTAGGGTAGGCAGTGTCTTTTTGACTTTATGGACCACACGCCACTGCCCTCCTGCCTACCCTCGTTTGTGTATTGAACATGGATATACATGTATACTTGATGCTATGACCCTTGAAATCCATGTCATGGACCAGTATGGAATGAATTGACTGTGTAAAATAATCTTTATAAGGCAACGTAATTATAGGCAATCGTGATCGAACTTTTACTTGGTAACTCGTGAGATGATGATAATCTACATAAATAAAAATGAATCGCCAAATGCGTTGCTAAGCGCATAACTTCCGAACAGCTGCACTTATTTGGCTAATTATTTTTTTGTTGTGTTTGTAATAGTCAGAAGAAGGTTTGTATGAAAGATTTTTTTTTGGAAAATCCACCGGATGCGTTGGAAATTTGAATGGTATTTTTGTATGAAATTTTT
This sequence comes from Shargacucullia verbasci, assembly GCA_947562105.1. Taxonomy (NCBI): domain Eukaryota; kingdom Metazoa; phylum Arthropoda; class Insecta; order Lepidoptera; family Noctuidae; genus Shargacucullia; species Shargacucullia verbasci. Next base: position 2,848,799 of record OX387287.1, read on the forward strand.
GATTCTGTTCATTAGTAAATTGCACCCGTGCGAAGCCGGGGCGGGTTGCTAGTTATGAATAGAGATATCTTATACATACCTACATCGGACATACTCAAAGTGTGCTCCACGGAACCCTTGGGCTCCGCAACATCTCTGTGGAGGCTCCGTGAAAATACTGATCACTCCTTTCACAGTCAACTCTCTTCTATCAAGCCTGATATCAAACAATTGATGAAAAGTAAAAAATAAAAACAATTTCTTACCTCCCATTAGATGCAAATTTTAATGTCAAGTAATATGATTATTAATAAAGAGTACACATAAAACTAGTTTTTGATTATTTGAGGGCTCCGTCGAGTATTTTGTTTTTAAAGGGTTCCGTCGTCAAAAAAGTTTGAGCACGCCTGCCATACATAATAAATAGCACTTTACGTTAACCTTTAGGTACAATCCTAACTAATATTATAAATGAGACGGTAAGTTTGTTTGTTTGTTACTTTTTCACACCTAAACCACTGAACCGATCATCTTGAAATTTTGCATATACGTTGTCAGGGGTACAGAAAAGGACATAGGGTACCTTTTATCCCGAAATAAATACTATTCCTGAGGGAAACAACAATAACTTTCGACGGTCACAATTGCTTTAGGACGCTAGATGGCGCTACGTGTTTTTCAAATCAACTAGCTAATTTACTGTCGCACTCTGTTTGTTTAGTAACCTTGAATTAAATACCTAAGTTAATCATATCAACATTAATACATCCTATATCCTATATTAACGCGAACGAAGCCGCGGGCAAAACCTAGTTTCATGTACGATAAGAATTTTAATTTCAATACACAAAATTGAACAAGCCTATACATTTCGTATTAAAAACGCAACACCGATAAAATGATAACCGGCAACTCAGTAAACGGTTTTTATCTTCAAACACCTTTTACGCCCAGAGCGTTGTCATTAAAATAATACGCACCCACATTAAGCGTTGCCGTTGCAGCGATTTCCCTAAAAGTCGCTGCTATTAATCGCTCGAGCAAAAACTTTCGAACATGGCGATCATGAATCATTGTCGCGAATTTATGTCCACGGGTGTTGCTTCGACCGGGTACGGGTTCTTGTTTTTGCCCGGGGCGAACCGATAATCCGCGGGTCTGTTACAAATGCTCCCGGATTTGCGACACACAGGGGGATGATGCGATAACGTGCTATATATTTATAGTCGTATGGTTTGCTCTTGCCTTATTATGCCGAAGGACAAGACAAAGGAATTAGATGTCAAAGTATCTTGTGATGTTAGCAGGGTACTCTTAGATGCGTGAAGCGTATAAAAAATAAGATAAATACGTATCTGTTTGGATAATGTCCTCCTGATCAATTTTGGTCACGGCGGCCAATCTCACCGGAGATTAGCTAACTACGCAGGAGATATTATAGAGCACAAGTGTGTGCGCAAACATAGGTGCACTCTCTGTTCCTTCACTCTCATAGTCCGATGGGACGGCAATCCGACACGACCGGAGAGAGATCAGGCGCAGGACCAACGGCTTTAGGTGCTTTCTGAGGCACGGTGTGTATTCAAATACACGAAGACCCAGACCCGAAACAAATATCTGTAGATCATACAAATATTTGTTTCGTGCGGGAATCGAACCCGCGACACGTAGCTCAGCAGTCCATCTCTCAACCACTGCACCACCCGTGCCGTCATCTCTTTGGATATAATTCAATGGTATATATGTATTTTAAAATAGAAGCTTGTGAAATAACATGGAATAATACATGAGATATTTATACATAGCATCACGCCTAGTACCCCGAAAGGTTAGGTAGACTTGTACATTGTAAACCTAAATTTCATCGATGCTGTTATTAAGTCCCATCTAATAGGGGACGAGCCTATATTACCATCAATCGGGCTCAATTCCAAACTAAGTGCTGCTACTGATAATTTCTATACAAAAAAAAAAAAAACAATAACACTTAGCCCGACCCGGGTATCGAACCCAGGACCTCATATTCAGCAGTTGCGCTTGCGATCACTAGACTAAAGAGGCAGTTGACCTTCCGTATCCATAATCACATCATTACCCCCACACTATTCACTATTTCTTCCGAGACGGCCACTCTGTGTCTAAGTAGTTTAAAGATTAACACATTAAAACATTGCATCTTATATTCTATCGCTAAGAACCAAGCGGTCGACGGATCGAGTCCCATCCCCATCTCCTGAGTTTGCTCCGTGGAGGGGCGAAACACGTGTCGGGGATCGGTTTGGTTGCATTTTACATTATTTCTATCGCACCTTCTGGCGGTGCTGTGCATGCACCTAAGCTTGCAGTAGTTTGGCGGAATTAAAACTCAATATTCTAATTGTATATCTTATATGTCTATTATGGATTTCCGCAAAGTAACACCTGATTCCATTAATTAACATACAATCCTACAAACAACAGACAACAAACCATATAAAAGCAAAAACGAATTCAATATTATAATGGCAGCGAGTAACTGTCCCCTAAATCCTAAGATTATAAATTTACCGTCAATTAACAGTCGCAATAAACGCAATGAGTACAAAAAGCAATCGTGTTAATCGAACATAGGGCCGTTTGTAACGATCTCGCGACCGGCAAATGGACAAATCAGATTATTTCACCCACTATGAGTCTGTAGATAACAGAGAGTTGGGGCGGCACAAGCGAAAAGAAATAGCGGCAGAAGAAAATTGAGGACTTGCACAAGTATAGTTACAATTTATGAGCAAGACCAAGGTCTTTACCTAATGAGGTATGTAATGTTCTCAATATTTATGTGCAGCAAAAAAAGTATCAGTTCACTGTACATAGTAGGTATCATATGGTACCATAAAATTATATCTGATGGAGATGGTGAGTTTGACACTATTACGTGAAACGACACCCGACCACGGTGACTGACGTAGCTAGGATGACTGGATTTCATAAGCCTAGAAGCTAGTATCTACTGTTACTCTACATGAGATAGGTGTATGTCCATTAGTAGGCGTGCTTGTGTAGTCGCAAGCACAAATGCTGACCGTGAGGTCCTAGGTCCGATTCACTGGTCCGGCAAGGTGTTAGGTGAAATTCTTAGTAGCAGTACGGAGTCTGGAACTGTGTGCGGTAGATGGCAACAGGCTCGCCCACAATTATATGGGACTAAATGGCAACAGCCCTTTCGGAAAATACAGTCGTTGTGCTATGTTATGTTTTGTGCTATTTGCTCGATTAAAGGTCTTAATATCGATATCGGTATTTTTATCGATATTTTTTCCACCTTCTCGCTTCAACTCATTGTTTATCCCCCAAATCTCAACGAGGCTATAAATTAAGAGATTCCTGCTAAGTCCCCATCAGTTTGGGCGCCCCGTGGCGTTACTCACTGACCTCTGAGCGAAGACATCGGACCACTTGAGTGGAAATTATCTTACTTAGATTATCCTTATGGTAACATTTCTTCTCCATTTCCGATGTCTAACTGGATTGCTATTTTTCTTTGGTAAAGCTTTCAGTTTTGGTGGAGTATTTATGTGTTTTGTTGTTCGTGTTAGGGGAGACATAATTTAGAGGGTAGGTAAAACTTTTTTTGGTGTAGGCAAGTTCTTCTACGATAATCATTCATTTACTAACATGATGTAAAATGACTTAATTGCTATGATGATGTGTTTTACGTTGTTAGCGATGAGACTACTTACATGAATTAATTTAAACATTTATTTATCGAGATAAACAATACATTACATGGATTAATAGATCTTCATTTTCAATCAAAAAACACGAAATCTGTAAAACCTATCTAGGAATTACAATCAAATACGATCAATTTACGGTCAGACCTGTCAGAGAGTACTAGGGAGGCAGAAAACGTATAGCATCACAATAGGATGTCTTCATTGTCTGAAGGTACTGTCGGCTCGACGCGTTGTCAACAGATGGCTGGTATAAGTTAAAAGAGGAGCCGGGTATATCTTCCCAAATACGGAATCGAAGTATAAAGTACTCTTGATTAGCTTGATTTAATTAGCAGACATCTCTTTAATAGACAAATCAATTGGTTTGTGTGTATTTGAGTGGAATGGTTTTCATCCGGGCATTGAGAGTCTCTTAACTCTCTAATCTCTTAACATAATATAAGTTTTGTAAAGAATTCTTGAAGCTGAATCTAGTCTTAAAAAAAGATAGTTTTAAGCTGCGTATATGCTTAGATGAATACAAAAATCTATCAAAGAAGACCAAAAGCAAAACTAATGTATAAGCAAAATTGTAAAAATATCAATATAATAGTTTGGCATTCAATAGTGCCTTGATTTTCCAAAGCACATAAGTTTATAACTTAAACCTTACCCCAGTGCGTTGTCGGGGTCTAAATTGCAAATTTAATACAGCTATTTGCATCTGAAAAGACCTATGCAAAGTAGTTTTTGTGTACAGTGATTTGTACCGTTTATCTGAAACTCTTTATCTAAATTAGATGTGTTGTGAACGTTATATTCAGTTTTAGTACGTTCTTTTGTCTATAAAGTGAAGCGGACGTTTTTACGACTGTGCAACTATTTGGAATTAGCTTGGCATTTGAATTTGTTCGGTTTTGTGGAAAACAACGTATTCTGCATTTGAATTTAAATGGGATTTTATTTTTTTATAGTTCTATGGCATTTATTTGTCTCTTGGGACTAAAGAAAAGTCATAAGATTGCATGCAAATTCAAACGAGTTTGGATGGAATACGAATACGAGACGTTATATCGTATTCTATAGTATTATGAGCTCATTGAAATTGCCCAAGTCTTGGTTGAAGGATAACCCAGTTAACTAGGTTAGTCAAGGGCTGATTGCCCACAACGACCCGTACGTATGTTTTTACGTATCGTCACTCGACGGGGCTCTTTTTATACACCCCAGATTTTCTTAAGACTGCGCGCGCAACATTGCTTGACCTTTTCATGCTTTGTTTACCGAAACTAACAACAACCTTGGTTTAATAATAAAATAGTTAATTATTGTCTCCTAACGATGACATTGCGTGAAAGTTTTGTCATTGTTTGTGGCCAACATCGGCCAAGGTAACTCATTGGATACGGTTTCATTATGTTTTGATTCGGGACAGTATAAAGGTTTTTCATCATTTATCAATAATGTTACTACTGCTAGGACTACGGTTTCCTCTCTGGGATATAAACCAGGAAGTAACCCACCACGTGAGTTCATTAAAAATTAGAGGATGTGTTTGGGAGTGTGAAATAAAAATCGACCTATTTCATGCGAATTTATGTGGACCTGCATCATTAAAGATCTACGACTCGTAAGACCACGAACTTTTGAGCAGCACTAGAGTGGAGCAGCACTGCACAATTTAATCAATGGCTTGATTGAATTGTGCAGTGCTGCTCCAAAATCATGAATACCAGCAACCTCACGGATGAAACAATATCATTATAAAATAAAGAAACAATAAAACGCGTTCATACAGAACCGGATGTCACTGCATTAAAATAATAAACCCTTTACAACTGATTAAACAGCTTAATGACGTCATTTAAAATGGACGGAAGCTCCACTGATTCGTAGAAAGACTTTTACGTATGTATGTATGGGTGGGTATACTTAAAGATGAAAGTTATAAAATTCCGGTTTCCAAACTTTTTTGTCTCTGTAAAAAACACACAATAAGGAAATTATCCTTGCACCTTGGGCCATGTTTCTGTGTATAAGATAAGATTGATTTATTTGTCAGAGTTTTGAGTATTGTAGGTAAAATCTGCGATACAAATATTGTGGTATCACGCAGTCGCTATTTTGCTAAGCAATCACATTTCCTCATTGAAAGTGAAAACACAGAAGATTTGCGATATTACTAACTCGCTGGCCTGTATGCTGGACTATGGCTCTATTCCATTCTCAGATAAAAATGACACATTTATAGGCTTACACCTATTTTTCTTATACCATTATTTTGCTTTAACCCCGGTTAATAGGTTGCCTACGTCCCCACATTTTTTTCGTTTCATTCTGCTGACTTCTATGAGTACATCAAGTGCTTTCGATTTTTCTATTTCCAAATTTCCAAGGAAGATTCTGAACTTGAAAAACATACACAGCGTGATCTTTAGAGCCGGCTGAGAGCGGAACACGTCATTTTTGTACGCGCTGATCCGCGACCGTTCCGCGCGACGCGTCGACGCCCCACGGCGGTACTTTACTGTGAACTTTACTGGTAGTAGGCTATGTACAATTATATTGACATTACGAGTTCATGGGAATTGGTTCTCTATGTATAAGGTGTCTTATGTAACGTTGGTCAAAGTTCGTTACACTTTTACGGTGCTTAACCAAAGAAATTTCTTCAATGATCTCCATTTCTTTTATCATAATTATCTTCTAAAAGAAACCAAGTTAGGCAAATCACGACAGATAGGGTTAAGTTGTACTGTAAAATATCATTACGCTGATGCTATTAACAAGTCCTATGAAATAGGGGGTGAGCCTAATTAACAAAGAAAGAAATTGCGTTTATTGGCACAATAAAAAAAACACATCACATTTAATATACTCTTTTGATGCCAAAAGGGCCTCAGCTTAGCATAATGTCAGATGGCAAGATCAGGTGCCACTAGCTGACGCTGATTTTCAGCTGCAACCCACGGGTGCCATACGCTCATATATACAGTATATCATGTAGATATACTGTATATATATAAATATAAATATAATAATTACGTTTTAAAAGATCCCAATTACAGTTTGCCGACCTGAAAATCAAACCGAGAACCTTATGTTAACCTAATATGTTATCAGACCAATATGTCAGTTCCATGCTTTCTTCAAATCAAATTCCATATCAGTCTTCAAATCGCCAGTTCGTTGCAGATCTCCTGTTGGCACTACACTGGGTTTCTATTGTACATTCCCAAACAAACGCATCGGCCACTGACATACATTTATACGTCTGTTTACATAAAAAAAGGAAACGTATTAATTGTTTGTTTAGACTGTCATAGATGGCGCCTTTGAGAGATGAAAGCTATTTGCTGCTTTGAAGGTAACGAGATAACGCGGTGTTGTATTGTGTAATATCTTTTTGACACTCTGAGCTATTTGGGGTGTTAACTAGAGGTATTATTTTTGTTTATGGACATTTGTAGTGTTGACAGAGACCATAGGTAGCTATATTGACCAACTTAAAAGTAGACGTACTTATAATCTTTTTGTAAAGTTACCCGTCATGTGTTGTCATTTTGTCTTAAACGCCATTATTTGCGGCTTACAAACAAGAAATCATATCCACACACACAACTAGACTCGGAAAAAGTATCTATAGATTTGTTTCGTTCGGGAATCAATCAGTGATATGTCGTGCAGAAACCCAAGTCCTCAACAACTGCACCAGTTGAACCGTCAAAACTCAATCAACTCTACGTAAGCGTAAACATAACATAGCATCACGCCGTATTCCACGAATGGTTAGGCAGAGGTGTATTGTTATACCCACATATTGCCAATGCCGTTATGGAGTGCCATGCAATAGAGGGCGAGCCTATTGCCATCTATCAGGCACAGTTCTATACTCCCTGTTGCTATGAATTTCCAGACAGAAAAATCCAATAACGCTTTGCATGTACCCAGGACCTAACCCTCAGCAGTCCTGCTTGCGACCACTACTTGTGAAATATGATGGAATTGACTCCCTGAATCGACGCGCGCATTATAATAATGTCCTCCTGACCGAATTTCGGTCACGGCAGCCAATCTCACCGGAGATTACCAAATACGCAGGAGATATTAAAGAGCACAAGTGTGTGTGCAAACACAGGTGCTCTCTCTATTCCTTCACTCTCATAGGCCGATGGGACGGCAATCCGATACGACCGGAGAGAGATCAGGCGCAGGACCAACGTCTTTACGTGCTTACCGAGGCATGGTGTGTATTCAAATAGGTACACAAAAACCCAGACCCGAAATCACTATCTGTAGATCATACAAATATTTGTTCCATGTAGGAATCGAACCCCCGACACGTAGCGCAGCAGTCGATCTCTCAACCAATGCGCCAACCGTGCCGTTCGCGCACATTATAGCAAAGTAATTCCTACCCACTATACATCTAATTCATTATTCAACTCGGCTTCGCGACGTGCCGCCAAGCTATGACGTTTCGTTACTCCTGCAAACGTATTAAATATTAAATTCTAGTTTGACAGCGAAATATTTATAGCTTCAATATGGCACGTGGAGTGATGTCAAATAAGCAAAACGTACTTTTTTGTTATTCTCCGTTCCAGAAATTATATTAATAAAATCAAAATAAAATCAATATCTATTACTTTCAGACAAAAATAGGCGCATAGCATGTTAGTATTAATTTTACTTAGAAACCATGTTAGTAGATAGGCACAATATTTAACATTACGTGTACATCACAAAGAAAAATGACACGCATGCTTGATAAACTTTACATTGTAGGCCCATCCAGCCTCTCCGCAGATACCCTCAAAATGCTATATTGGTGTTTCCCCCTACCCCGTGTACGTATTATTTAGTGCACCTAGAGATATCCTAACGAAACTGAAAAAGAAAAAAACAACTTTGAAGTCGGTTTTTTTTCAGTTTCGTTCGCAATGAAAAGTTGAAAATAATTTTGAACTAAATTATTATTCTTCTTTAGAGTTTGCTTACGTATGCTCTATATTCAGTATTAATCTGTTTTTTAATTCCTGTATCGTGTGTGTGTTTACAAACACTTAATATACACATTTCACATACACAAACACCCAAACCCGAAACAGCCACCTGTAGATCATACAAATATTTTATCCGTGAAGGAATAGAACAAATATTTGTTCCGTAAGGGAATCGAAACCGCGACACACAGCGCAGCGGTCGATCTCTCAACATCTGCGCCAACTGTGCCTTCCAACGAAAAACAAATAGTTACCACGAGATTAGTACATGCACTTTTCACTATGGCCTTATTAGGCATGCCCTCAATCTACTGTGTAAAACAAATATTATTTAAACCCATAAACAGTAAAATGTTCAGATTTCTCAATGATCTTTATCACATCATAAAACATAAACTTGTTACTTACAACTTTATCTGGCGTTGATTGTATCGAAGAATATTTTGAAAGTTAATAAATTTGTTGATACTGGTAATATTTACAGTGGCGACGGACGTAGTCGTAAAGGTGTAAAATTTATGATTAATAAAACCGTCGTTATGCGGTGTTATCATCGTTATAATAATACTTAAAAGCTATTTTACATTATGACTGATATATGGGTTTATATAGGTTGGTAGCGTAGCTGGAGGTGGGCCACACTGAAACGTGATAACCTTTTCAATTTTATGATGGATTGTATGCTACAATTAATGATTCGTATGTGGGTGGAATGAAGGTTGTCTCCTGTAAAATCAGGCGTAATAACAGACCTGAAGGCTGTACTGGCAGTCTTTTAGTAGCATCAACTTGAACTAATATTCCACGTTTCTCTAGACTCCCTTCATTAAAACAATATGTTTTGAACCATTTCTTTAAGTAAAATTTCATCTCAACTTGATTGACCGTTAAGGTTTATTAAAGCCATATACAGTGATGAATCCCTGTTGGAAGCAATCTCCTTGGTCAAATATTTTGTACTAGCTTCCGCTCGCGGCTTCGCCCGCGTGGATTACAGTTTTTTGGGATAAAAAGTAAAGTAGTAGTAGTAACCTATGTGCTATTCCAGACTATAATCTATCTCTGTGCCAAATTTCATCCAGATCCGCTCAGCTGTTCGGGCGTGTAAGAGTAACAAAGATCCATCCATCCTCACAAACTTTCACATTTATAATATTAGTAGGATAGTAGGATGAGGTGCCCTATTTTGTATACCTATTGTTACAATTAATTGAGGATAAGTAATGTTCTTTATACATATTTCATGGAAACTCATAACAACTTTAAAAACAAAACTTAATTACCTGTTCCAAACATAAAATTAATTTTACTATCTCAATAAGTGTATCAACTTTTAATCTCATATCTCACTAAAAGGGTAAATGTCCCAATAATCACCCGTGCCGGAATTTAATCGTCAATTTGAGATAAGGCGGTTACAATCACAAAATTGCCTTAAGCGGTGGCTATGTCCCTAATATGCTAACAGTAGGGTACACCCACTTCCCGTATTAATTCAGTATTGCCGTGAACAACGGTAATTGTAATATAGCGTGATTATAAAACACCCAATTCAAAGTTGTTTACGTTTTTTTAAAGTAAAACATTAGGGGTCATTCGATGCTTTATTTAATGGCTTCATTTGCATAAGGACGTTTATCACGTTGTGTCCCTAGTGGGGTGAGCAGACGGTAAATGACCTAGTTATTTTTCAATGGAATTTTGAATTGAATTTTAGATGTCTCGCTAGTAAGTTGTAGGTTTCTCAGAAACTTAAGGAAAAAGTAATACGAAACTGAATAAATTTTATTTCGTATTTTTCTACATAGGCCTAGGAATAATACCATAATACCATTGCTACGTAATCATACTATGAGTCATTCTCACACTAGGTATACGCATGTATATGTACATATATGTTTATAATATATTAATAACAAAAGAACACATTGCTCCTTTGACGAATCCTTAGAAATAAATCAATAAACACATCAAACGACTCCAAACGTATTTGTCAACGGCGAGAAAAAGCGACAAGTTAATAAAGAGTAATGTCCTGTTTAATCAACAGGCAGCCAAATGCCCGCATCTCGATGAGAACGCGATCAATTTTCGATGGCCCAATTACCTTTCATCGGGACATAGAGGTCGGACCATTGTTGGGCTATTCACCTGATTTGTTGAAACTCTGATACTGAATTCTGTAAGTGTCCATCTGTAAGTGCTTCTGTAAGTGTCCATCTGTAAGTTCCTCTGTAAGTGTCGATCTGTAAGTGCCTTTTATTGCCTACACGAACAAAGTTTTTTGTTTGAGTTTGAGTTTGACATTGGAATTTTCTAAGATCGAATTTCCCATAAGATTTAAAAATTTAAGCTTTTTTTTTAATTTTCTTGTAAATGCAATATCTAGAGTGTTACTTGCAAAAAGTGCCTCGTATATAGTTTCTTCCTGGTTGCCATATAATACCTGATTCTATTACGGTAGACAAGGAAGAAAGAGTAGGTAGATGTTATATTTTTAACAGTCATAAGATACGTCTTTCTTTGACAATTTTGATTATTGTTCATTGTTGGACCGTCATACTCCTCCTTCTCAAGATCCTCTACGTTTGGTCTTACTTCATCATCATTACAATATTAACTTTTTTTGCCTGCTGACTGGTTTCTCTGCCCGTGTGTATCACACATTCTCGTTACAGAAGCCTATAGATATTAATTAGGGAACGACCAAAATGGCTTCCTGATACTACAAATTACAAGTAAGTCAATTTTCTACGTTACTATGTTATTAAGTGATGACATAGACTTGCGTAGATTGTGCCTTATAGTTAACTTGGTACTTCAAATAGTAATAAGAGTAAGCATTAAAGTAAGTTACAACAATACGTTTCAACATAACTTAGCATCACGCCTGTATTCCCTAAAGGGTTAGCAGAGGTATAGTACACGCACATTTTACCGATGCTGTTATTGAGTCCCATGCAATAGAGAGGAGCCTAATGCCATTTACCGGGCACAGCTTCTGATTCCGTGCTGCTACTGAGAATTTCCATAGAGAAAAACCCAATAACACTTTGTTCGCCCCGGGAACTGAATCCAGGACCTCACGCTCAGCAGCCGCGCTCGCGACCACTAGACCAATGAAGCAGTCAATAATGTTTCAAGTTCAGATTAATGCCTTGAAATAATATACCAGTTTTTGGACAGGGGTTCCCGCTTCAAAGATTACTCCGACAAAAGACTTTCTACATATATGAAGATAACGGAATCAGCCCATGCATACTCGTACATATCTTTTTGCTCGATTGTACTCATGAAGCATGTTCAGTCTAGACCTAGTACTACATTTTTCTCACATAACGTTGAGGTAACAATGTATTCTTATGTATGAAATGTTAAACAAATAAAATTTAAAAGAGTAACCATGGAGTTTCACGCCCGTTCTTTGCCATAGGAAAACAACACTGGAACGTTGCAACTAGAGCCTGACTATTCATAAGTGCCTTTAACTGGTGTATATGAATAAAAATATATTTTATATTAAAAAAGCCATCAAAGAGACTATTCGAGCTGGCAGATACCATAACAATCGTAATTTTTTATTCTTATCCTTTTCTTCTGTACCCATCTCTTTGTGAGCCTGTACTAAGGTTTTATCCTTACGGACTATAATTATCCATCTACATAAATAAAGAGATTGTTATTTAAGGAAAATTATCAGTATAATGAAATACCTATTCCATAAAAGGAGCAAGAATAAAGTGGTTTTTTATTGACGTCCCCCGGCGACCCGCGTCTCTACTCCACTCAAATTGATCTATATATAAAATTAAATTAATGTATGCCCGTCCGTGTAGTTTTATTTATGTGTTTGGTTGGCTATTTTCATGGTCGTTTGGGAATAGAGAAAAACAGATAATGTTTTTGTTTAGTTTCTATGAGAATTTCGTTGTAGTTATCATTATTTATTAATATAAGTTTGCAGCTACAATAAAAGGCAAGTGCTATTAAATTAGTTTCCTTAATGCTATTGTATCTCTTTCTTCTAGTGTCATTTTACAAATCTCCTCTATTACTCTTTTTAAATACCTGTGTAATACTTACTCTTTCACGGTAATAAAATGCGTTTTAAATGTGTGAGAAATTATTGTAACGATATTTTTTTATTTATATCGGTACTGCGTTGGACCATCACGTCTGCTGCTGTTAAGTAATGATATGAAGATTTGCGAGGAGAAGTAATAATTTTTAAATTCTTATAATGTTATCAAGCATGATTTTCAACTAAATATCAAAGCTAATTTTGACCCTTTTGAGATCAAACCATTCAAAATATGCTTATCATAGAATGCGCTAAAAGAGCGAATAATAAAAAGAAGAGAGCAAACCCGCGGCGTCCGTGGTACATGACTATTGTATTCAGAGGGCATTCCCTAAGGACTCCATTACGAAATTAAAAACATAGTTCTTGCTCCGTCATACCTTGATCATAGTCGCGTTAGTTTTGACTCAAATTGGACGTTCGACGGCATTACCCGCAAGTTTGGAGTCTTAGAATATTGGGCCTGATGAATATTTAGGACGTCATTCGTTTGAAGTTTAGGGTTAGGTGATAGATCAACTTTGGTGACGTATATGTTTTATGGTGTCAATTGAATGTTTACTTTATATCTTTCTAAAGAATTGAATATGATCTGACAGCAAAAGATAATAATGTTTGAAAACGTCTTTTGGTCTTTGCGTTGTCATGAAATCCAGACTTCCATTCTGTCTTTAAAAAATAACATTGCTCCACACTCGGATTTCTCCTGTATCGTGGATGCACTAACGGACGAATGACCCAAAATAAAACAAATATTTGCTCAGTGTGGGAATTCAACCCGCGACTCGTGCTAATCATTTGCTTAGCCTCTATCACGCCAACGATGCCGTCGCATTTTAAGTGATGCATGTCATTGACGTCATGTGACACATTAATTTAGCAGCATATAAAACGTTTTTTGGGATATGCTTTCCAATAAACCGTGAACCTACGTCACATTCGAGTCTACACAATATCGATCAAAGTTGAAAAAAAAAATACGGAAATGGCCGGAACCGGTATAACACTAAGTAGTTAAGACAGATACTAAATCAATAACAACACTTTAAGCTCAAGTTAAAAAACTAGATCCTCTTGTAAATCATTGAGATCCTGAAGAGCATTGAGTAAATAAAAATAAATTTAGTAAGAGTGCATTTCCGACATTGCCGTACGGAGAACATAGCATTAACAATTCAAACACTTTGGTGGGCGATAAATTAAGTCGCACCGACACAGTCCGCTGGTAATCTCAAAATGGCGGCGAACTTAATACTTCTACTTTTTATTTTTGAGTTATAAGAGGATGGCGATGGAGTATTAATAGAAGATAAACCTGAGCTAGTTATGTTTGGGAGTAAAAGTTCGTTAACCAAAGAAATAACAGTTCAATCTTAAAACAAGTCAATTGATAAAGAACTTTAAGTGAAAATGATTCTGAGAGGAGAAGTAGCTATCATAGCTCTACTTGATAATGCAGTACACGAGAGAAAGTACGAAGAGTAAGAGTAGCAAATATTTAAAAGAATAAAAGCTAGCTAGTAACACATGATGTCGTATTCAGTTCAGACACCAGGCCTGTTGCAAATGCTGCCTTTTATGTCACTCTACTACTAGACGAATAAGTTTATATTTAAAGGGATATTTTAGCAGATTTTAAACTCATGTTTACATTAGAACAACAATATTTTGATCATTCTTTGCTATTTTAGACCAATGCCTAGATTTCTCCGCTACCTGTCTCACCTTGGACCACGTTCCAGCACTGAATGTTTCCCTTGACTTCCTGCGTGCCACTTCCTGACATGTCACAGGCCTTGTGTGCCATGTGACGTCGTGACGTTGCACGCCAGTTCTCAACTGAACGGTGAGCAGGCCACCAAAATGAATTATGTAATGAAATCTGTACTTCCTATATCGAGATGCTTGAACTTGTAGGTTTAGAATTGTATTTTTTAAGACCATGTGTAAGAATACTGGGTAGACGTCGTTAGATGAGTCTATGTTAGAGAGAATGGTCAGCAGTCACATTGGCCTTTTAAATCGATATGCAAATATGCTATAAATTATTTAATGTTGGGTAGAACGTAGAAATTCAATGTATGAAACTACCTATTACGACATTTTTCTTAATTTTCCTTTCACGTCATTCACATTCGTTTTAACAAAAAGTCTTCAACAATAAGTCTTGAAAAAAGGACTTTTCAAAACTCAATACATTTAAATTCTAAGAAAGTTAAGAAAGAAAATTCAACCCTAAAATGTGGCGCCTTCAAATATCAACTGTTTCCCTTCAAGCAGGGGAGGCTAGGGTACGCAGTACGGCAGGGGACTGGTCTTTACGTGAAAAATCGACATTTAATAGGCGGACGGCTATTTCGCAAATGGAGGTTAGCAGAAGGGTGATGATTTACCATCGCCGAACTCAATGCTTGGTCAAATGGAACCAGGGGAGACGACTGACTGAAAAATATTTCCTTTTTTAAATGTTTGAACTGATTTTCTAGAAATGTTATTTTTGTTCATAAGAAATAGGCTTTTGTCTTGGTATATCAATTCAGATTTATAATATGCTGCAATAATGAGGATTAGCTGGTTTTGTCACTTAGCTTGTTTTGTGAAATTTTTATTGAATATTTATGCTGTGTTGTTTAGTAATTATTTATTGAACTAGCTTTAGATTCCATTAAATTGAGGATATAATTAGATTACTAAATGTGTGAGTAAATACATAAGAAATCGCTAATTCCCAACCACCTATAAACGCCTAGCACAAAACTCATATAAAATTAATCCGGCCCAACTTTCAGATAATTAACGTCGTGACAAAGGTCTAGGCCCACGTGTCTTCCCTCAGACACACGCAACTTGACAGGCTTAATTATTAAAGAGAATTGATGCGTCCCGCAGGTACGCGTGTGAGTAGGTCTTTATTTTGTTGTGCAACATTAATGTAGCAACACAGGAGGGAAGTGAGTTTGATAGAATGAGGTGAATGAGGGTAATTGAGTGAGAACGCTTATAGACTTCGAAGGGATAGCTAAGAGTATCCTATAGTAAGTGTTTAGTTCAATTTTGATGGAAAGTTTTGTGTCAGTGTTAGAATTTAATCATACGCATCACATATTAAGAAGCACAGTTCTCATAACAAGCCATATTATGGTCTTCTTTTGTATAACAAAACCAATTTGTTTCGCAATTCGTACCGTTACCTTACACACATATTCATATTATATGGGAAACCAAGGAAAATCTTAGGGAAATCGAGTTTCAATTTCACTGTAGCTATTATGTAAATAAAAAGAGAACTTTCCTTCCATATTATGGCAAGATAACTTCCGTACACATCCTAAAAATATCTCTAAATTAAAAGCCACCATACTAAGTAGCGTATCGTTTATCTAAACGCACACATAAATATCAATGTACACAGTAAATCGTTCACAATGATTAAAGCAAACAATGTCGCCCCCTAAAAGACATATCTTTTTTTTAAATTACTTAGTAAAAGACGAATTCCGGGAACGATAAGAGCACGTCGTACGTCTGAAGACGGCGTGTGGGATAAGGGAAGAGATTGTTATGATTTCTGTTCGAAAGGTTATGGAAATTTATGAGGCTGGAGTAAGAATTGCCATATAAGGAAGGATGCCGCAGCTAGTTCGATAAAAAATAATAGCATCACATTTGATTCTATAGATGACATTACAGCCAAGAGTCAGAGTAGGCAGGGTAACAACAGTCAAATGTAATATAAAACTCAGTCACAAAAAAAACTTTTTAAAAACCTTTCGTCAAAATTGATAGTGTCTTGCATTAAATGAAAATAAGCTCACAATAACAGATAATAGAAATGAGCAAGCGAAGATAAAGTAATTAATGATTGAAATATCAAGAAAGATCTAGCTTTCTATAAGCGAGATTTCACGTGGCAGCGTTTCCTCCTGTCGCTATAACGATCAATTTAATTACGAGATAATCTTCCCAGAACCCTAGATCAAATATCCTGGTCTAGTGACAGACCGCGTCGATACTGATGCGTAAGGGCAATCTCAATGGTAGCCAATCCGTTGGCTTAACATTGTGACTACATAAACAAGGTAAATTTCATGAATATAATACAGTACAGTAAACTTACAAAAAGCGATGATTTTATTGAAAAACTGACTTCACTCCTCAAACTTACACCACACAAACACATCGGCGCGCGTCACCTGGCGGCGGCGGGTGGAATAATTTATTACATTTCTTAAAAGCCATTACTGAGTGACACCGCCAATGGCCGCCCCTCCTGCCTCGCAATTAGCATGAATTTTATAATACTACTGTTGCTGCTGCTGTTCCGACGTTTGGCTAATGATTTGTGACAGTTATAGACAGGTCAGGGTGGGGTCGCGAAAATTAGGAGACTACTGGAGGTGTTGCTGATACTACGTTATAATGGCAGTTTATGGTTGATGTCTCATTGGATGAAAACATTCTTAATTATTTAATTTCATAATAAGTAAATTTTCAACTCTATCGTTGATAGTGGCATAGGTTTATGCTTTTGTCTGTTTGCCTGTCTGGTTATTATAGCATCCCAATTTAAATACGATGACCCAGTGCCCGTACGCATTGTTAATTCTTTTGCACATGATTAAATTCAAAAGGGTGAGTGTCAAATTGTTTATTGGAGCGAATTAACCCATTTCACCCTTGTCAGCTACGGTTTGATACCTTTGAGATTCTTGGAAAACTGTAAGATGTTCTTCTTCTTCACTGCAACGTTTGTCTATAGCTCGAATATATTTAGTTTCATCAATGAGTTCAACAACAATTGTTTCATTCATTTAAGCTAGCGAGATTTTGGTTCAACATACATTTTTATGACCCAACTTTTGACAATATTTACCAAGTACCGGTAAAAAAAAAAATGAATTTGAACATATATTGACAGAATTTCTACGCACATCTAGCTATCTGTTATAAAATCATTAGCTCCGGACAAAAAAGATAACAAGATAATAGACTTATATGGCTCAGAAGGTCATAATAAAATTCCTAACGAAAATCGAATCCAGTCAATACAGTCCAGTATTTCAAACAACATCCGCACTCACTAACGCAGCATTCACTTCGAATTCACTCCAAAAATACAAGTGACTATTACTAAAATTTACGACGAGTACACAGCGATCCTTTAAATTCAAGGAAAAAACCTTTTTCAGGGCGCCCCTATATTTATGAGCGTTTCTAAGGAGCATATAACCAAGTTAAGTGTGATTTCTTAAACTATTCTCGTGTTGAAAAATGTACCGTGGCAATTTACGACGACGGATTTTCGGTTGCCTTTTCTTATTACCGTCTCATTTTGTAAGTGTTTGATGAAAGAGAAGCGTATCGCTGTTTTAATGACTAATAAAATTCACCAAAATGTTCCTTAGTTGAGGAATAGTTCATAGTTTTTTCTAACGCTCTGGTGTAAAAAATACCCCTCTGAATATGACTTTTGATAGAATGTTCTCTTAAAGTATATGATTAACCTATTAAATACCTGTTACTTTTAGAATATTGTTAGTGATACTAAATAGATATTACGACAAGACTTGTTCAGTAGCATATTCAGTAGTTAAGAACACACATTTAAATTGATTGACGATGCGTTTGGCGTAGTGGCTAAGCGATAAGCTGTCTGCGCTACGTGTCGCGGGTTTGATCCTCGCACAGTACATCTGCAGTAGATCTGCAGACAGTTGTTTCGGGTCTAGTTGTGTGTGCGCGTGACATGTATGTTTGTAAACTGTACCCACGATACAGGTGATTTCCTAGCGTGGGGCAACGCTTTTTTTTAAATAAAAGCGATTCGTTTATAACTTATAAATTCAGTATATTTATATCCATATACGAATGTAAGGAAATACATATATATTTCTACTAAAGTAATACTATAAAAAATATCAATTTAAATAATATTACTAACTCAGCTATATTCTTCAAGTTAATTTATCCTACGTTTATCAGCCCGCAAATCGATGCTAACCAGACCGAATTAATTGCGAGCCGAGCAATCAAATCGATTGTGAGATTAACAAATCACTCGATCCTGGTAAATTAACATGTTACCGTCGAGTTGCGAGAGCCGCTTCGATTGAATCGAGATAAAATGGAATCGATGTTTAAAAGTCTTTCATAATTGAAGTACCGTATTGACAGTAAAAATTTAAAACGAATTAATTATTAAGACGGATAATGATATTTAGAAATCAATGGCAGAATATGCGAATACAAAATTACGGGATAAATATTTTTAGGTTATAATAGTTACGAAAATGATTTTAGTTCAAATTGATAAAATGAAACTTGCATTGTCCAGGGAACATTACAAGGTGATACCAGAAAAGGCTTTGCTTTCAGAATTAAAATGGACCATCTCATATTTGGCAGATAAATGACATGTCCAATATGTCCATTTCCCAACTCCATACGTAACGATGAATTCCTAAACGCTCATATCAAAGTACCCATCGCACAATACTCGACAGGACAATGAGAACTCACGATCCTTTGGGCCGTAGGTGATTTAAAACAATGCCATTCACGACCGGATTAAAGTTCACAATGCTCATAAAGGAATGGCCCCAGTACTTTGCGACTGACGTATGTATGACGATGAAGGGGAACCTGACAAACCTACAGACGACAAACAAATTATCATAGAAATGTTATCTTAAATTGATAGTAATAAAGACGACTTTTGTTTTAAAGCTCCGCATGATAAACTTGCCCAGGTGGAGGCAGCTTAATTGTTTTTTTTTCTTCCTAATGAGGCACAAGTGGTTGACAATGGCTGTCATTGTGTCATTGACTTTGGAACACTATTTTTTGTTTTCCCGTTAATTTGTCTCTTATTAATTTCCGTGTGTGGAGCGGATGCGTTCAAGGAATACAATTGGCGTTGCATATGAATTGTGTTGGTAAAATGAATGGTATTTTTGCTGACTTGATTTTATTTTCGTTAACAATGAAGAATTTATTTTACAGGAGACACAAACTCAATTAGTAGACATACCACTATTAGTTGTTGATAAATATAAGTAATATAATTTTTTTTGACTATTACTTCTAACAAAGTATTAAAATCATAACGGTCTTTCCATCTAGATTGCGATATAACAAGTTTATAATCTTCTTCAATTATTTTGATGCGAAATCAAACCTTTTTTTTGTCAAATTAAGTTCTCCACGCTTGCATGTTTACAAAACTGATTATACTTTCTCGCAATAAAAACTATCTCGTAATTTATTTAAAGGCAGTGACTAAACTATTAAACAATATCGATTGCTTCAGGTTCAGCTACATTAACAAGCAAATCACGGCCCAGACTGGCGACTGTAGTCCTGACCGTTGCAGCCTCGTTAGCGCACTGCAAACAAATTTGATTACCTAACGAGAGCGAGTTAGACGTGTCCTAACATTTGTGCAAAGACTGGCTGACTTTTGAATGGATTTGAATCTTACTAATGTAGAATAGGGTGGAGTTTTAGTTGGTGGTGAGGTTAATGATGAATGAGATGTTGCCGAAGTTTGGGGGTTTGAAAACGATGATGGTATAAGTTTTCGATAGATAAGTTGAATTGACAGGACTTTGAAGATGCTTTCACAGTTATTTTGGTGTTTTGTTTTGTAGCATTCAGCCATGTAAGTATAAGTATGTATATAAATAATTCAGAAATAATCAGCCTTGTGAAAGGTTTTTTTTAATAAATATAACCTAATCTCGTTTTGGTTGCGGATTTTCAAACTCGGAAAAAATCGTACTTTTAATTTACATTCCAACTATAAAAAAGTAGATAAAAAAAAAGTAATACCTCGCGTAGGATTAACAATTATTTACTTGTACACTTCCAGTAATCAAAGATTAAACCAAAACCCTGGTTACCTAAGTCCCGTCATTGAACTCTCAAAAACTTCACAATCGGTATGATTTGGGCCACCTGACACAGCGCGCAATTAAGAGACATTGTCCTGTATAAATCTTTATTTGTCTGGCAACCCCGGCTTTTACCAACATTCTGACAACTCAGCACTCATTAACCGTATAGGACACTGTATGAGGTGCGAGTTTTTCCAGTTTTTTGTTGAGTCCAAATTTGTTGGGGAACCTGATGTCAGCTTAATTTTGGCAATTGTTTTCCATGTGTTGGCAAATTTACGCCTCCCAGGACCAAAGAAGTTGAAAAATGCTTAGCTCTCTAATGAATGAACATTGAATAAAATCTGCCTCATTTATAATTTTGTACTCATTAGAAGAAAAGAAAGAGTTGATAGAGTTTTGTGTGCTAAGCAAAAACCAAAATTTTTAATGGTTACGACTTTTATTTCCATAAAACAGAAGCACGTGCCAAAGCACACATACCTGAACCCACATTTTGCTGGAAAAGTATAAAAATATAAAAGTTTAAATTTAGAACAGCCATCCTGAATTGCCTGGGGCAGTGCGATGTGGCGGCAAACTGGCGAGCGCGCAAATGCGAACACCAGACTACTAAGTAAGGATACCTCATTCTAATGTGGTCCTTTTTATATTTACGTACATATATGCTTATTATAAAGAATTTTTGGAAAAGCGTTTTTTTTTCTGGATGACGCAACTTTGCAAAATGTGCTTAAAAGCGCTTTTCAGTGAACAGCATTTACGTTAGACTCGGTTAGATGATAGAAAAGTCAAATACAACAATGTTATCAGATGATAGCAAACAATAGAGAAAATAGAGAGCAAAAAGTCTAATGTAATATGAAATGTAATGGAATGATTTATTTTGCGGCGTCGGTACTTTGGCAGTCTCACTTAAACATTCCTAGAAATACCGTTTCAAAAATACAAACGAGACCAAATTCCACATACAAAATTACATTCACAAAAACAATTTTGTACACATTCGTTGAACTCAGTATGACAGTGTCACATCGAGGGGGCGGCGCGACAGTGGCGGCACGAAACATGAAAACTCGATAAATTTTAAAGTGCTCGTGCCCTTTACGCCCGCAGCCATCCGTCCGAAATCTGCAGCCGAAACGTACGAATTTCGGCAACTTCATTAATATTGTACGGATCGCTTTATTGTTTTCCGATTTTTGAATTGAAATGGTGATGGAAGTTATGAGACTATAGTGAAACAAAAATGTTTTGTTTAATACCTTTTATATGAATCATATATTCATATAAATTACGTAATACTTGAAACATTGTGAAAGTATACTTATATTAATCTCGTACAGATAGATTTACCAAATTTAAATAATTGGTAGGTACCTTTTGATTTAATCAACAAACTTAGTCAACAGAAAGTAAATGCTAAGCAAGGCACATTTAAATTAGTAGTTTGTAACATTAAATCATAAGAAAGTATCCAATTAGTATTTTCTTCCTATACCAAAACAAATTTCCTTTCCAACGAAAACATTTTTTCAGCTTATCACACATCTTGATTGCTACATTTTAAGCCTCTCAAGCGTAAAAATTAACAAAACAAACACAGCATGTCGCCCAATTAAAGTTGAAATACATACTTTTTACATGTAACAAGTTTGTAAGCTCAAAGGGTACACGTAACTACAACAAAAAACCGTTAAACTGTGTCCCATGTCAAACCACCATTGTGAGTTGGCATGTGAGAACAAAAACCAACCGCATCGTTATAACATAGTACTTTGTTCCTAGCTTCCGTCTTAAACCAAAGGCTTATTACCCCAACTTTGCCTTCATTACATGCTGTTTATTTCACTTGTTTTATAGCTTTTTTACTTGCAATTATGTTTTCTTTTTACGGGGCGACTTTCTAACTTGAACGGGATGGTATGAATGTGTTATTTACATTTGTGTTGTTTCTTCTTTTTTTATGTTTGTTGAACTCATTGTACGGTAAAAGTTTTTTAATAGTGTAACACTGATAATGTTTTTTGAAAGGTATTTTTGAACTTCAGGTATTCATTTTGAATATGTTGTTATTTTAATTGAATGCTCTTCGCGTAAGGTGTGACTTGTCAGAACAGATAAAAATACTTTAATATCTACATAAAATGTTAGATAAAAATTTCTTAGTCCTCACACCACAGTGTAACAGAAACAGTGTCAAAATTGATTCAACTTGACCTATGTTAATGTTTAAATGGTAATACCATTATATGAACAAATAAGAGGAAAATAATTCCCAGTATCTTAAGATATACGTCACTGGCCATAAAATACTCACTTTACGATTAAAAAACGAAACGTCAGTCGTAAAAATAAGATCAGTAATCGGACCTTATTGCATCAAGGGACATTTTTAGGCGCGGTTTATTCATTTTTTTCCGTCTGTTTCAAATTAAAAAGCAATAATTCCATCGCAACGCGGTAGAACAACTCACTGGCATGATTTATTTGATCGTAAATTACAAAGTAATCTTTTGTTATTTCTATAATCTGGTACTGTTCAATATGCTTGTGCTTTTTTGTGGCTACATAACATTATTACTGAAAAACACTTATTAAAAGTTGAAAAAGGTTTAATGTAAATATGGTCGCGACCAAGTCCCAGAATACAGCGACCTCTGGCATACATGGGAAGACGGTGATTAAGAATACACGGAGGTCTAGGTAGGTCTATAACATGACATCAGTTACAGGTTTTGCAAATTGTGTGTGCACATAGTGACAAATATTACATTTCAATATAAATACTTTAAAAAATCTTCCTAATACAAAAGCAACCTTTTCAAGATCGTATTTAAAAAAATCTCTGACGCAATAAAGTGGTCAAAACAATACAAGCTCATCTGCTGGTCGCGAGGTGGCGGCAGTCGCCGGCGACACTTTTCACGCTCTAATTAAAACTTGAGATTCATTGTGCTAGCTTTAATTTCATTGCGCGCAGTCTTCGCGCAGATGACGGGTGTGCCCCGGCCCTTACTCAGTAAACTTTATAATTAATAACAATCGCAGATAATATTTTATTGTTGGAGATAGGTAGGCGTTTTGTTAATAAATTAGAAAGATTGCAATAAATTGCTATCATTAGTTATAAGTAGGTGTCTAAACTGGTTATTTGATTTTAATACAGTATAAACAAATGTAATTCTCTCAAGTTTTGTTTCATAATTTCAATTAAACTAACGACAGATACAATACCAAATTTTATAGTAGTTTAGGTGTTAGGAATTGCCGACAATGATTCTCGCAAGAACCCTAAAGTATTTATGTTCCTAACAGGAAAATTAAAATTGACACTCTCGAAGGTCTTAACGCGAAATAATTTTTAACATACCAGTATTACTTTACGTTAGTCATAGATCAAAATACTATAATAGATAAGTAATTACATGTAGTAACGTCTGCCTACAGCCTTGGAAGGTAGAAAAGTAGCGGAAGCAAAAATTGCGGGCATTTGTCAAAGTCCCCTCCGCGGAAATGGTGCATAAATAAAGGTCCAGTTAAAAAAACTATATGACCCCTACCAACGTGATTATGTTATCTCACGAAAAGGTGTGAATTTAAAACAGGATATTGACCGTACTTTTTATATTGATGATGATATTATTGTCTAAAGTTATTGCCATTGACGACATGGTCGGCGCAGTGATTAGCTTCCTGCGCTAGGTGTCGCGAATTTGATTCCCGCATAGAACAAATATTTGTATGATATACAGATAGTCGTATATAATTCAGAAATTTTTAACTCGTAGTCCGTTAAAGCCACTGGGAAAAACACTAAGGATATTGTACAAATATTTAGGCAATATTTTGCAACAGGGCTCTACTTACCCAAAATAGGTATATCCCCATGAATTTAACAGCGCTTAATATTTTATTTATCTCATTTATTCTAGTATAAAGCTTGCAATCTGCAGCAGACCACAGAAAAGCAGACCAAAGAATTAAATTGCGTTTAAAATATCATTACCAAAATAATAAAAACAAAACACAATTACAATATTTCGACATTCGAACATTATTCCGAAACTTGCATAAACAAACGTCACTGTCGACAGATGTCACTTTTTGCAGTCGCGACAACATCGCGTGTCTTCGAGTCGCCCACGTCTGTATCGAAAAACGTAAAGTAGGGGCAATGATCTATCGCACATTTTTACGAAATAAGCCATAAAATTGGACAGTCTACGTTACATTGTCTGAACGTTTGTGTTTATATCCAGAGTATTTTTCGAAGATTAATGCACAAAAAATATGGATTCTATGTAATGGCTGGTTTTAAATTGGTGCAGTTTATTACATTTGTCCTCTATTATAGACGGTATTTTATTTCATCTAACATTTTCTCTTTTGATTTGCCAGAAATTGGTTGAGAACTCATTAGCAGGCAAAGTACAAAATTTTTCAATCATACATTTATGAAGCAGTTTATTATGAGAATAATATATAGAGAACATATTTCAGTTCACACTTTTCATATTTCATTCAACTCTTAATTAATTTGAGTTCCATGGACAATTTTGTGACTAATTTAACTTTTATAGCCAAAGCGTTGAAACACAAAGCCTGCGAGAAAATAATTTGCAAATTATTCCTAAAATACAACATCGTAGGCACGGGAATTCACACGAATACCGAAACCCTTTAATTAAGCCGAAGCATTTTATGTCCATCACCAAAAAATTAAAAAAATACAACTCCGATCGAAACTGCAGTCCGCTGCAGCATTATTAAAATACCGCAGAATAACCCTACAAATGAAGCGGTGGTCCACTTGATTGATTTATAGCACATGCCGTCGACGGACACGACACGTGTTCGGTAGCAACACGCACGTGCCCGTTTAATTAATTTAGCTGTTGATACTGTCCTAACATAAGAAAAACAGTTGCAGAAGGGTGACTAAATAAACTAAATAAAATACAATCGCGCACACGTCAAACGATATAATTATCACATATAATGTGCAACTTAAATAACTGATTGGTATATGACGTTCAATAACTTGAATCTTTCGAAGTCCGATTGGTTTTGCCACAAAAACTGTCAATAATTCTCTACAGTATCTGACTACTAAAAACACTGAAATTGACTGAAACTGAAACTGATCTAGATCTTGATGACATTTTTTTACATTTATTTTTTTAACCACTTTTTCTTTTTAGTGATGAAACAATGTTTCTTTTTTCTTACGCTGGAGACTCAGCATAGTGATTGACTTTGAAAGGTACGTTAACGATATGTTGTTAGGAGTTGATCTTCTGTTTCGATCTCAATTAGTGGTAATCGTCAAGGGTTGTGGGATGGTTGTCGGTGACCGTTGTTACATTGACACGTGGTTTTTTGTAGCAATTAAATGAAGGAGGTTTTATTGTCCTGCAACATTGTTGCGATCCCAAGTGATCGTAAAAAGCTCAAATAACTTTATTACCGAATGGTTGACTGCAATTTTAATTCATTATGTACAAATGGAAGAGACCTAAAGTATACAAAAGTAGGGTTAACGGTCTATTGCTTGAATTTAACTATCAATTGTTTGTTTGTTTTTGTTTGTTTGTTTTTTTTTTATATACATTGCCCCACACTAGGATTTCTCCTGTATCGTGGGTACAGTTTACAAACATACATGTCACATGCACAAACAACCAGACCCGAAACAACTATCTGTAGATCATACAAATATTTGTTCCGTGCGGGGATCGAACCCGCGACACGTAGCGCAGAAAGCTAATTGCTTAGCAACTGCGCCAACCGTGTCGTCTAATTTACTTGGATGTGACAAATTGACAGTAACATGCTAGAAGTAAGTACCTAAGTAAGTGGGTATAAAATGAACAGATAGGATGCAATACAAAGCACATTCATCGAAGGGTTAGGCAGAGGAGTATTATTACACATCCACATTTCTCCTAATATTTTATTGAGTGCTTTTTAATAGGGATCGAGTATAGGTTCGCCTCAAGATTACTATTTCGGACAATGGAAATAGTCCCATCTAATGGGCATAATTGCAAATTCCAGATTGCTACTGCGAATTTCAGAAATTCCCAGCAACACTTCCCGATCTGGGAATCTTACCCAGGACTCATGGTCGGCACAAAAGCCAATTTTCATATTCGAAACTGCGTACGTTTACAAAATAATCAGAACGCTAAACTTAAAATTCGGCTTAAATATTCTTTTTATCCAAAAAAAACAATGTTCACTTACGTATAAATATCTTATAAAGAATACTCTATCTATCTATCAATCTATCTATCTTAATATATATAATTCTTCTGTATGTGTGTTTGTCACCTAACTCCTCCTAAACGGCTGGACCGATCTGGATGACATTTTGTTTGTATATTTCAATGGGTTTCTGGATGGTTTGAAAATACAATTGGATCCGGTAGGTGGCGCTGCGATCGAGTTCTAAAACAGGTTCAGGCGGGACAACGTCCGCTAGTATGTATATAAAATTCTTTTTTTTTCTGCTTTAAAAAAAAGACGTTGATAGACCCCACATTAAGAATAATTCCTGTATCGTGGGTGCGTTTACAAACACATATATTCACATACACAAAGACCCAGACCCGAAACAATTATCTGTAGATCATACAAATATTTGTTCCGTGCGGGGATCGACCCGCGACCGTGTCTTCTAATTAAACTTACTATTCATAACAAGAATCGAAAGAGAACGTAAAAGTAAATTCCCACAATTCTTACAGCCTCTAAGGATCCATTTAACTGTAATATCAAGCATCACAACTGTTACATTACGAGTATAATAACAATAATACAACAATGGGATCAGCAGTAACAGTAATCGTAACGGGCTACTTTGGACGTCATTATCATAACACTTGACTCAAAATTGGTCTGACAGTCAGACAAGATATAACAATGATGGAAATAATATTTTAATGTTATCAGGCATTTATTGTAAAATATCCCTGTTTTTATCCGGTATCATTATAATAAGACATTTGCTAAAGTAGAATTGAAAAAAAAAAAAAAAAAAACAATTTTCAATTAGGCTCAAAATCATTCATTTGATTTACATCATATAATCTTGATCCGATCTTACTTTATCAACTTATTGCTTGTATTTGCGCGAAGGTTATAGCCATAGTACAATTAACTTACAATAGGTGGTGCACGTGTCGTACCGGCAAATGTATTTGAAAGAGCAAATTTATTTCTTTTAGTATTATATATAAAATCTATAATAAATTTATCTGAAGTAATATCTTTCTTTGTCAAGCCATAAAATAAGTTCAAAAAGTCAGCCTTTGCCAATACTAAAAAACAGATTTTTACTTCACAAATAAATGAAATTAAATATCTATACTGAATGACTTACCTTTTGAAATCTGCAATGCCATTAATGCAAAAAAATTGTAAAATTGTAAAAAATATTTCCTAGCGTGTATGTGATCTGTACTACTGTGTATGTGTATTATTATTATGTACCGAGATGTCGTGTCTGATATGTATATCACTGTTAAACCCGCGATGGTTTTTGTGATATATATGTAAATTATCCATGTAAAACTAATTATTTGATCAATAAAAATAAATAAAAAATTGAAGAATCTGTTAATGAGTTCACGCCATTAAAATTTTAAAGCAAAATCATATCGCGTGGATCATACAAATATTTGTTCCCGGGACTCGAATCCGCGACACGTCGCACAACAGTC
This sequence comes from Shargacucullia verbasci, assembly GCA_947562105.1. Taxonomy (NCBI): domain Eukaryota; kingdom Metazoa; phylum Arthropoda; class Insecta; order Lepidoptera; family Noctuidae; genus Shargacucullia; species Shargacucullia verbasci. The sequence goes on from OX387287.1 coordinate 2,877,182, forward strand.
AGATGACAAAAACAAAGAAGAAAACCGCCATAATAAAAGTATGATTGAATTCGAAACATTCAATAAAGTTATTTCAAGCAGGATGTTAAGTTAAATGGGGGGAGGAACTTTAATCATTGGCACGGACACTCCCGGGAGATGTTTTAAGTATAAACGATAAGTTAAGGCCAAACTCGCGAAAATTGTTTTGTATCGCCACGCTTTTCTGTAAACAGGAAAATGGGGATATTGTACATTGACACGTGCTTGTTCAAATCTATGAATGTAAGGTTTCCACTTTTCTTTTTTTATATAAACCTTGCCCCACACTAGGAATTATTCCTGTATCGTGGGTGCGATTACAAACACGTATATTCACATACACAAAGACCCAGACCCGCAACAACTATCTGTAGATCATACAAATATTTGTTTTGTGCGGGAATCGTACCCGCGACACCTAGCGCAGCAGTCGATCTCTAAACCACTGCCCCAACTGTGCCGTCTGTTTCCATTGTTTTTAATGATAGTGTAATATTTAATTCTCGAAATATGACGGAGGACCGCCTGAGGGCAAATATAAGGTCAGCATAATTCTGATATGTACAGTGCTGAACTTAAGTCTATCGTTGTTCTACCTTTGAAACATCAACCACTCGTCACTAGTTTCTAGTACAAAATTGAGTGAAACAAAACAGTACTAAAGTTTTTGATAGAAATTGAGCTACCTACCTTTAAAATTGTTATTTAAACGACTTTATTTGCGGAGACTTCCCTTTAACAGTGCGATGCTAGGAGCGTTGCCAATACAATCTAAAGAATCGAAAGAGTCCAATATTGAGTCTTATTGTCGGCAGTATTTAATTATTGTGGACAATCTACCAAAAACTGATACTGAGCATGAATTTACTGTAGCTTACGGTAGTTTTATACGTATAATACTTAACTGAAATGACGAAATATATTACTCATAATATGTCGAGATATAATGTTAACTGAGATCTAAAACAACACGTGTAATCTGGGAAGTAAAATGTGGAATTATGACATTGATATAGTTAAATGAAAATAATTTGAAGAGGACATAAAAATAGAATAATTTATGATTATGATACCAAGTTATCAAGTATAGATAAAATAATGAAGGGAAAAAGAGAACATAACAAAACTAGCGTAGTGTTATTGAAATTAGAAGCAATGTTTATGTATTTTCAAGTTTTGTAGCCAGATCTAATATTTTCTATTGAGAGAGATCTAGTCATCATGACGTCATTATCTTTTGAAACCGCAGCTGTAAACAATTATCGGATACGGATTAATTTCGTGTTTTATTTTGCAGCAAAAACAACCAACGCTTACATTTTACACCACATCTAAAACCGCAACGTCTTATCGAGGAGTTCGATGGTCGAGAGCTTCTCGAGACGGCGCGATCCCCTTACTAATGTTCATTGCCATTGTTTCTGCGCCACTGGTCCTCAGCCAATGGAAAAATAGAAGAAATGCGATAACAGAAACAGAACAAAGCCTAGCCTCTCTGTGAAATATAAGGCCGCGATTAGGTACATCCGAACGCGGACTCAATTTATAGAGAGACGCTGCAATCTCTTTTGCTTTTTTTTTCGTCTTTGATACGTGTCTAATGGAATTTATTTTTAAATGGTGTGCAGTCTTAACTTTGAGTGTAATCGTAGAGGATCACAATGTGAGCTGGATGAAGGCTCTTTGAGATTTGATTTTCGGATTGTTGGTACGGATAAGTTCACTTCTCGTCTAAGGCGTAAAAATACGAGTAGTATGTGATTTTTTATTGAACACTAAAGTACTTGTAATTTAAAATTGCAACATTTTAGTACGGAATTTTAGATAAATAATTTTGTAGAATTCCAGCTACAGGAACCTTGCCTCTTATTGAGATTGCTTATTTCATCACTGGATTAGAGCCGACGCAACTGTTAGAAGTAGAAGCAGTAGTTTTATGGCTGTGAAGAAGATACGTTGCATCAAACTGTATCATCTTAAGATTTAACACATTATGCGCAATATCTAACAGTTCAGCTGCCAAGTCTATACTTGTATCCGAGTATTGCTAAATGACCATGTTTATCATCTGACATTTACGAGAAGTGCTGATGTGTCTCTCAAACATAACAGTTTAATTATCGTATAAAATAAAGAATTTGACCACCCATTAAAACGTCGACTCCGCAATTTTTCCCGACCATCAGACCTTAAGATAGAACAAATAAGTAGTACTAGGATTTAATATGCCATAAACTATAACGACCTATAACATTATATTACTGAAATATATATTTTAGACTTTATGACTTTAAAACTAGAGGTGAAAATCGTATTTAGAATCCGCAAATTGAATATGGTGTGGGTGACAATGCGACAACGAAAATTTTACAAGTGTGGAAAAGTGTGTCACTGAAAACTTGTCCTATTGATGTAAGAAATAAGGTCGTGGTGAATTTGCTTGGTGGTTTCCTAGTTGTTTATGTTATCCTGGTACCAGGAGACAAGTCCTGAGTGCATAGCTGTCCTTGCAGCAAGCTTTATGTCTCTGCGAAGATGGTGGGAAGCTTCTTAGCGCTTCTCAGTAAAATGCTTTCCTAGTACATTCTCATATAGTTTTACTGAACTCCACATAGCTTTACATTGTGGACTTTGATGTTCGTTTTAAATGTTCCTGTTGATAGAAAAGTTGACGCGCCGCGAAGTGGATGGTTGACTGAAATAATAACGAAAAGGTTTATTAGCGATGTGACTCAGCACTCGTTGCTATGTTGATGATATTATTTTGAAGTCCAGTCAGAATAGTAACTTGCTTGTATTTCCCGAAGCGAAAGCACAGAAGTGTATTATTGTTTGTACAATATTTTTTTACCGTAGCTGTTATAAAGTTCGACGACACGGTTGACGCAGTGCCTAAGCGATTAGCTTCCTGCGCTACGTGTCGCAGGTTCGATCCCCGCACAGAACAAATATTTGTATGATCTGCAGATAGTTGTTTCGGGTCTGGTTGTTTGTGCATGTAACATGTATGTTTGTAAACTGTACCCACGATACAGGAGAAATCCTAGTGTGGGGCAAAGTTTAAAAAAAAATAGAAATGAGAATAGAGAGAAAGAGAAAGCCTATGTTAAAGGGCGTGAACGGGAAGAACAGAATAGAATAATACAAAAACACTTTGCCCGACCCGGGGATCGAAACCAGGCCCTCACGTGGACCTTGCGACTACTAGACCAATGAGTCATTCAAAGTCAGTTAAGTCTATTGAGTCAGAGATTGCATCGATAGCAGTCAGACGGTGACTGATGAAGATTGTTGATGATTAAGAGGTCGTGAATTCAAACCCTTTGGGCTGTCTGTTGAATACAATATATTAGGTGTTAACAAATTGGCTCCTTTGTATAAGTTTACTCACACATCTGTCTGCCATACAATTAAGGCATATTGACGAAATCGATATGCCTCTAGGTTCTGTTTATCATCAATCACATCACTACATCAGACGAATACTGCAAACAGACCATTGAAAATAAAATCATAAATTAGAAACTGTGATATTTTTTATAGATCTCTCATAGCGTTTGCAAACGCGGCTCTTTAATGTGAAGTGTCCTGGGTATTGCACTTTTTTTTTAAGGAAATCCTCAGTTGCCGCCCGGAGTCTGAAATTGTGACTGGTATTGAATCCACAGCATAGTTAATACTTACATACTTGTATTAACATAAAAACAGTTATCCACTTACAAACTTTCACCAACCACATACCTGAAAATAAAAAAAATAATACAATTAAAACCGGTTCCGGTCCCATTTAATTAGGTCAGTTGGTGGGCCTTTATTTAATTACCGAAAATATTAAATTTTCCGTGTCGCCAAGTTATGGCTTTCACATGCAAATGTGACGCGTACCGGGATGAGTACTCGTGATGTACTGGTGGACTGGTGTGGAGAACTTTTGAATTTATTAATTCAACTAGTGACGCAAAGTCTGCTCTAAAAATGCTCTAAATCAAAATTCAGACGGCATGTTATTGAATGTCTATCTGTGAATAAAACATTGAATGTATGTTAGTCCCATTATATTTATATTTATTTCTGTAATTTATGTAAAAAAATGTAATCAAATAATTTTTAACACAAAAATTTGGTAAATGTTATATTATAATAAATCCTCCTCCTCCTGACAGGAATTTTATGCACACACTCGTATAAATTTAAATGAAATGTGATTTAAATTAATTATTTTTATCATAAAATCTGGATATAGGCCTGGCCCAAATTACACTTTGACATCTGATGTTGGCTCCCGTGGATGTTCCTTATAATATTTTGTTTAAAACGTATTATAAACGTATTTGTATTACCTAATCCCTTCAAAAGTATTAATTAAAGCTATTATACAAATGCTTGGACTTTGTGATTGATCTATGACGGAATTACAATTGCAATTACAATTATATAAAGAAGCCTACCTATCTATCTATCTTTCTATCTATTTATATATATATAAATGTGTGTATGTATGTTGCCTATGGACTCCAAAACGAATGGAGAGATTTTAATTAAATTTTTAGGTGATCTTCAGATTATCCCAGAGTGTGATCCTGTAAAGTTTGGTAGCGATCTGATCAACAAACAAATTCTTTCTTGGCTTATTGTCAATTGCTATACTTAGATAATATAAGTGCTACCCGTGCGAAGTCGGGGTGGTTCGCTAGTTTTCTATAAAAATCTTTTACCAAAGTTCCTTCTTGCCAGTCCCTGTCGCTCTATTTGACGGCACGGTTGGCGCAGTGTGTTGAGAGATCGACTGCTGCGCTAGGTGTCGCGGGTTCGATTCCCGCACGGAACAAATATTTGTATGATCTACAGATAGTTGTTTCGGGTCTGGTTGTGTGTGTATGTGACATGTATGTTTGTAAACTGTACCCACGACACAGGAGAAATCCTAGTGTGGGGCAATGTTTTAAAAAAAAAAAAAAATACAAATACAAAAATACTCTATGAACAAGGTCTCCGTATGTCCGCTTTGTGCGATGACAGACTTTGATGTTATATTTATTTAGTCTCTGTTATCAATTCTCGTTGGCGGAGAGTAATTTGCATCAATATGAAGCTGGAACTCACCGCGTTTGTGCTTTACATTTCAATAAACAGTTGAATATTGATAATTTGTGACATACTATTCTGTGTGATGATTTTATGTAAATTGTGATAGGTGAGAAGTGTATTTTGGTTTATTCCTTTTGAATTTAAAGCTCTTTAAAGATATATTAGTGTTGCTATTATACTCGGAATTATAAAGGATGTTATAATTTTTGTACGAACAAAGACCAACCATATTGAAGTCTGATACTCAGATATTTAAAATATTTGTCAGTTTATCTTGTTCTCTCTCTGTTACCTAATTTACAAAAATGTTTTATTCACTATCTCTTATTCTTATCCAACTGAATTTTGCAACCTTTTACATTTTAACTGCCTCATTTGTCTAGTGGTCGTAAGGGTTCGATTCCTGGGTCGGGCAAAGCGGTATTGGATTTTTCTGTATAGACAGCCTCAGTAGCAGCACGAATTTTGGAACTGTGCCCAGTCGACGGCAAAAGGCTCGCCCCTATTACATGGGACTTATTCGAACTTAGGCGAAATATGGGTGCATAATAGTACACCTCTGCCTAACCTTTCAGGGTTACAGGCGTGATGCTATGATATATTATGTTATGTTACCTTTTAAGATAGGCATGAAACAATAATAAAACATGCTATCCACACTAACATTTGAAAATTCCATCAAAACTTGTTAAAAGCGACGATGTAAGTTTTAAAAACAAAAAATCAAATTAGCGAAACTTTTTTCGAACATCGAACTTCAAGAGTGAAGATCTAAAGGAAAGTTGCGAAAGAAAAGTTAGGGTTGTCTTCGGAAAGCGTTCTATTGTCGCGCGAAGGGATAAAGTTTGTTGTACACCATTTAGAGGTGTTAAAAACAATCTATGACGCTGAGCGTCCGGGTTAATGCTGTGTGCCGCATGGCCTGAAGTACCGGGACATGTTTGCACCACTGTGCTGGCCAGTACTATTGGTTTCACGAAATGTAAGTGCTTTTTTCTGTGGTAAGTACGGTACGCTAAAATTTGAGTAGTTTTATATGTTTTCAAGTAACTTCTTCAAATGTTTGTTTTAGGTTCAGTGTCTTGATTTTTGTGTTAAGGCAAGGCGAGGCTTATTAAATAAACACCTGTCTCACAAAAAACATCTAGTAGAGGTTCATTTCAAGACTAGTGCTCTTAAAGAGTCAGATAAACCTTCGGGCTTCTTGCTGGTTATGGCTGGCTTATTTAGTTCTAAGTTTAGGACGAAATCTGTGTATGTTGCTTTGTATAATTGTCAGTCCTATAAGTGGAACTGCAGTGTCAAAATTAATTGATCGAAGGTTTATAAAACAGAGAACAAGTAAAGTAAAATAACAATTCATTAAAAAAGCGAACAATTCGACCGAATGAACGAGAACCGTTAGTAATTCCAAATGTTTCAAGTAAAGTGCACTCTTGAACGAACGAAATGAAAGTTTCGTTCACCACCGTCTCTCGTTATTCAACCATTTGATTTATTGTTTTTGGCGCGCATTTGTTTGCTATTATCTCTTTGAACTTCGTTACAATGCGCGATAATTTATGTATGTACGAGTTAGTATTAATTGCCCTTCAAGGCGCATATGGACAAAAAAAAAAGAAAATATTTACAGTACATACGATAAACGAACTCTTGATTGATTTTTTATGATTTCTCTCGTCTCCCTTTTCGTCTTGTAAACGAAGAAAGCCAGTAACAATTACAATATCAAATGGATGAGTGGAAACATTTAAAGTCACATTTGGATCAGTGGCTAGGCAATTAGGCTTTGGTGTTATGTAGCATCGGTTCGGTTCCTGCACGTGACAAATATTTAGCTCTGGGTATGTATGTATGTAAGAAATATGTATATTTGTATCACAATACAGCAAAAATCCTAATGCGGGCATGCAATGTTATTCTAAACGACTATGAAAATCTATTCCTATTGAAGTAATTAAATATTACCCATACCAATAGAAACCTTAGATTTGTGGTTGATTTTCTTTAAGCCTTCTGTGTTAAATCTTTAAGCGCGTACGAGCAAATTACACTTAATATCGCTCTGAACTGAGCGTCTATAGATATTGTAAAATCATTACAATTTATGATTTAGAATATGGCCACTGATTAGTTCACTATCTAATTATAAACGCGAATTCATATAATTAACATCCATAGTTTCATACAAAGTAACAAAATTGTGTAAGTAAATCCCGTCTTTCGTCATGTAGACACTATAAAGTTCAGTTGTATGTAATGTTACATACATTACATTCAAATGTAAGGACGCTACAAAGTAGCAATGTCGATGTTTACTCGGAAAATTTCTTAAGTTTGTTTATTTGTACCTTCATAGACACTCATGTGGAATTCAACGGAATATCAACATAAATATTTATAGTTGTCGATGCTATGATATTGTAATGAATGGTTGCAGTATGGAAGTCTTATGGAGACATACGTCATATTCAGTAACAACACGGTTGGCGCAAAGTTTGTGCGATCGACCGCCGCGCTGTCAAGGATTCGGTTCCCACACGGAACGAATATTTGTACGTAATGTAATATTTACAGATAGTGGTGGCGGGTGTTTGTCCATATGAATAATTGTGTTTGAAAACGCACTCATGATACAGATTATGGAACACTGAATCTTCAACCCATTATTTCAATTGCTGGATAAAGATCTTCTGATGGAAATAATTGGTCCTATCTTGAGCTGTAGAAATAGAACATAGTCAGATTCGATACCACCATTGTTGACTATGTATTTTTTTCATTTCGGGACGAGTGACTAGGCATAGATCTTAGTTATATTAAAATACTAGCTGCCGCCTGCGGCTTCGCCCGCGTGGTTTACGAACCCGTACATTTTTCCAGGATAAAAAGTACTTGCCAGTTACCAGACTATAATCTATCTCTGTGCTAAATTTCATCCAGATCCGTACAGCCGTTCTGGCGTGATTGAGTAACAAATATCCATCCATCCATCCATCCTCACAAACTTTCACATTTATAATATTAGTAGGATAGTAGGATAGGATAGGTACTTATGGACCAGGATCCGTATGAACGTAATTTGATTGCGTGGTTGGCGCAGTGGCTAGCTTTCTGCGCTTCGTGACTCGGGTTCGATTCTCGCACAAAACAAATATTTGTATGATCTACAGATAGTTGTCGCGGGTCTGGTTGTATGGGCAAGTGATAGGTAAGTTTGTTAAAACAACTGGAAACTGCTCATCATCTAAATTTCTAATCGAAACAAAACTATTTTATAACAGAACTATGTATAAATAACCTCAAACATCAAACCTCGTTTGACAGTTCTTATTTTTATTTTTCGAATGTTTATGGTTTTTTTTCGTAGTGTTTAATTCTCACTCGACGCATTGGGCCTTTTGTCTGTTGTATCATAAGTAATACAGTGTATGTGGTATATGGTAGGTATATTTTGTGTTACATGGTGTCAGTATATATCGAGTACATCAAAGGGAGTAAACCAGTATACAAATTATAATGTTTCAACACGTAGTACCGGTACAACCGGCTTGTATGGCAAATCAACCATTAGATACTATCGAGAGCCGTAGTAATATATCAGAGGATGATAATTGCACTGTCAGCGGCACAAAGACCGAGTACAAACTTATCGATTATAGGTGCAGTATCGATGTATCGAATGTCTACACCAGTTACAATAATTCAATGAAATGATAAACGATGAAAATTGAGTTGTTTAGGACTGGCAAAGACACGTCATGTTACGTACAAAACAAAATATATCATATAGGATAACACATAATATAGCATCACGCCTATATTTCCCTGAAGAGGTAAGCTGGGGTTTACTATTTTACACCCACATTTCGCTAATGCTGTTATTGAGTTCCATGTAATGCGGGGCGAGCCTATTGCCATCTATCGGGAACGATTACAGACTCCGTGGTGCTACAAAAAAAATCATACAGAAAAACCCAACAACATTTTGCCTTATCCGGGAACCGAACCTCATGCTCAGCAGTCGTCAAAAAATATAAGATACATACATACATACATACATACATAAAGTCACGCCTTTTTCCCATGGGGGTAGACAGAAACTACAGAACACCACGTGCTGCGATCATTACATAACACTTTTGCTTCATCTACATTCATGCATCGTTTCATACATAATGTGTTACATACGGTTGTGGGTACTGCGCACCTGAACTTTTTGAAAGACATCACCAATAAGGTCCGTATATGTCCTTCTAGGGCGTCCCCTCCTGGCGTTTCCACTACTAATATAAGATGTTTTCTACTAAACTCATAAGCCAGTTTGTTACAATTGCCCACACGTCAAAGCTTTGTACGTCCGAAATAGAATTCTTCCTTGCACAGAAATAGTATTCCTTATAAGAAACGATAATTTTCCTCAAATAAATCACTTATAGATTGAACACGGCATTTTGCTTCCGATCTACCATAAATAACTTGCATATCTACCACTTAAAAATAAGTTAGCGTTTATCCTTCGCTTTTGATGCCGCCATCATAACAAAATGGTTTCGAACGAACAAACGCTAGTCTAAAATGAGCTATGAAACTTTATAAGCGATCCGCCGAAAGCCTATGGGTATAAAGTGATGAGGGGGATGCGGCAGGTCCATGTATATTGGTGTTTTCGTGCCATAAATACTCGCTGAGGCTTCGACAATATTTCATTTGCTGTTCACAAATTTGGAATGACACTTATTAGTTCTTTTTAAAGTTTAATTTCGGATGTTTATTTTATACTGGCAGCAAATGATATTTGTTTACCAGTAGCTTTTAAATAGATGTTGAAAGAAGTCGACAGGCAGCTATCAAGATGTCCTAATAGGCGTAACGTATGCCAGAAATAATTTACAAATTACCCTTATGTCGGACTAGATTTCTGTTTTGGTGTTCGTAGCGTTTTTATAATTTATTTTTGGTTTGGATCATTATTTATTTTAATTTTCAATGAAGCTTCCGAGCTTCGAAATAAATCATTCAGTACGACTTGGTTTTGTTTGGCACGAAACAAAGTGAAATTGGTTTGTTGAAATATCTTGATCAGGCAAATTGATATGTTTAACAAAACACATCTATGCTTTGTTTCGAAAGCATTTCTTGTCTATAAACTAATGACATTATCGAGACAGTTGGAAAAAAGAGGAAACAGAGAAAATACTCTACAAGACGACGCACATTAAACGTCATATGAGACTTTTTTTTATGTGATAGGCGGCAAGCTAGCAGACGGATCGCCTGATGGTAAGCGATTACCGTCGCCCATGGACATCCGCAACACCGGAGGAGTCACAAGTGCGTTGCCGGCCTTTTAAAAAGGAGTAGTTAGTGTTTTCTTGAAGGTTACAAAAGGCCATTTGAAGAAATTGTTACAATGTAATGTTTCATTATTTAAATTCAGAATGTTGGAAACTTTATGGGATTCCAATAGAGGTGCGGGCCAACCGCGGCGACCGCGTCATTACGACTCGCAAGTCGCACGTGACAATTCACTCTTACTGGACTTCGTTACACGAGGATCACTATTGTATACATACCACTATACATCAAGCGTTATGATGTGAATGATACTTTATAATAAGAAGATTTTTTTGGGTACAGAAATCTCCTACTTGTATGTAGGAGATTTCTGTTCTGTGTTTTTAAGTATAGTTTTATAGTAGCCCGAGACTTTGTCTGCATGTATTTAGTATTTAATTAATTAGTGTTATGCTGTAATAGTAAAAATAAATCTACGTCCGTCTCCGTGACCCAGGCTACTGCAATGTAATATTGCATAACAATCGTTTCAGTGTTTTAATCGTGGTGAGGTAACACACAGACAGAGTTATCGACTTTCACATTTATAATAGTGTTGAGATTGTGTAAAAATAGAACGTGACCCCTGAGTTTGTTTCGGCGTTTCTTCTCAGGGGTAGCCACAGGAAATACTGACGCCATCTAGTTTAAAAAAGACGTGTAAAAGTGATTGAAATATTTTAATTCCAAAAATAAATAATATAAATTCATTTAGAATTTTTTTTTTTAAACTTTGCCCAAGCATGTCTCCTTTGTCGTGGGTACAGTTTACAAACATATATATCACATGCACACACAACCAGACCCGAAACAATTATCCGCAGATCATACAAATATTTATTCTGTGCGGAAACCCAACCCGCGACACCTAGCGCATAAAGCTAATCACTTAGCCACTGCGCCAACCGTGTCGTCTGTTTTGTGCTTATATAATATGCTAAGACATGATAAAATAAAACTAATTGTACATTTATAAATTTCTTATAGACCGTCCGAACTGTAAACAAATTTTTACAACCTAATTACCATTTTATATTCGTTTCTTTATCGGTAGGGGTTACATCTCTCTCTTATAATGGCTTTAGCAGATTAAGAATTTTACTTATAATAATTTCCTTGAACAATGTCCCTGCAAGTTGCACTATACCGGTCCTCACAAGTTAGTATAGTAAATTTTCAAGTGGCGCGTGGTTAGCGGCGACCACTTAACTCCTTTGAGCGATACTTAATTAACAAGTTTAGCAGCTACCCACTTAACTGGCGGACTCTGGATTAAGTATTAAGTAACTATTGAACACCGTGTGTGGTTTGGTGTTACTAAGAAAATTTATGCAACGATAGTTCTTACAAAAGACTTAAAAGCAGTTGTGTACGTCGAGGCTTTACAGAAAATATTCTTATCGACTTTGTAGTAGGTAACATGTTTGGATGATTTTTTTATTCTTCTATGAGATACTGTTTTACGAGTTTTTCGGATTCAGTATAAAAAAATCTGAACTAACTAATGTTTATAATAAACATCAGTTAGATCAGATTTTTTGATGACACAAACTTAGCTATCTCGATCTCCGAACTCAGGCGACTCGTGTGAGATGGAACTATAAGAAAATTAAGAGAGAAGTGGAAGTAAAACGAACCGGCGCGACTGGATGTAAGGAACTAGTAAAAGATGCGAGAATCAGCGCGACGTAATGTATGGAATTAACTTTAAAAGTTAGGAGAACCGGCGCGTCAAAAGAGTTAACTAACAACCGCGAGTTAAATGAAAACACTTTTACAGAATTTAAAGATGCGTATAACAATACGTACGATTTCGTATTGATAGGCGACAGTGCATTTTTTTATTATTTGGTTAGACAAAACAGCAGCCAATTAGCTGAAGCGTGTGTATTGAATACTTCATAGATCTTTTCTATGACAAGTCTGTTTTTAAAGGATTTCAGTGTGGATGCCGCTACAAGTATTCCATTAATAAATGTACTATAGCATTGACGCCAGTGTTTGCTTGTTTCATATAACAAGTTTATTTAGTCTAACTGAACTTTAATCACATGAGTTTTGAGGAATAGAAATAATAATGTTCAACACTCTAATATGGCTATAGCTTTTTGTATCACTGCATGTTGTATTGAACCCCTAAAAAAGGGGTGATCATCTTCTGCTCAACTCGTCCATACCCGTATTGTATGCTGCCTAAATATCTAGTAATAGACGTAAAGGCCAGCGATGCAGAAACTAAAGCCAAACATCACATCAAAATTATTTCAGTTCCAGCTTTACAAAGTAAACAATATGCTCCTTCACTTGATATTCAACGATATGTGACATGGCTGTTAGTCATTGCATTTAACCTTTCACGTCGCCTCCCCTCGAGGATATCGCAGGTTAGACTTGAATGTCACGGCACTAATGTAAGTGACTGCACTCCCATCGGCGACCGTGTTAGTTGTAGTGTGACGTGTTTAGATATAAAGCTGTTTAGTGTAGGATATGACACTTTTATAGGAAATGTTATTGCGAAACAAATACTATCGAAACGAATTTCAATATCTCAATCAAATCAATTGATTTCTTCTTTTACTTCAAAAGGCTATTCCACCCCATATTTGTCTCACATAAAACCTTACATCATTACAATCTGTCTGGACTTTAAAATAGACTTTGACTCCTGAGTTTGTTTCGGCGTTTCTTCTCAGGGATAGTCATAGGAAATGCCGACGCCATCTAGTTTAAAAAAGACGTGTAAAAGTGATTGAAAAATCCTAATTGCAAAATAAATAATTTCATTTCATTTCGATTAAAGTTGAAATTATTGAATTTTTAGATTTGTGCTATGATACCGCTGAAGTAGATTCTGCCAGAATTAATGAAGTATTGTGAGAAGAATGTATGAGAGTGGTAGAGAATGTATGGTTCTATTTAAAATAAACAAATACATTGGTAAATAAACTTAAAAATACCAAATACCAATAAACATGCATGCAAAATTTGTTAAACTGTTGGATCTTTTAAAGAAAAACCGACCTATTATAGTAATTCAAAACCACTGGAAAGGAATAAACGGCTTAACTTTTTGTAAATTCAGACTGTGGCAATTTTAAAAGCTTCTATTAAGATACTCCCGACTTTTTCGGAGCCGTCAGCATTTTTTGCGACATGTGACCGCATAATGACAGAACACAAAATAAAGCCAACACATGTGGAATCCCGCCGAACACTGCCGACAATTGCCGAACATGTTAAACAAGCGAACGACGTGGGTTCGGCACGTGTGACACTTTTTATGGCATTTTTTACATTGGTTAGCGGAGATGAAATTAACACGGCGATAGAATTTAGAGGAATGTTTGTTTATATTTGGCAGATGGGGTAAATATTGGGCCTACTACTGAGGTTGCTCGGTCGTGGAGGAAGATTATTTTAATCATCACGTAAAGCTGCTGCTATGAATTTATTGATGTACATCAATGTTGATGTTGTGAGTGAACATTCAGGGCTCGTCTTTGTCTATAGTGTAGGCACGTGTCAGATTGGAATTGCTCATCGCACGATGATTGCTCATAGTCAGTCAGTACTTGTGGTATCACGGCTGACTGCCCAGGTTGCACTGGATGTATTCAGGTAGGTAATGTCTTCCTTGCACCCTTTTGTTGGTGATGGATGATGTATTACTATCCTTGAGTATTCGTTTTTCCCATAAACTTTTGATCTAGGTACTAACGAAGATTAGGTAGGTACATGAAGACACATGTCGAGTGCAGAATAAACAATTAGAGAAATAATGTCTGAAGAGTAGATATTAACAAGACGTTTTTGAGGTTATATGCAGCTTTAATTACTAACCAATTTTACCAAAGGCAAATGCTACCAATAACATAACATACATAATTGAAAGAAACTCAAAGAGAATCTCTCTACCATACTGTGTTCATCACATCCTCAATATCATCACATAATAGCTAATTCCATAAATAGATCCTGCTATACAACAAACAAAATTTCGGATTAATAAAAGCAATGTCAACAAACAAAACAAATAATTTCTGAAATATAACGATTACTATTAGTATCTACAATGTATTTAAATATCAATAAAAATGATTTGTTGTTTTCCTATTTGTCAGAATAAGGTTTGTATGAAAGAATTTTTTTGGAAAATCCACTGTAAAATGTAGGAAATTTGGATGATATATTTGTATAAAATTTCTCATTTTCTTCAAATTAAATTGCACCCATGCGATGCCCCCCGGCTGTACTCGTACCATAAATAAAAATTAAATCAACTTTCTAGAAGGACGCAGCAACTAGGTGGACTGCAAAATTTTGACGATGACGAAGATTTTACTAATCAAATTGTATTCGTATCAATAACAGAAAAAAAAACTGGTTCAGTGTTTTCCCTCAGTTTTCAATTATAACGCCATCTACGTTCCAACGCCGGAACTAAAATTATCCCGTACTCCCTTCTTCCCGAGGGAACTCCCTAGTTCCTAATCTTTCCGCAAGATAGCGCTACTTGGATTCCATCATAGAGCTTTTAAGAATCTTGTGAAGTACAAAATAATGATGTCCCAAGAAGTTAGCTTGCGGTGTTATATAAGTACCCAAATCTGTACATAAATTATAACTCTTTAAGTATATAATTAAGCTACCAACTTTTATTATGAAAATATTAAGCACAGAGAGTAAAAAAACTGAGAACATTCAAGCCTAATTTTCCAGCTTTTTTAATAATTGGGTAAATATATATTATGTACCTATCTAGATAAGTGACCTTATCTACATTGTAGATTTAATAAATTAATATTACCTGCTGTTGATTCAGTAAACTAAATTAAATACTGTCCTGTTTAAAAACCTTTTTCGCCCTTTGCCGCGTCCAAATATTTCATTGTAACAACCATATTTTCTCAGTAATACTTTTTAATGTCAGGCATAAGATTTTTCTCGGAAGAATCACGGCGTCTCGGCTAAGACACAGCAAATCCAATGGATTAATGAGGGCTTTGCTGCTTTCTCGTCGCACCTACTCCTTGAGAAGATCTGACCCAATTTTCACAAACAGATTATATTTTTATGTTTTGTTGTTATTTTTATGGATTTCGTAATAACATAATTGAAAATAGAGAGCAATACGAGTGTCTCATCATGTCAGCTTTCATTACTACCATGCACATTTCAATTCAATTTTAATGTTCGTGCACAAGAATTCTCTGAAAATGAATATTTTAATCAAACTTTAACACACTACGATAACGTTCTGAAGAATTTAAATGTTCCTGATCCTGATACAGTACCTACTCAGAACACGAAGAATACGAACAATAGGATTGTAACGTTGGCGCCAGGGGCACTGGACCTTTTCTATTGCAAATAGGCCTTTTAATATCCGCTACATATTTTCATAACCACGACACGGTTGGCAGACTGGTGATCTTATAGAGAACTTACCAAAGATATTTTTGTAAAACAGCTACTATTTATCCTTATGAATTTTTCCTGGAATTTGCGCGCTTTCTACATTTATCTATCATAGTTAATTTGTTAGTGACTGCCTCACTGATCTAGTGATCGCAAGCGAACGTGCTAAGCTTACTGACACTGCGAGACTGCTGAGCGTGATCACCTCGGTTTGGTTCCCACATAATTTGATTTTTCTGTACAGAATTTATCAGTAACTACACTGACTTTGGAACTGTGCCGGTAACAGGCTCACATCCTATTTATTACATAAGACATACTAACAGCATCGACAAAATGTTGGTGAAGGTACAATAGTACACTTCTGCCGTACTCTTTGGAGAATACAGGCTTGATGATATGTGATGTTAATAATTTGCTAACCTGCCCAATCGGATAGCCAAAGTTGAAATAAAAATAACAAAGATTTTTATTGCTCCGTAGATATAATACTACCAATAATATCATTATGGATTCTCTAACTTGACAAATTCCGTACCAAAATGAGCCCCAATCAAGCGACGAGACCTTTATCAGAATTATAGGATTACCCTGGCTTTGATCTGGTAATTTCCTTTGTCACATTTATTAGGGCTAATCAAGTTTACAAATCGCAAATGAACGATGAAAGAATACTTAATAACCTTCCTGTAACTTCGTTACGAGTGTTAGAAAGCGCGATAATGATTCTTAATGAAACGACTGTAATCATTTCATTTAGAAACATTTTTCATAAGATTATTAATAAGGGCTTACGCAGACCATAAACAAGATTGTAGTTAGACAGAGACATAGAGCTAATTAATTATGTGAATATATTCAAATTCCTGAATCCCTCCCCCCTTAGTTCCTGATTTGGATGTCTGAAGGATGGGTATTATAACCGTGCTTACTATTCAAACTAGACACGAGCTTTCTTTCAGCTAAGAGCTCTTGTGGAACGACTGGCGCTTGGTTTTCATTGAAACTACTTCAGCTATTGGCTAGTTTGTTTAAATGCAAAATATCTATTAAACTAAAATGATCAAATCCAAAGCACGAAAACATTTTTCTCAGCATAATAATAAAGTACTTCTTCACTTTCACGCTAATCTTTCAGTGGCGGCCATACACAAAAGTGCCTAATTTTTGCGTCACCATAATTGGGTCAACGCATGAAGAAGCCTTAAAACCGAGCTTATCTTTAATGCACCGCTGATTACCATTACGGCCTACGAGTTTCTGCTTAAAATTCCCGTCACCACCCATCGTGACAGTTACGGCAGTGTCAAAGGCTGCGGACGACACGTGCAGTCCAACTCACAAGCCACGAGACGAGAGCACGCGACGAATACCAATGGTAGGCTCACGTGTGGCCGGTTGATCCGTGATTTTGGTTATTTCCTTATGTTCTTTCCGATTCTAGGAAGCCTATTGTTTATGTCACGATTTTATGGCACCCTGTGTGGCGGTGCCTTTGAGCCATCTTTTACCATCTTTACCGAAGGATCCGATGGTTTATCGTCTCGATAAGCTTGGAATCTTCTGTTGATTAGCTTTACGATCAATGAAGAGGCTGCTTTTTTTCTTATCTTCGCTATCGCAAGTAAGATACATTGGTTGTTGATGTTATTAAAACACAAGTTAGTTTTGCAATTAACGATACCAACTTGACGTGGAAAGCGGTGTCTTATTCTACAACACAAAAAAAGCAATAGCAACCTTTATCAAATGTCTTTAGAAATTCTTCATTCCATATATATTTACTTTAATATTCAAACAAGTAATCCATTTTCTCAACAAAGGAGCAGCATACAGCAAAAATATCAAGAAAGCTTATTCTGGCAACAATGAGGTGCGAGTTAAGTCGTAGTGGGGTTATTTTAATGTGATTGGCGCGGCCACCATCCTACCATCCACCATCCACGGCTGCCGTCCCCCGTCTCGTCGCATCACTGCATTATTAATGCATCCCTTATACGATACATACTGGTCTTAAAATCGTCTAGCATTATCGCAATAAAGGTGTGTTTGGACTTATCGGGAAATAGAAAAGCAACATAAATTAAACCTAATTCTTTGGAAATACGATACATTTTTGCACACGTACCTTCAGTGTTTTGTTGTACTGCAATACTTATAATTTGTACATACGAGGCAACATATTCATGCAACAAATTTTATTGACTTATTATTTAGATTTACATAGGGTAAATTGGGCTCAACATATAATAATGGTAGATTATTGTCTAGCTTATAGGTTGGTGATGGGCAGAAGCGTAAAGGGAACTTCTCGGCCGTAGCGTGATCAAAGAAGTGTACTTTATTTGAAAATGTCTATGAGAATGAGCTTTTGATGACATGGGAACAGTGGCTAAGCGATTAGTTTTCTGCGCGTCGCGTTTTTGCGTGGCACATGTTCTTGTACGATCTATAGATAGTTATTTCGAGTCTGGTTCTGTGTGCATGTGACGTGGATATTTGTAAACTGTACCCACGACATAGCAAAAAAATAAGTGAGGGGCAAATTAAAAATAATGAGCAGGAAAGATGCTCTATTTCAATAAAAAATAATATTTTTTAGATATCCTATTGTCATTTTGCTATTTGATCTACTTGGCCCTGTGTCACGCTATGTGCACGCTTCGTAACTAATTATTTCGCTGCATTTAGGAATTCCCTTTGCTTCGTCAAAGTCGGCGAAAATATTGAAATAACTCTTATTCAGAGGAGCATTGTTGTTTATATTAAAATAATTTTCTTTTGTCCGTAGCAAAGGATAGGATATTCATTAGACTTAACAAATATGAAGTCTAAATGATTAAGAATTTATAATAATGAACGTAATATTATTTTTCTTCAAATAAATTATAATTTTTTGACGTCACATTTACCTTTTGGTTGGCATAATGATGGAGTGAGATTAGATTTATATCTACTAGCGACCCATCCCGGCTTCGCACGGGTAGCAGAGCATATACGCCTTCATTTTTTTTTCTGTCGTAGTTTCGTAACAGCCTGTTACGTCGAGCATTAAAGCTCCCAGTCGGCATGATTTTTTCCGACATCTTCAACTATCATCGTCACATTTCAGTCAATTTACACAAAACCTTAACGAATTATACACCTACCACATGAATTACTCTGTATATTAGTGAAAACCGCGTGAAAATCCATTCAGTAGTTTTTGAGTTTATCGCGAACAGATAGACAAACGCGGCGGGGGACTTTGTTTTATTTTTTAATGTGTAGTGATGTAGTGATATGATCTACAATTAGTTGTTTGGGATCGGTTGTTCACGTGAGATGTATAATTGGTAAAGTGAAAGTGTTTTTGTTTCCAAATAAGGGTTAGCTTCCTTATTTGGGTCAATACCGATACTGGCCGTAATTAAGTTGATATTATAGTCAAAAAACATTTATTATAATTTTATATATTTATGCGTTATATTTTTTATATATTTAATCAGTTAGAATGTATCCCTTATTGCCGAAAAATAGGTGAGACAGCTGTGTCGGTAAATGGCACCAATTTTTTAAGGACCTAATTTATTTGGTTAGTGTCTTCAAGCACCCACATAATTCCATTCTATTTTGATTTGTTAAAAAGTCAGCCACCTACCTTACTCCCCAAACGAATAGAAAGACGTGGCTTGGAGATTGTATCGGGAAGATTCGCTGCAGTTTTGTTTTTGTACTATGGTACTGCCAAGCAATTGTACGCCATAAGTAATTATAATATCACTGTATATCGGTTTGGAGTTTATAATGCTTGTTCTTCTTTGCCACGGCAAAGGTGTAGTACCCAGAAGATTTTATTGTGATGATATTTCAACACGACACGGTTGGCACAGTGGTTGACAGATCGAATGCTGAACTACGTGTCGCGGGTTCGATTCCCGCACGGAACAAATATTTGTATGATATATAGATATTTGTTTCGGTTCTGGGTCTCCGTGAATGTGAATACACACCGTGCGTCGGAAAGCACGTAAAGCCGTTGGTCCTGCACCTGATCCCTCTCCGGTCGTGTCGGATTGCCGTCCCATCGGACTATGAGAGTGAAGAAATAGAGAGAGCACCTGTGTTTGCGCACACACTTGTGCTCTATAATATCTCCTGCGTAGTTGGCTAATCTCCGGTGAGATTGGCCGCCGTGACCGAAATCGGTCAGGAGGACATTATTATTATTATTTCAACATAGACAGATTTCACTAATAACCTCATTGAGTATCATATTCTTAACAGATGATTAAATATAAAACGTATCATATCATTATACATTATCTTTGTGGGGGCTTAATTCAAAACATTTAATAGCTACTGAGAATTTTTAAACAGCAAAAGGTCTTTTTGATACCCTTTATAATAAAAAAAGTTTTACAAAAGGCATTTTAGACGTTCTTTTGGGCACTGTTTTACGCCCTGAACCGAAAACTTTACTCATATATCAACACGACAATATGCAAAACTACCCGAAACCTATAGAAGCTAGCAGTGAGGTAGTAGCTTCGGTCAGCGCGAACATTCCACGCGCGGCTGACAATGCTACGCCTGAACCTTAATTGTACCGTGGGGTGGCGGGGGCAAATAAGACAATAGAAATAATTATTAGACTGATACCGGAGAATTCTGAGCTTTCACGCGGACAATGCGGCCTTCCCCATTGTCATGTATGAAAATCTAATTGAAATGAAACGTACAATATAATCTACATAATCTGAGGTTTAGGCACACAGAGTCCAAAAATTGGGTGGATGGTTATTATGTGGGAGTGGATTTTACGCTGGATTACACATGAAAGGTATGTTAGTGAAATTTTGTGATAATCTAGAATAAAAATCTTATGTAAAACGAAGTGAAATTTAAACTTTATGCTTAATTTTTGTTTCTAAATTTCTCCTGTACCAGGTATGGGTACGAACGCCCGCCTCTGAAACAACTATTTGTAGATCATACAAATAATGGTTCCATTAAAGAGTCAGACATTCGACAGATAGCCCAGAAATCTCATCTCCTAAACACTGCGCCATCCGCATCACTGAAAGTACTTGAGAGAGATATTCACTTTAAAGCAATAGACTAATGAGCTATTTTACTTTATTCTCAAATATGTAGGTCCTACTTTCTAACTGAATGCAGCTAAATATCAGTAAAATACACGTATTCTTTATACTTTTTGGTGAAAATAAAACTTGCTACTCTTAATCGTACCCACAACGCCAACATTTCAGTTGACCACCTTATAACTATAAACAAAACATAAACTACTGCGTCCTATTTACAGTGTAATGTTGGTACCACCTGCCACTAATTTTATTAATTTTAATCACCATTGTTTCGCGTGTCCCCGTACATTAACTCTCACCTTTTGATATATGGACGCCATGAAACAACTACCAATGGTGCTTGATGAACTTTTTATGAGTGTTTTTAAATTCTTTGAGTTTTTATTAAAGTAGATGGTGTATGTCGATGTAGTGGGACAACTGATTTATTGGACATTATTTATGATGTCTGGTCGTTCCTTTCATCTGTTTTTTTTTGTACAACAAGTGAAGGAGAATGTAAAAGAGGTCAAAACTAAGGTAGAGGATAGAGAGCAGTGGCGATTGCTCCACCGACAAGACCTGAGCTCTTACATTGAATAAGAAGGGAATATTTATATTTATATATATTGCCTAGATATTAATAATTTCCAAATTAATCAAGTGGGCAATACACGTATAAGGGTAATAGTCAAATCTCTGTTATGGGACTTCTTAGTTATCATTTTACACTATTCTTATGACAGCTAATAGTTCGTAATTCATCATTCTTCTACCCTTATCCCATATTATTTTCATGCCATTTTACACCCTAGATCCATATTGTTGAAGGTCTAAACGCCTCGAGGCCATTCTTTTTATAGCGTGGTGAGAATCCTCAAAGGCTATGTTAGAGGAAGGTTATTTTAAAAAATAAACGTTTATATCAAGTAACATAGACTCATATTTTGTAAGTAACATACATTTACACTTACAAAACTAAGGTTAGTATATGTCATTTTTTTTCTTTACCATTCGCCTCATTCAGTATTAAACCTAAACCGATTCACACAGCACGCCCCTTTTAAAGTATCATTAAAACTTGTATGAACGATAAGGATTATTGTTAATGAGGCCGGTTATGACGTAAGCGTCCCCATGGTTTATTACGTCACAGTTATGGTGTTTTTATGGGCCGCTATGGCTTGTTCGTCCAGATAAGTCTGTTGGTGAATTTATGGGACATGCGACTCCTGTTTGTTTAATTCTGTTCTCAGTAGGATTCTCAATTTAATTCTGATTTCAATTTGTTACCTGGCAAGGACTTGACATTACTTGATCTTTTTTAAATCGGTTTCTCTATTTTAAGTTTTGTCTGTCTTTAGGTACCTACTCGTTAGCAATGATTGAATAATTTATATTAAGTACGAAACCTGAACTCTTAGATCGTCTGGCGTACCCTCGACAGTCAGCTTCGATACTACCACTCCTTATCAATCCTTCCACTATGTGTGATAATTTCTACTGACACAGCAACAGAAGACGAAGGTACGAAAATTTTCAATTTAGTTTAGAAGCCATTTCAGGCCGTTTGGTGCCGTAGTTGCTAGCTACATAATTGAATTACCAAGAAAAGTAATAATCAATTCAGTACCTCTGAGAAATGCATGTTTACTTGAGTGCTTAACTAGTTTCCAGAAATTACATTTCTTTAATTTCTGACCTCGATTTAGTAGTAGCTCGGTAGGTATAATTCTATTAACTAGTCGCTTTACATATTTAAGCACAATAAAATTAATTACAACAATAAATAACAAAACATTTATAACAAAAAAAGAAACAATGAACACAAGAAATTCGAACACAATCTTTCACAGTATCACGCACATAATCCGCCCTAGAAATTAAACAAAGCAATTAATAACATTGTTTATCAAAACGCCAACACTTCAGATATCATGATAACCGAAAACACGCGAACGGAAGAAAATGAAAAAAGACACATTTTAGAATGAATTGTAGCATCACGCTTGTATTCCCTGAAATGGTAGGCAGAGGCGATCCACTATTTGTTTAATAGTTGTAGTGTATGTGTAGTATAGCCATAAGAGTATAATTTAACTGCCGGCTTCTGATAAAATTGCCATGAAATACGCGCAAAATAGGTGTTTGGGTTACGTTTCTTACATCGAAATCTTAACGAATTAATTTGATTTTTCTTATTGTATTTCTCTATCGTTTTGTCAGATTATAAACTAGGTCGACACGTTTTGATTTTTACCTTTTTTCATAATTTTGATTAATTTAATAATTATCACGAGGTAAGTAAGATTTTTAGTTAAAAAACCGCATTTTGAGGTTTAATTATTTATCAATCTATAAACAATATAAAACAAAAACATGACGACCTAGTTTTTACTTGTGTCTATAACATAAAAAATCAAATCAAAATGTTTAGTGGGGTAAAACGTTAACGCATTTTGTATGAAAACTTTTAGCTAAACGATACTCTTAATCCCCCCTGCTGAGTTAAGAAGTCATGTGCATTTAATAGTTTGTATGAGACGAGCCTATTGCCATCCACCAGGCAACATTCGAGACTGGCTTGCTATTAAGGATTCCTTCAGCCTAATTACGTAAAAAAGCGACAGCAATCTCTCTGTCAGCCAATACATTATATGACAGAAAAATTACGTATGACAGAATCTATCGCGCGACCTACACCTGTCGCGACATCGGTAATTAGGCTGCTTAACTGAAAATCTCAAGGTCCAATTTATGTTTATGGCTTCATTGTTATTCGATGATTTTGTCAATGTCGAGGTTGAAAATGACACTGCGATAGAGAGTAAAGAGAATAAAATATATACTTTTGACTTTTGTAGCGTTGAAATCAGTTGAACATGTTGAAAAATGGCGATACAAATGATGTAAATAAACACAGATAAAACTGAAAAACTCGATAACGATTTTCCGAATTGGGTGTCGAATTCAGGATTTCACGATCAACAGCCCCGCCTGCGACCATTAGACCAGTGAGGCAGCTACCTTCATTATTATTCACCCAAGTCTCAAAGGTTTTTGGGATGTAAATCATATTTACCTTTGGTGGAATAACTATTCCTGATGAATAATTAACGAAGGTATAGTTGATTATACAATCTGATATTTGGTATTTGAGATGGAAAGAAAGAGTCTCTATGACTGAGCGCCATCTATCGGAGGAAAGATACAACAATAAAGTCTGAATCGCACTATAAAAGTTTACATCTATTCTAACACATATATGAATATCCGACATCAACCGTCGAGCTTCGGCCCGCCAGGCTAACCACCTTACCTGGTCGGAGGATTCCTTTTCAATGGAGAAACACCATACCTCGTTCCTCCATACGTACCTATGTCATTTTTTTTTACTGTTTTTTCTCATTTTCTGTAGGTATTCTATTTGTGGCGCTAACACAGGCTTACTTGGTTTGGAAACCGCCGTGTACTTGACCATGATCTATGGAATAAATAAAATTATTATCATTATTATTACATACTAGCTTTTGCCCGCGACTTCGTCCGCGTTTCAGTCGTTTTTCGTAAAAACGTAGCGTATGTCCTTCCTCACGGTTCAATGGTTTTGATGTAACAGACAGATTAACTTTCGTATATGATTTCTATGTAGCTTTAACCATTAAGGATGCACACGCGACGGAAGCTTAAAAAATGGAGTAACTTCTCCCGTTTTCCCAACATTTCCCTTCACTGCTCTGCTCCTATTGATTGTAGCGTGATGAAAAGTATACTATAACCTGCCCAGGAGTATGAAGAATAATTGTACCAAGTTTCGTTAAAATCCGTCTAGTAGTTTTTGTTTCTATAAGGAACATACAGACAGACAGACAAAAATTTTACTGATTGCATTTTTGGCATCAGTATCGATCACTAATCACCCCCTTGATAGTTATTTTGAAAATATATTTCATGTACAGAATTGACCTCTCTACAGATTTATTATAAGTATAGATAATACGTGTAACAATCAGGCGTTTTTTTGAATCAAGGCCTCGTAATAATTTCCTAGGGGCCTTGGCCTGTAGCAAGTCACGTGTCGCATGAAACATGAATACGAAATCGCAACAATGAATATATGGTAGGTACATTCTTTTATGTCGAATAGAATCTTGATCAAAAGAAATTGATAGGAATTCCCCACTGATTTGCCCCGTGGATGCTTTTAGAAAATATTTTATTTTTTTATCTCTAAGCATGACGACTTGTTTTATATATTATTATAATAGAGGAAAATGTATAATGTCAGCTATGTTACTATATCGTTTGTGAAATATGTTACCCGTAACACATAACACAACATCACGCCAGTATTCCCCGAAGGTGTAAGCAGACAAAATTCCGTTATTAAGTCCCATGTAAGGCAATAGCAATAGGCTTCCTCCTAAGCCTATTTTTTTTTTAAATAACGTGCCCACTCAAGTATCTCTCCTGTATCGTGGGTACAGTTTACAAACATACATGTAACATGCATACACAACCAGGCCCGAAACAACTACATATTTGTAGATCATACAAATATTTGTTCCGTGCGGGAATCGAGCCTGCGACACCTAGCGCAGAAGGCACTGCGCTCATCGTGTCTATCTACCGGGTAGTATTAATTCCAAACTCCGGTTTGCTACCAAGAACTTTTTAACAGAAAAACACTTTGCCCATCCCGGATCTAACCCTTGACCTCACGCTCAGCAGCCGCGCTATCTACCACTAGTACTGTCCTGTAGTAGTGACCAAAGAGTACCACAAGAAAAATGCCTCCAGCAATCAGATAATCAGGGAATGATCACATAAATATCGATTCATATATTGACAAGCGAAAGTTATTGCTCATGCAGAAGTATTTTCTGTCCACCTCATTAATTTTATTACATTCCAAACGGATGGATAGCAAAAATGTTCGATGATTCGAACAAGATATCGACATAAGCCCACAAGGCCTTAATCGAATAAGTAAGCACATTTGAAGGCCACAAACTTGAATAAAAATGTACTTCTGACCTATTGACCTCTAGGGTCTAATAATTTTTAAGTCCTGGTCCTATTTTGATTATGACCCTTAAGACATTAAAGAAATGTTAGAAAAATTACGCTTAAAATTTTAACCCTTTCATTCTTATATAGGTAAAGACTAGACAGGACTAATAGACTTTAAAATAGACCTTGACCCCTGAGTTTGTTTCGGCGTTTCTTCTCAGGGATAGTCATAGGAAATGCCAACGCTATTTAGTTTAAAAAAGACGTGTAAAAGTGATTGAAAAATCCTCATTGAAAAATAAATAATTTCATTTCATTTCAGGTGGTTTGGCATTTTTTTTTAATAATTATATTTTTTGTGTAAAAGGTTATATTCTCTTTATATATCACGGCTTACTAAGTACATGGTCATTTATTTCTTTATTTAACATAGCATCACGCCTGTATTCCCTGAAGGGTTAGGTAGAGGTGAACTATGTACACCCACATTTCGCCGATGTCGTTATTGAGTCCCATGTAATAGGGGGCGAGCCTAATGCCAACTACAGACCACAGTTCCAGACTCTGTGCTGCTACTGAGAATTTCCATACAGAAAAATCCAATAAACTCTTTGCTCGGCCCGAGAATCGAACCAAGGACCTCACGCGTTTTTTTTTATCCATTCTATTTTTATTTCTTCAGTCAAAAGGCAGTATGCCATACATGACGTACTTAAGGTTCGATAGCAGGACTACTGAATAGAGATAGAGGCTCAACAAACGGTAGAAAAATACTAACTAGAGTTCATAAAACAACTAGTTCTGTTTTATGTTTATATCTTAGGTACTACTTAGAATATGTGTGTTCTTGTAGAAAGGCCCTTTGCCTCCAATGAAGTTTTTAAATTCCATTGGATGCTTATACCTTTTTT
Source organism: Shargacucullia verbasci (assembly GCA_947562105.1). NCBI lineage: Eukaryota > Metazoa > Arthropoda > Insecta > Lepidoptera > Noctuidae > Shargacucullia > Shargacucullia verbasci. The sequence continues at coordinate 2,904,039 of OX387287.1, forward strand.
TTATTAGCGTGGTTAGATCCCATCATGGGCTATTCTCCGCCTGGGGCGGAGGGGTGTGCCGGACTCCTACCGGCTAAACTCACCACGGTGGTCCGCCTCGACACCATATGGTGGGCTTCGGGAATTCTTAGAAGACCGCACCGAAGCCCACCACGGTATCATGCCAAATGGCACTTCCCGGAGGGGGTGACTGTAAAGAGGTTACCCGTTACCCTCGCTGGGTGCTGTGTGCACGGCGACACGGACCACACCGTGTCGCCGTCTTCTCGGGGTTCGCTAAGTGAGAGCGCGCAGAGTCCCCACTCTGCGCGCTCGCGACCCCAGGCCCCCCGCCAAGGTGTGTTAGGCGGGGGGTTTAGATGCTTATACCTACTATTTCATAAACCAACACCTTCTAATATCGTTCGCCCAACGTATAACGCAATACGATAAAAAACACCTTCGACAAAATATTAATAAAAACTCCAACATCTAACATTAATAAGTGAACCGATAGCCGATAACGTACCCTTTTACGTTCGCTTTACCAATAACTTGCCACCAAGGCCCTTTAATATAGCAAGGGGTTTCGGAAGTGAAGATATCCCAAATATTTTATTCAGCGAGGTAAAGAGGCTGACAAAGAAATGCGAGTTAGATAGCTACCTAAATAAACTGAGGAGTACCATCGGTTTTATGATGGGTGGCATTCTGTTCTTAATTCGAGTGTGACTCGAATGAAAATCGTTTTTTTTTTTAACTTTAGCACGTTCATACCCATATCCGCAACCTAATTATGTAGAAATGACGTTTGACAGTTGCTATCAAACGTAATTTTTGTGTAAATATTGACAGACAGCGGTGAGACTGTTATCGCGTGGCTGTCGCTTTTTATACGTAATTAGGCTGCCTGAACAACTACCTGTAGGTCATACAAATATTTGTACCGTGCGGGAATCGAAACTGCGATACGCAGCGCAGCAGTCGATTGTTATGTGCGTATCTCTACATTTAACATTATTAACATCGAATTACTCCATAAAATACTACGTAACATAAACAAATATTTTTTTTCTCGATGCGAGCCTACACGGAACATTGGTAAGGTGTTGCGTACAACAGCACAGACCCAAACCGTGCCCCAGGCACCGACATTATTTATTTAATACACTCAAAGGATCCGAGTAGTTAGATAATTGTTCCTTCACAATTCCCCTGAAAATACAATAATCCTTTAGGTCCGATTAAATGGGAAATTAAAATAGTGATGTGCGCGAGCAACGTAATTGATTTTAATATTTTATCAGTTTAATTTATTTTTTTTGATAGCATGTTTGAATGTGGTGTTGGGAAAATGAGTTTTGTTATGGTAAGAACATTGTTATATTTCTTGTTAGGGATATTTTTTTCAATAACAACAAATGTTTTGGTCTTCGTGGTTTCGATTATGCCAGCTGCCATCAGCTGATTTATTTACTTGGAATAGAGTATGGCTTTCAAAGTAATATTCTGGCGATATTTTCCAATAATCGCTTTTCTTGTAAATTCAATAGTACGTAACTACTCTCATTTTTTGACATAATTTCCTCTACCAAGAATTGGGTTTCTACGTAATACACGGGGCAGTATCTGATTTTATTAAAGTATTTTATTGTTACAAATTATTGACGTACTGAAATCTTACGGAATATAGAGCGTGTACTGTATATATTTTACTAGCTTTCGCTCACGGCTTCGCCCGCGTGGTTTACGAACCCGTACATTTTCCCGGGATAAAAAGCTTATGTGTTATTCCAGACTAAAATCTATCTCTGTGCCAAATTTCACCCAGATCCGTTCAGCCGTTCTGGCGTGAAAGAGTAACAAAGATCCATCCATCCATCCTCACAAATTTTCACATTTATAATATTAGTAGGATAATAAATAATAATAAAGTAGGATGTACCTACGCTAAACAACATAACCATATAACCATAGGAAATGAAACGTTTAAATACTTAAAATTACTGACTTCGTCATTGGTCTCATTCACGGGTCGTACAAAGTGTTTCTGGGTTTTTCTCTTAGAGAAACTAGAATCCTCAGAAGCAGCGGAGTTTTTAATTTTATCCGATAGATGGCGATAGGCTTGCTCCCAATTACATGGGAGCAAGCCCACTTAAAAAAGCATCGGCGAAATATGTAGGTACAGTCGTGAGGACTTTCATATAATATGTAGAACAATAAATGGTTTAAATATTTTAGATGGTAGTGTGAGAATGATTATTATTATATAAAATGTCCTTAAGCCAATCAGTATACCTACCTAGGTAACGTCGTCAGAGTTTTCGAAGGCTGCAGTTAGTTACAGCGGTACGTTGAACTTAACTAAGCTAAGCCCCATTATTTAGCCAACTAATGTGCCACTAATCTTTCTAAGTTTGTTAAAGTTACATATTATTATTATTGAGAACATCGATTTTAAGCTGATGAGAATAGCATCTAGTTTATATGCAGTACGGATTTCGGCTATTTGGATCTCGGTGCAATCTTCTTTTAATGATTTTTTATAACCTGATTTACAATTGTTTCGTACTTTTCATTCTTTAAAAAAAACGTTGCCCCACTGTAGGAATAATTCTTGTATAATGGGATGCGTTTGTAAACACAAATATTCACATGGCCATACACTCAAACCCGGAACAACTATCTGTTGATTATACAAATATAATGTAATTGTTTCTTATCATTAAGAGCATATTTTCTGATATCAAGAACGACACATTAGAATGAATTATTGTATTCTTAGGTACGTACATAATATAGCCTCAAGCTCGTATTCACCGATAGAATAGGCACATGTGTATTCATATACCGATCCACATTTCACAAAATATGCTGTTATTGAGTCCCATGGAATAGACAGCGAGCCATATATCGAGCATGACTCCGGGCTGTTACTGAGAATTTTCTAAAAGAAAAACCTAAAAACACTTTTTGGGACATCAAACCCACTTCACCCTCATCAAATCACCCTCACGTTCATCGCCTGCAGCGTCCATGGTCCACTAGACCAAAGAAGCATTTCCAAAAAAAAATTCAACTTCACATACTAAAGAAAAAGTATGTGAAGCCACTACTATTACTAGTTATCTCAGTTGTTACGAACCAGACAAGACAATACCCTTAACATGCATGAATGATGAACAGATACACTAGAAACATGTGAAGATACAAGTGATACAACCCACATTCAGTTTCTGATCAAGTACATAGGTATATTGTTACTAAACTGCCTGTAGAATATGGTCTATCTATACTTACCTATATAAATCCTACTATCCTACTAATATTATAAACGCGAAAGTTTGTGAGGATGTAAATATTTTTGTTACTCTTTTACGCAAAAACGAATGAACGGATTTGGTTGAAATTTGGGATAGAGATAGCTATACCGTGGATTAACACATAGGCTTATCTTTCATTTTTTTATCTTACGTTTTATCCCGAAAAGACACTGTTACCGCGGAATGGACAGGTATCTATACTAATTTTATAAAGTTGAACGCGCTAAACTCGGATGTCCTCGAATGGGTGATCATTTCACACATCGAGACCCCTCCGCGCTTAGGAAAACACGTTAAGCAGTTGGTCCCGAGTGGCGGTGTCATACGAAGACCTATGACATACGTTACGGGTGTCAGCAGCCCAAAATGTCAGACAACCATTCTAACCTTAGAGTATTAGTGTGTCCCAGTAATAGGGTGGCGGAGGTCAGATGGCAGTCGCTCCGTGTAAAATACTGATATTCAGCCGCAACTCGTTAGACGGGAAGCCAACCTCAATGTAGCTGGGAAAAAGGCTAGGCAGATGACCTATGTAAATAAAATTTGTAATTTTGATTCATAAAAGACATTAATAATATTTGTGCAAGCTATTTTTGTCACTGAATGTATGACTGTAAAACTTAGTTATTTCATAGCAAATCTATTAAAAATCTCAAGCTTACCTTTACCAACACATTTTTACGACTGTAAATGAAAAAAGAAAATGTGTGCTGTCTTTTGAATGTTAATAAAATGACTCGTTGAAAGTTTATTTAATTATAAAATAATAGAAAAAGTGCGCCATTCGTAGCGGACACTCCACTGACGTCTAATTTGCGGAGCTGAATAAGATATACTTTTGACAAGCTACAGTAATGAACTTGAAAAACTTGAATAGACAAGAACGTAGGAAGTAGAAATATTTTTGTTACTATTTTATATAAAGAGTTAATAAGTCTAGGCATAAAAATTAGCGTATCTTTTAAGTCATCTGAAAAGTAAAACAAATTTTTCTTTTATGAAGGAGTAAAGGCAGGGAGTTAGCGACTAAATACGTAACGTTATTCGAAGTAATATTAATTAGGTGACCATTTACTTATCAGTTTTAATTGTCTATTTAGGACTAAATACGACGTGAGTGAATTACATTTTGATCCTTTACAAAACATTAAAATTGCATTGAATTTTCAAATCACGCGCTGCTTTCGTTTTTTAAAATAACTAAGCAAGTATTCAAATGGATCCTTTTTGAACCAATGTGTAATAGTTCAAGCCTCAATTATTCTGTAAAGTAGATAAATTTCACAGTTCGTCTAGAAATTCTACACCGAAATGTCGGCCAACCTGTTTCTGAACCCAAAACTATAAAACTTTAACCGACATACTGGATACATCACTCTTTTTTGTTACTTTTGGGTTAAAATAAGCTAGGTCACTTATTGCAGTTCCCAGTCATAAAAACAATTGAACTCCCGAACCATCAAGTTTGCAAGATAAAAACGATTTAATTTGGAGCGTCAAGTTGGCAACATAAAGTAAGATTAATTCACTGAACTAGACTCATCTCGCTATGGAACTTGCAACTCCGTGACAAACTGCTGGACTATGTTTGACTGATACGAATGAGCTCCCGTACTAGGAGCATGTATTTTTGGGAGTTTTCTTTCGAGTTTTAAAGTGAGTATTGTGAGAATGAGATAGATAAAAAAATCTGATATCGTGATCCATAAGTTAGAACATATCTTAAGATATTACTAATTTAACGAGGGACCTCCACAATGGGGATGAGATCCAGTCCGCTACGGTCCTCAAGATCGTGTTGCGGCTGCCACGAATTCTGCAAATCAGAGATACCGTTTATTTGCGTATGACGGCATGAAAGCCATTAGTGTGATACAGCGGGAACATCCCCGATGCACTACAGAAACGAGGCAGCCCACCATCCTGAAGATATTATTATACTGGATTCGCAGGACATCCAGCGATCTTTTGGTGTGACTGATCCACAGAATTCCCGTGTAAAAACTCTGACAATAAGCCTTAAAAAGCGTGAACTTAACCTGTTCAGAACAATGGGAAATTAAAAAATACATTCCGTCTCAATGTCTACATCTTGATACTACAATTATGACACCTACAGAGACTTAATATGGATTAAAATTTTGTCAATTATTTACATTGATTCTATTTTCAAGCTAAACAATCATATCCAAGTATACATTATCAAACAATCGCTAAAAATCGAATCGTAAAATCTCTGGTTTCACAATCGTTCTTGATTACGAATATATTATCAATACCAACTAGAGTCGTTTCAATTATTGGGTTCAATAATATATCACATTTCTAAAGCCATTATTGAACGAATATCATCAAACGAAACAAAATAAGTTTTCTCCAATAGTACCGGCTTCTCTCTAGCCAAAGTTCGTTCGTCCTATTTGACTAATTCTCCGTGAGTCTGAATAAGTCCAACTACCCGGACTCAGGTAACTATAATATCTTAACTGGTAGCACACACGGTCCGGGGTCCCTGCGAAGACTACGCTTCTGCAAGTTGCCTTACATTTACATAATCGTTTGATCCTCAAGTTTTCGTAGGGAAATAACGTATTATTTTTGTTTTCAATGGCTTTTGAATGTTTTTGAATGCGACAACCTTCGTTGGTATATGGTAACTTGGGGTTAGAGATATAAAAAAAATCAAGGTCGCATATTATTAGAATGCCCGATTTGGTGACTATATTAAGCAAGAATGTTATCTCAAAAAGGAAACTTCTTGTTTAAATAAATATTTATTTATTTAATAATAAAATATAGTCAAGTCTCCATAACTCCTATTATTGGTTAAGCAACTGATTTACACTACAACTAAGTCTTTTGCACTGCTAGTCCCAGGTTCAAATCCGCACTGAAGAAAATGTTTCCATAGCCTCCAGATTGTTAAAATTATTGATTTAAACCAAACTACCATTAAAGAATGCTTTTTTGTGTGTGTGAATATTTTTGTTTGTAAACGCACTTACTAGCAACGCAAATTACTAGTGTGGGGCAACGTCTCTAAAAAATAAATAAATAAAAAAAACAATTAACCTATCTAATAATTTAAGTCAACATTGTATAATGTGCAACCATTCCTGAATTCACCGTCAACTTAATCTAAGATTAATCGTCAAGTCATCTGCATAGACAATAAAATTTAACTGCCGTTAATATAGTGAAGAATGTAATTAGTCTTAGTCTTTAGCGATAACGTAACGTATTTATACAGTTATTACGTAGTCGTAACGTTTCTTGATTGCCGGAAGGCGTATAACGTTCGTTTCGAGCTCACGATACGATCGCCATTTGTTTATTTTCTTTTTACTTTACTCCAGTCACAATGCTTCTTAATAATTTATTTATTCATTTATATAAACCACACACGCGCTCGCCAATTGTCAGTATATCGATTCCACATATCGATCATACCATCATTCGGTTTTTGAATATTTAAGCGTACTCCTTTTTAAAAGGCCGGCAACGCACTTGTGATTCCTCCGGTGTTGCGGGTGCACATGGGCGACGTTAATCGCTTACCATCAGGCGATTCGTTAGTTCGTTTGCCACCTATGCCATAAAAAAAAGGTTTTATTAATCGATATTAAAATTATAAACCTTGCATAAGTAACTCTATTATACTAAACATAACATAGCATCACGCTTGTATTCCCCGGGTTAGACAGAGGTGTACTATTGTATACCCACATTTCACTGATGCCGTTTCTGAATCCCATATAATAGGGGGCGAGCCTATTGTCATCTATCGTGCACAGTTCCAGACTCCGTGCTGCTACTGAGAATTTCCATACAGAAAAACTCAATAACACTTTCCCCGACTCGGAAATCGAACTCAGGACCTCAAGCTTGGCAGTCGCGCTTGGGAGTACTAGACCAATAAAGCAGTCAATTTATATTATATTATTATGGTATTCATTTAAAGCGCATGTAATACAATATGACCCGGGTATGTCTTAAAACTGCGGCCAGACACCGGAGGACGGGCAGCAGCGTCCTCTTACTAATCGGTGAGCCACTGCGATCCCCAAGCCGCCTGCCAAGCGTAGGGATTATGGCAAACCCCCCCTTGAGGGAGGCCTTCGTTCAGCAGTGGACGTCTTCTGGCTGATGATGATGATGATGTAATACAATTATGTTTTCACATCTGTTTACGCTCGCGCCTGCGCTGTCTATCATGAATCCGCAGCGCTGCATCACAGGCTGATTAATTCGAGCTTTCCTGAACCTTGACTGTAATATTTTCGTGTGTCATATCCTCACTTAATTAGTTCTTCACTTAATCTCCGATTAGTCGTGATGATGTCGTCGACACTAAACATCTTATCCGTCGATTCATTCCGTTTTACGTACGTCTTTATCGTCCCGCGTTACAACCCGAACGTTTGAGTTGTAAAACGACTAACTAAACGACTGTAACAAAGTCTATGATTACGGATAACTATAGCGTTCACGTTTTTGTTATAGAGAATTTGTATGGCAAAGATGTTGAAGGTGATATTAGCGATTTTACGCTCAGTTATGCTAAAATATTATCTTAGCTATTTTGATGGATAGATGTGATCTTTCAAACTGTTCGGTTAAAGTAAAATATAGTAGGTGACTTCTAATTTTGTTCTTACATAAGATGTGTAGGTACCTAACTTTTGTGAGATTTTTTTTAGATACTGAAATATAGGCAGTTATTACCTGCCCCAAGTGAGGGCGATTGTTTAATTTTATTACAATAGCGTGTTGTTTAAACGTTACAATTGTGAATTATGCAAAATTTTAAATCTGTTCATAGTACAATTTTTTTTAAACAGACATTCGTCGAAATTTTCATCAAGAAATCTTGAAAAATTATTAAGACGAGTAGCATTTAAACCCCCGGCGCCACCAGATGTCGTAGGAGAGTGATGGCCCGGTACGCTAGAGGTCGAGAGTACAAATACGCCTGTGTAATTATTATTTTTGTAAATTTTGACAAAATCTTACGTTTTTATATCGGATATTGCATATTTTTTGTACTGAAATACTTCAAACAACATACAACGAATAAAAACAGTACGAAACTTATACAAACTAAACCTATAAATAATTTTACTTTATTCATAAAGGGAGTTTCACCCAAACCTTGTACAAAACCAGTCCAGCAACAAAACTTGTGCAAAAGTGATCTCTTATGCGAAAATCTAATGGGGTCGACATCGAAGATAACTCCTGAGTAATAAAAGAGAAACTTCGTCTAACTTGAAATTCGAGCCATCGGTTGAAAAAGACATTTTATTAATCTATATAGGCACGTTCCCGAAATTAGGGCAAAAAGGATTTCATCGTAATGATGTTTACAAAGTTACATTAGATATTGTCTTTTGTATAACTTTACATAAAATCAGTATCACGCTTGTATTACGCTAAGGGTTAGGCAGAGGTATAATATTATATAACTTCTTTCCGTTAATGCTGGCAGATTTAGTATAAGTTCCACCTAATATGGGACGAATATATTGCCATCTATCGGCCACAGTAAAAACCAAAAAAAAGTTTACTCGTCCCGGGATTGAACTCAGGCTGTCACCCCCAGTAGCCTTGCTTGTGACCATTAGACCAATAAGGCAATTTATTTATACATTTTATCGTAACATTCCAATGATTGAGTGTCATCCAATCTAAATAGGTATATTTCTAAAATAATAACTCATTACTTTTTATATATTTGCCCAGTCTTAAAGCCTAGGTCGTACCTAGAATTTTGAAAGGTGATTTGAATGGGAATATTGTGGTTTGGTGCTGGACAAATCGTAATCGCCATCTTGGGCTAACGGGTCTTAGTGACCATCGCCTGAAAGTTTCCTGAAACATTCTAATGATAGTATATTATTTTGTAATTCACATGAAACTTCTACGGGTTGTTATTCGTTAAAAGTCAAAGGCAAAGCAAAATTCCATCTTCTTAAAAAATATAAAAAGAAACAGATTTGAATTTTAAAGAAACAAGCGCAGCTTCCTTTTTAAAACTAATAGAAAATTCCATAACAAGCAAACTAGATTTTTTCTTTAAACATTACAACAAAATTCTCTACAATTTTATTCTTCGTAGACTTCCAAACGGTTAACTATTTCTACTAGAATTTCGAAAATTAAGCAGCATTTGCGAGAAATAGGTACTTACCAACAGTTGAAAACAACAGAAATACAATAATTGAAACAAAAGAGAATATGGCTTTTTTTTTGTACGAGGTTTTGTATTTCAGAAGAGCTTGAATAATGCAAAGTATAAATAAATAAAAAAAGCTGTGATAGCCTACCGGTTGAACGCTTGCCTTCCATGCAGGAAGGTTTGAGTTCAAACCCGGCCCGAACCCGTAAATCCGGGATAAAAAGTAGCCTATGTGCTATTCCAGTCTATAATTTCTCTCTGTGCCAAATTTCATCCAGATCCGTTCAGCCGTTCTAACAAATGTCCATCCATCCATCCATCCTCACAAACTTTCACATTAATAATATTAATACGATAGGACGTAGGATAGAATATGATAGGATATAATTTAAATTTACTAACATAGAATAGAATAGAAAACATAGATCGCGAGAAATGAGGAAAGGGTCGAAGGCCTTTGCCCAGGAGTGGGACAGCATAGGCTTTTAATAATAAACATAGAATAAATGCATATGACCCGGGTACGTCTTAAAACTGCGGCCAGACACCGGAGGACGGGCAGCAGCATCCTCTCATTAATCGGTGAGCCACTGCGATTCCCAAGTCGCCTGCTAAGCATGGGGATTATGGCAAACCCCCCCCCCTTGGAGGAGGCCTTCGTTCAGCAGTGGACGTCTTCTGATTGATGATGATGATGATGAAATGCATATGTTACAAGTAAATGCACTACCTACTAGTGTAAGAACTGAAGGCTAAAACATCAATGAAGGTTATGCGTGGTACCTATTACGCTAAGTTTACCTTTACACACGACTCTAAGCGAGAACTTTAACAAAGAGAGTATTTCTAAAGACTGATGTACACCTTATACGCTCCATTCAAAACTGAGGTAACTTGCTCAAGAATTAGAATTCCAGGAAATATCGGAACTATATGTACAGGGTGTATACAAGTTGTGGTACTACTATCTATGTCATTAGTTCCCAAAGTGGTCCAGGTGGACCCCCAGGGGTCCACGGGAGACTCGACGGGGGTCTACGTAGGCGTGACAAAAAAAATGGGGGTTTACAATTCAATTTACAATATGGTAGAAATGTAGCTGCAGGGGGTCTATGAGACAAAAAGTCTGGGAACCTCTGATCTAAGTAAATATGGATAGGATCGACAGTTTAATCAACATGTCACCGACTGCACGATTGGCGCAGTGGTTGAGTGATCGACTGATGCGCTACGTGTCGCTGGTTTGATACCCGGACGGAACAAATATTTGTATGAACTACAGATAGTTTTGTCGGTCTGGGTGTTTGTGTATGTGAATATTTGTGTTTGTTATCGCAGTCACAATGCAGGAATTATTCCTAGAGAGAGGCAACAATTATTTTGTAAAAAGTTTACCTTTCCTGTCTGTTCGTTATAGGTACGCAATGCAGAAATACAAGTGAAACACATGCCGTCTTGAGTCACACTGACGTTTATTTGTAGGTGAGCTGCAACATTCGCAGCCGTGCACACGCACATACGCAACTATAGGACTATGTACTTATACACAACACTATCTATGGACGTACTCCTAGGTAGTCGGGTGTCACCGTGATGGCCTTTGGCGTGGTCTCCTTAGAGTTCCCGAGGCCCGCCATCAGGCGTCGAAGTGGACCGCAGTGGTGAGATTAGCCGGTAAGAGGCCGGCACACCGTTTACCCAATGCGGGTATGATCCATAAGGATTCTCACCCCGTAAAAAAGGTACTTCGTACTTAAAAGATACATAATGAAAGATAACATAGCAAACACCTCGTTTTGTATATTTCTTCTTTTTCTCCTGTGTCATGGGTACAGTTTACAAACATACATGTCACATGCACACACAACCAGATCCGAAACAACTATCTGTAGATCATACAAATATTTGTTCCGTGCGGGTATCGAAACCGCGATACCTAGCGCAGAAAGCTAATCACTTAGCCACTGCGCCAACCATATCGTCAAAATTAAATTTAAAAAACAATTTTACCGAAAATAATCTAAAAACTGATTTGAGTCCAGGACCTCACACTCAGCGGTTGCTCTTGCGACCAATGAGACAGATAGCAACAGGGACATAGAACCTATATTAAAAAAAAAAAACAGTAAGTATTCAATGTTCATTTTCTAAATTACTTCGTTGCCATCCTCCGACCATTAAATATTAAAGAATAAAAAATAAGGACTTTTACGTTTGTGTTTCCTTGTTGCCTAAGAAAAAAAAAGTACTCAAAGTAACAAAAAGACAATCTCTTAATACTGGTCTTTTTAGTTAATGATCTCGATCTTTTTGGGGTAATGCCTATTGTGTAACTTGTACTGTCAGTCGTTGATATTGACCCAACGCTGTATTTAGGGGATAGCGGCGTGTGTAACTTTTTTGTGTAAAATTTTCCATACAAGTATCAATAAAAACCTGAATATAGTTTGACTTTAATCTTCTTATTCTTCTGTTATCTTCTGATCGATTGTAATCTTAATTTTTTATATGAAACTAGCGCCCCCTCCCGGCTTCGCACGGGTAGCAGAGCATATACACCTTCATTTTTGTTGTAGTGTCGTATCAACCTGTTACGTCGAGCATTTACTCGGCGCACGCCAGTAAAGCTCAGTCGGCATGATTTTTTCCATCATCTTCATATATCATCTTCATCTGTCATATCAGCCCTAAATTGTAAACAGTGAATAATATTAAGCTTAACACTATTATCTTAAAAATAACATAACATAGCAGCACGCCTGTATTCCCCGAAGGGTTAGGTAGAGGTGTACTATTGTACATCCATATTTCGCCGATGCTGTTATTGCGTCCTATGTAATACTGGGCGAGCCTATTACTATTTACCGGGCTCAGTTCCAGGCTCCGTGCTGCTACTGAAAATTTCCATCCAGAAAAACCCAAAAACACTTTGCACGACCCGGAAATCGAACCCAGGACCACACGCTCAGCAGTCGCGGTTGCTGAAAACCACTGGGCCAATGAAACAGTCTTATAAGAATTCAATTAAAGAAACTGTTTCGGTTACTGTTTTACTAATATTATAAATCCTATCCTACTAATATTATAAATGTGAAAGTTTGTGAGGATGATGGTGATGGTGATGGATGGATGGATCTTTTTTACACTTTCACGACATAACGGCTGAACGGTTCTGGATGAAATTTGGCACAAAGATAGATTATAATCTGAAATAGTACATAGGCTACTTTTATCCCAGAAAAATGTACGGGATCGTAAACCACACGGTCGAAGCCGCGGGCAGAAGCTAGTATTGTATAACGTTTTTAACACAATTCTCTATTTTAAGGTTATATGCGAATAATGTTACCAGTGGTATCGCTCAATACCATGTCCCCAGGATCATTACACCCAAAACCACACCATGCCATACCTAGAACAAACAGAAAACGAATTAAGTTTCATATTTGAACAACGAAACGCTAAATCCCACTCCCCCATATAATTTTCTCAGACTTCATTACACATGCAACCACAGATCCACACAAAATGAAAATCAGCTTCCTCCGAGAATTTCTACGAAACCTTATTCCAAATTAAGCTATATTTACGCAACACGAGTATAAACTATCTCGGAGGCTCATAAATAGCGAAGCTCAACAGCTCTTTAGTTCCAGTTAGCCTTCGAGACGGCAGAGCTCGTAATTTAGTCAAATACTCAAATAGGTAGACGCATACTCTAAAACCGAGGCGGATACGAATTGGAGTCGCGTGATGTTGGTTTAATGAGCAAAGGAATCTTGCTTATTTGATTGAGTCAGCGATGAAGCTGTGTTATTCTGTTGGTTATTCTCTGAGCTATATACTACTTTAAACTTATTATATAACTGCATAAAGACTAGCAAAAGAAGTGATGGGACAAAGTGTTGCCAATGAGATTGTCCCCTCCGTATGAGTTGGTCCCCATCGTGAGTTATACACTCGCGAAGTTCTCATCGGAGGAAGTGGTGGTCTGTACAGTGTTTTAGTCCTCATAAAACGTTGTACGTTAAAAACTGATACTAATGTAAGAAAACAATAGTATTTTTTATCATCAGTCAGAATAAAATTTTAGTCTATTTCTCACGGTGCGATTATGTCTCGCTTGAAATATTCGGATGACTGTTCAATAAATAAGGATCGTAGCTTTAAACACTTTAATGGAGAAAGGAAACATAACATAGCATCATGCCTGTATTCCCCGAAGGGTTAGGCAGAGGTGTACACCCATATTTCGCCAATGCCGTTATTGAGTCCCATGTAATAGAAGGCGAGCTTATCAAATCAAATCAAATCAAATCAAATCAAATCAATCTTTATTTGCTATAAACAGTGTCCATTGTGGTGTTACATATTTAATTGTACAGTTCATCCTGTTTAGCCATAATATATAGCATGCAAATTTTTTGCCATTATTGCCATCTACCTGACACAGTTCCAAACTCCGTGCTGCTACTGAGAATTTCCATACAGGAAAAACCCAATCACACTTTGCCCGACCCCGGAATCGGACCTCACACTCAGCAGTCGCACTTGCCACCACTAGACCAATGAGGCATTCAAACGGAGAAAGGAAACTAAACAAAACTAGGATAGGTATCTTGTAGGTATCTTGTCAAGCCATGAGCTCTCGCGCGACCACGAAAAAAACTGTTGATTTATATAAGTTCTAGAACATGAGTTTGATTCTCAAGTTAGGCATTTAGTTTAGATAATTAGATGTTTCTGATAAATCAGAAAGAGAAGTTAAGGTAAATAGATTGTACATATAAGTAGCGGTTCGATTTTCAGTCACTGGTAAAATCTGAGTGTAAGTATTACATATGTATGCAAGCCTTAAGAGATTGCAAGCGTAAAGGCATGTTTAATTGCTAGACAAAACTAATAAAATATTCCATTAACAATAGAAACAAAATAATCGTATCATATAAAATTCAAGTAGCGCACTGCAGCTGAGATTGTAAAAGCCAGAAACTCCAGAAAAATTCTAGGCCATTTTAATTCAGGTCCTCGGAAAATTCAAGTGGTCCATTCAGATGGCAGGCAGTATTAATACCTAAACAGACTGGAGTGTGCCCCGCGGTGACACTGGGATTAGCTCTGCGAGGCGGCCTCGCGAGGCTTCGCGACTTTGGCCGCGAGGACTTGCCTTGTAATTAGAACGCACTACTGAGGGAAATTAGTGGCAAACGAATTGGACATAAAATAGCTAGTTGCGATGCGCCTTTCGTTTTGTCGATGATACCAGTACCTCTATTATGAGTTTTTTACTATTAACTTTCATAGTAAATGTAAAATTTCATGCAAGCGATTTTAATTCTTAACTTGGTTACATTAGGGAGATCAAAACTTTACTTTGACTAGATGTCACATAAGCGACTCTAATCCCTAATGTAACCAAGTTAAGAACTAAAATCGCTATCATGAAAATTTACTTTACTATGATAGTAAATGTAAGAAAACTCGTGATAGCGGTACAGGTATGGTCTCGTGTGTTATAATTGTGTCATGTTTTGTTTTTCTGACTGCCTCATTGGTCTAACGGTCGCAATCGCGACTGCTGACCGTGAAGTCCTGGGTACGACTCTGGGGTTGGGCAAAGTGCTATTGGGTTTTTTGGATAGAAATTCTGAGTAGCAGCACGGAGTCTGGAACTGTGCTCGGCAGATGGCAATAAGGCTCGCCCCCTATTACATGAGACATGGGTGCACAGTAGTACAACTCTGCCTAACCTTTCGGCGAATACAGGCGAATACAGGTGATGCTATGTTTGGTTATGTAACTCAAAAGTTATATGACCAGCTGAAGACGGATGTTTTATGGTAACGCATAATAATATATTCAATCGGTACTTGGGTCGAGCAGGGAAATATATGAGGACTTTTAAAATAACGCCAGAATAAAAGCTGTTGTATATTTTAATAATAATAATAATAATAATAATCTTTATTATCATAAAACATTGTCACATAAAAATAATGTGGCCCTGACTCCTGCGCTAGGTACGACACCTGTGTTACAGGAGTCAGTGACTTCACCCGGTAATTATATCAGCTTAGTTTTATGCAATAAGGTTGTATTGAAAATCTAAAACTATTAATGAAATTAAATTAAAAATGTATGTGTGTGTGTGTGTGTGTGTGTGTGTGTGTGTGTGTGTGTGTGTGTGTGTGTGTGTGTGTGTGTGTGTGTGTGTGTGTGTGTGTGTGTGTGTGTGTGTGTGTGTGTGTGTGTGTGTGTGTGTGTGTGCGTGTGTGCGTGTGCTATTGTAGTAATGATTCGGTTTGTGTGTAGTCCTGTGACAGTAGCCATGATTTAATCTTAGTTTTTACTTCTTGGATCGAAAGAGGATTTATTTTAAGCACTCTATTTATTTTATTGTACAGATAGATAGATAAATACTTGCGCTGTCTTCTAGCAGATGCAGATTTACATTTAAAATGTGGGCAAACATTTCGTGCTGTTCTTTTGCTTATTATTTCTTTATTATAGGGTGTAATGAGGTGCTGCTTAATAACAGCACGTAAAATATATATCTGCCGTACTGTTAACACTTTGCACTCCTCGTATAATTTTGTGGTAGAGAATCTAAATGGTTTGAATGTCATTACTTTAAGGACAGATCTTTGAGCCCTTTCCAGGCGAATCATGTGCGTCTTGCACGCACCGCGCCAGACCCCAATGCAATATCCAAGAACTGATTGTGCAAGCGCGTAATATACCGTGTGTAATAACTCATGGTCAGCCACGTATCTCAGTTTTTTAAATATCCAAATTAATGTTCTAATACGCGCAGTGGTCAGGTTTATGTGCTGGCGCCAGCTTAGTCTTCCATCCAACACAACTCCTAAATATTTCACGATTTCAGATTTACCAATAGCAGGACATGAACAGGTCGTGTTGTCGGGCGCCGAGTTACACACATGTAATTTTACATTAATATCTACCGGATTGAGATTAGAAAAACTGAATTGAATTAGTGTCGATTTTGCAAGGTTTAGGGTTAACATATTAGCTCTTAGCCAGCGGCTGACCCTATGTAGACCTAGCTCGGCGTTTTGTCTTACCTCGTCCCAAGTCTCTCCATGAAATACCAGTGCCGTGTCGTCAGCATATGTATAAATTTTGCCTTTTGCGAGCGTTTGTTGACACAGGTCATTAATGTAAATCAAGAAGAGACTCGGGCCGAGTATACTGCCTTGTGGAACGCCGTATATAACCCGGGAATCTGAACTAACATGTCCTCCAATCTTTACTTTCTGTGTCCGTTCAAAGAGAAAGTTTTCAAAAATCCTCAAGGCATTTCCCCGAATGCCGATCCGCGCCAATTTGTCCACAAGATAAGGAATCGAGACGGTGTCGAAAGCCTTGGCTAAATCGAGAAAAATACCTACGCATTTTTTATTAGCATCAAGACGCGACGATACATGATCTACAAGTTCCCCGACCGCATCGGCAGTGCTCCTATTCGCCCTAAAGCCATACTGGGAGTCTGACAATATCTTATTATGTTCCATGAAGCTTAGTAGCCTAGTATTCAGTACTTTTTCAAGTATTTTCGATATTGTCGGGAGCACTGAGATAGGTCGATAGTTTCCGACATCGTCCTTTAATCCACTCTTGTAGACAGGGGTTATTAGCGACTTTTTGAAAGCTCGTGGGAAAATACCTTGCGCAAAGCAGATCTCTATGAGTTTTGTTAGATGGGGAATAATTACATGTCTTGCTATTTTAAGAAGCTTAGCAGGTATGGAGTCCCACCCAACAGCACACTCATTGTTGAGATTAAGTATCAGGGATTCGATTTCTTGTTCATCCGGGGGAAGTAAGACTATTGAATTTAAATTAGTGGGTATGTCAAATTCATAAGGTGCTAAGTTAGTGGGTGAGTTTTTAGTTATATTATCTGCTAGCTTTTTTCCGATGTTCGAAAAATAGTTATTTATATCGTCAATTGAGTTAGAATTGTTTGTATTTTTTATTAAATTATCAGCTACTGTTTTTTGTTTTTTCTGTTGTATTATAGTTTTAACCGCGTTCCATTTATCTTTAGTATTTTTTGTGCTTTGCAAAAGAGATCTCTCATAGTTTCTTTTTAATTTTCTTAACAATGTGTTACAAAAATTGCGATATCTTTTATACGTAATTTCAAGCAAATGATTCTCCAAATTTCCTGAAAACTTTTTATGTAGCCTGTCTCTATGACGTATGCATCGAAGTAAACCTGGGGTCAGCCAAGGTTTAAGTAACCTTTTCCGACCAGGTATCTGATGTTTCGTTGAGTTTACCTCAAGAGCTGTGGTAATTTTTTCAATGAAAAGATCGGCAGCATCATTTGCATCAGTTTCGCTATTTATAAATGTGAAATCAACTGTCTCTAGATGTTTTACGACATCGTCATAATTGATCTTTGTCAAAAAGTTTACCCTGTCACCTTTGTGACGAGACTGGCAAATATTCAATAT
The DNA here is from genome assembly GCA_947562105.1 of Shargacucullia verbasci. Lineage (NCBI taxonomy): Eukaryota > Metazoa > Arthropoda > Insecta > Lepidoptera > Noctuidae > Shargacucullia > Shargacucullia verbasci. Next base: position 2,922,005 of record OX387287.1, read on the forward strand.
TATGGAGGCGTGGTCGGTGACTGTAGAATTAACCACAAATACTGTAGCTGGATTTGTTGTATTAAGCATCATGTGATCTAAGCAATTAAGCATCCTTGTTGGATATATGTGTCCTGGCAGCAGGCCCAATTCTGCAGTAATATTAAGATACGATTCACTGTTCCTGTCAAAATTGTTTGTCTTAATATCAATGTTGATGTCTCCAGTTAGTACAATGTTTTTTGCTTTAATTGGGCGAATAATTTTGTCTAAAGACTTCAGGAAACTGTCAGTACAGCATATAGATGGAGACCTATAGACAGCTAGGATGCAAGTATCAGGGTAAATATTTAATAACATAAAGTTAGCGCCTACAGGCTCCGGTTCCTCCGCCGTACATTTAAGGTCTTGCTTGACATATATTACAATGCCGTCGTTTTGGTTAAGCCACACCTTTGAGGAATAGGATACGTAGCCGTCAATCACAGGAACAGGCTTGTTATGATTTAGCCAGCATTCAGTAAGAATGATAACATCGAATTCAGAAGAAAACCTTGATATGTGTGCTAGAAAATTATCGATATTTTTTTGTATGCTGCGGATATTTTGCGTTATAATTTTTAATGATGCTGTCGAGTTTATTAACTCTGTATTACAGAACTCAGTGTCACAACAATATGAATTAGCCACAGAAATGCTGTCAACATCATTTTCTAACCTAGGTACCTCGGAGCGTCATAATTTACCTGAATGCTTTCAAATTTTCTGTAAAACTTGCAAGAATCGCTTCCTTGTAGAAGCGAACACGGATGTTATGCTTGAGATTTTGAATATTATATGATTTTAGAAGCATGTGGTCTATCAACCCGGAATTTCTGTTTGAATAAGATCATAAGAGACTCATATTTTGACAGTTTTCATTTGACATAGCGATAAAACTAAAAGTCACACTGTGTGATTACACTCGTTCCTTTATACACTATGAATGAACGAGTATGGTGTTTCTCCTTTAAAAAGAGAGGACCTCAAATCAGACACGGTGATATTGCATAGCAGGCCAAAGCCCGACGGTTGATTTCGCCGGACTTTCGTATCTATACCAGAATCGTTGCAAACTCTAATAGCGTCCGGTGGCGCTGGAGTATTTTTTTCTATGTACCTGTCAGTCATTCCAAGGGTTTAAAACTTTTTTAAGCTATCTGCATTTCTCTTTGTGACTGATATTAACAACTCAAAAAAAACCCTATTTTATTGGGTCTACGAGTTGTTTTCATGAAACCTTAATAAAATAAAATATCACATCAGAAAATTCTATTCAACATTGAACAGTACAGAGTACAGTCAGCATCAAACACATGTATACACGTAGCGAAATCTAAAAGCTTATTCTTGAAAAGTTATTGATTAAAATCAAAAAATTTAAATGACCACGTATCTTTATGTATCCACAGATACTATCTATGCACGAAATTAGTCAAGATTTCAATCACTATTTCCTCTAAAAGGTTTTGAATTTCGCTACGTGTATACATCTTTTTGATGCTGACTGTACAGCTAATCAGGCCTCAAAAACCTCAAGGAGTAACCTCGATAAAAATACACTCGTGGGGTAACAGGTGCAATGTTCCAGTTTACCTTAGTGCAGTAACGTATGCGGGAACAATGTTCCTCTACATAATTCACACGCCTGAAACAAGCCTTATGTGGGCCGCTCAATAATGTATATTGTAATTTAATTTCTGATTCAATCTCGCTATTGTGTTGGTCGATAACAGTGTAGTTGGTTGGATGGAATTTTAGATTTTTGTGGTGGTTTGAGAATATTGCTTTTATGTATTAATTAAATTAATAAATAGACTGCCTATTGGTCCCGTAGTCGCAATCGCAAGCGTGACTACTGAGCGTGAGGTCCTGGTTCGAATCTCGGGTTGGCCAGTGTTATTGAGTGTGATATGGAAATTCTCAGAAGCGGCACGAAGTTTGAAATTGTGCCCGGTTGATCACATTTTTGTAATAGCTTGCCCCCTATTACATGGGACTTAATAAAGGCATCAGCGAAATGTGGGTGCACACCTCTGCCTAACCCTTTGGGGATACAGTCGTGGTGCTATGTTACTTAAGGATGAAAATTAATTATTATATATACACGTAAATATATGTTTAGGTTAATTATTTTTATGAAATATTTTCTTGATATTGCTTATGTGTAGGTTGACGTACTTTTTTGGGGTATCGAATACGACAATACATGTACTAACGACTAGCGGCGTGCACAGAGTTTTTAGACAGGGTAGGCAGAAAATTTTAAAAGCTTACTTACCAATAATATCTACTGCATGTTGGTATTGGTTCGTCGTCTTTACGATTAAATAATGATGAATGTGATTTGCCACCTCAAATATCTTATTATAAATATTTATCTGAGTTATGTAGGGTAGGCAGTGTCTTTTTGCCTTTATGAACTGCACGCCACTGCTAACGACCTTCTTTTGAGCGGACTATGAGGGAGCTTATGTCCAGCAGTGGAGGTCAGCATGCTTTATGTTGTCGACTCATTAAATCGGATTAAGAAGTTCGGCTAACGTTAATTTAATAATAATTATTTATTACAAACATAATTTTATTGGTTTGAGGTGGCGCAAAAAACAAATGAGTGGGAGAATTTGGTGGAGGATTTTGCCCAGTAGTGGACCAGGTTGGGCAAACAAAAAATAATTAACGGCACCTTTGTGAAAGAGACATAAATGCTTATTATTATTAAGCAACCGTTGGGTACTGGCATTAATTATATAACCACAATACAATCAGAAATACGTAGTTATCTACTATAAATAAGAATGTACCAAAAGACGAGAAAAACTACTAATAAACGATAAAATACGACCTTTATCCCTATATCCGGACTCCAAGGACCAAGAGGCTGGGTTCAAGGTTAATTTGGACTAATCTGCAATTATACCGAATATTTACTTAGCTCTAGCCAAAAGCTTTCGATATTCTCTCTTTGTTTACCTAGCTACTTATTTGTTCTTTGATTTGATAGAACTTGGATTAAGAGAAGTTTCGAGACGAGACTGACATCGGCTGAAGTAAGGCCTGACTTTCATGTAAAGATCTCTATCTTGTGACTTAGTATTAATTGTTGTACCAGAAATTTTACATAACTGAGAATTTCCATACAGAAAAATCTTAATACTACCCAACACGGGAGTCAAACCCAACATCTCACATTCAGCAGTCGCATTGGCAACTAGACCAGTGAGACAGTCTAAATATTATATTCTGTACTTGAGTGTGGAATGTTTGGTACATGTCTCCATTGCACCAGTACACTGTTCCATGACAAATGTCCTTCTCTGGACACTTGCACACGTTTCAAATTTATGGCTAAAGCGCGAGCTTCTTTACGATAGCACGGTGCCTTCACAAGGACATTTTTACTATTTTAGTTGTCTAGCTGAACTAGTATCTAGTACAGTTCTCTTGGGTGTAAACTTTAAACATGTTTGTTAGAGGAATCTCTGAAAAATAAGCTACCTATTCCAGTTGGAGCTCCTTTAGTTTAATATGGTGGAAAGGCAACAGCGTTAATCTTATTTTGTCTTCCCTATGTTTCCAAGATTTTACTTTAATTTCCTTCACATACTTTTCCCTAGCCTTTTCCGAACTATGTTGTCGGCTTCTAGTCTAACGAGATGCGGCTGAATATCACTATTTTACACAGAGCGACTGCCATCTAACCACCACCCTATTACTGGAAGAAACCGGTTGCCAGAGTTTTTGAGCTGCTCACATCTGTAACGACTTTCATAAGACACGCGAACTCGGATCAACTATTACACATGTTTATTGAAGCACGGAGGGGACTCGATGTGTGAAAACTAGTCACCTGTCCAAGGACTGACCGCAGCAAGCATTTCTTCACGTCGCTGATCGACTGATTTGCGTTGTAGCAGCTACGAGCCTCGCTATAATCTACGCAATACCTTATAAATAATTCACAAGAAAATCAATGACATCTCCGAGACAGAGATTTCAATTCCACCGGTTGTCGAGTTAACCCAACCGTTACTTTGAATTTCTTTGACCTACCTCGGGAGCGGCTCAGGTAGGCAAAGCGTAATAGAGTTTTTCGTCAGAACATTTAGAGTTATCTATCATATAAGTAACTATAGGTTGATTTTTCTTTAGTTGAGTAAATAAATAATAAAATAAATTTTTATTCATGTAGACCAGTTAAAGGCACTTATGAATAGTCAGACTCTAGTTGCCACGTTCCAAAGTGTTGTTTTCCTATGGAGAAGAACGGGCAAGAAACTCCATGGTTACTCTTTTAAATTCTGATTATTTAACATTCAATATATTGATAAATACATTTTTTTCCTCAAAATTATGTGAGGAAAATGTAGTGCTAGGTCTAGACTAAACAAACATGAAACAAACTGATAACTGAAAATTTCTGACAGTACTGCCATGACGGCTATGAGCTGACCAGTCCCAGCAGACAGCACCCGTACACGAGTATGACGTACCTATGTGTCAGCGTCACTCAACTCAACCATATTGCAGGGAACCAAATGACCCGACACACACCGCCACCATCAGCAGGACATTTGAGTGAGCATGACAAGCTCAAACCGCCAGACAGCTATCATGTCTATTAATATATAATTATGGCTACACGATTCTCACATAATAACAAATTATAAGTTATTTTATCATTATATAAAACAAGTACCAATACGGTCTCACGATGGATGACAATCCCGTTAATAAAGCATTGTAGATAAAGTGAATAATGTCAAAATGTATAAAAAAAAAAAAATTGAATAATTAAATTAATACAATGTCAACAAAAAAAAAAAGAAAAACACATCTGGTACATTCAATAGAAATAAAAAAATAAGTCAGTTTTTATAAACAATGATTTAAAGTGCCAGCGGGTCGCTATGTGCAGGATGGAATCGTATGCCAGACATTTTTATCCTCAATATACTGATTTATACTATAATAAGCTCTGGACATCTGGAGTTAGGTACTCTTGTTATAAGGCAATAGATAATCTGTATTTTAAAATACTTAAACAGCTAGAAAACTTATAACCGGGCGCAGTAAAATAAAAAATAATAATATAATACTTGATAGGCCTGTGATAGCCTAGCGGTGGAACGTTTGCCTTCCATGCAGGAGGGTCTGAGTTCAAACCCGGCCCGCACCTCTGACTTTTCGGAATCATGTGCGGATCAGAATTTGATTATCACTTGCGTTTACGGTGAAGGAAAACATCGTGAGGAAACCTGCACACCTGAGAGGGCTCCATAAAGTTCTTGATGGTATGTGTAGTCCGCCAACCCGCACCGGGCCAGTGTGTTAGACTAAAGCCTAACCCTTCTCATTCTGAGAAGAGACCCTTGCCCAACAGTGGGACAGTAATGGGTTAAATTTATTTATTTAATATAATACTTAGATAAAGTTTTATTTAATAATTATAGAGACAACGTGATTTCTCTCTGTGTCCCACGGAGCCCACAATGATCTAATTAATTGTAATATTTTTTTATTTTCCACCCTGATACCCTTGATACCTTTTAGGTAACCTACATTGTGGAACACGAAAAATATTGTATATAAGTACTTATATGAGTATAAGTAATATACAATAATAAATCCCATTAATGTAAGTTATCCCATGAATGACACAAGCATTTATCTTCTCTACCCAACCACACAAAACCCTACAAAAATCACACGCGTGACGTCTATGATTATAGTGATTACCTATACTAAATTATAAAGAAACGAAGCGGTTCGAACCTAGCCATCATTAGAAGGCGGGGCGATGGGCCCCGATGTGGGAAAGAGACATTTCGTTGTAGCCCACAAGAAAGCTTGCTCAGTTTGATTTAATCGTGTCTGAGGTCCAAGGTTCGAGTTTCAGATTTGGATAAGTGAAGCTTTTAACTTTTTATAAGGAGGTGTTGCTCCTCACACTCTGAATATAGATGATTATGGGTTCGTGGGTCCATTTGCAAATGCAATGCACTACAATATTCACATGCACAAACCACCGAAACAACTATCCCTAGGTATAAAAAATATTTGTTCCGTGTGGAATTCGAACACGCAACACGTAGTAGAACAATCCATCGCTCAACCCTGCACGTGCCGTTAAAGTCCAAGTAAGATTCCAGGGGGTCAATATAAGTTACTCTATTTCAGACGGATGACTTAAAATGACAGCCTTATTAAGGTATTTTATTCCCTATCTGTGTTTAGTCTCCTGTAATGTCGTAAGTCTTGTAAGGCCAACCAAAGAGCCGTTGAGCTGGCCCTATTTTAACCCGGACAAATATAATATTATCTGATAAACTTCACGAACTAAGAGAGCTTTTCAAAGATCACAAACTTGAAGCTTATCTACGACTAGCTTCCTCGCGTGGTTTACGAACCCGTACATTTTTCTGGGATAAAAAGCCTATGTGCTCTTCCAGACTATAATCTATCTCTGTGCCAAATTTCATCCAGATCCGTTCAGCCATTCTGGCGTGAAAGAGTAACAAAGATCCATCCATGCATCCATCCTCACAAACTTTCGCATTTATAATATTAGTAGGATGCATATATATACATGCTTCATTATTTATGTTTAGCTGATACCTCGTAGAGAATAGCCAAGATAGAGCATCAATTTTATCTGCAAAGACAAAGCCACATAAACTCAGCAATCATTAGAAAGCATACATGAGTGATGGCCCGCCACGTGGGAAAGGCTGACTCTATTGTGGCCCACGTCGGGAGGAGCGATCGTTATCCGCTCACAATGGACGATTAGGAGCGATACCTCGATGCTATCTGAGCATGACCGTGTAAGCTCTTCACTAGTGATGTGGTCCAAATCGATGGATGGAGCGGGGAACGTGTCGTGTCCTTATACTGACGCACTTTACCAGCTGGATCTACGCGAGACTGTTTTTTTTTTTTTTTCGACCTGTAAATCTTGCATTCAAGATGTTACATTAGAAAAAGAGCACCTTCATAATATAACATCACGCCCGTATTCTTTGAAGGTTTAAGTAGAAGTGTTGTTAAGCTTGTGTTTAATTTTAGTTAATTCTTCCCTCGATAGATGGCGTTGTGACAATGAGGCCTTGTGTGGTGTCTTTTTTGACACACAACCGGACCCGGAACAACTATCTGTAGATCATACAAATATTTGTTCCGTGCGGGAATCGAACGCATCACCTAGCACGGAGAGCTAATCACTTAGCCACTGTGCCAACTGTATCACCAAATGTTACCGATATCTTTGTGTTTAATGGAGCTTAAAAATCATGTTTTTTCCGTTTTATTCAGACATTTAAACCTAGTAGGACTGCTTGCCTTTATTACTCGTACCACCCACCAATAGTCTAAGGGCAGACTTACTAGTATTTACCGACATTGCCCTTGGCTCCAAGCGAAAAATCCTTCATTGTTCTCAGACAAATTACTCTCATAGAATAATATATACGCGGCGTCTCGTCTGAAATATTACCAGTCTGTACTCGCTCCGAACTTGACCTGAGTTTCAATGAATAAAGTATTACCTTTTATTCATTATGGCCCGAAGGTACGAATGTTCTTGATAAATAAATATTTAATTGGCTTTATGGTCTTCGTTTTACGTAACGTTTCGGAATAGTATTTACTCAGGATATGAATTAAGCTGTGACCTTTGAATCAGGATGAGAGGTATTAATTTGAACAATCCAACATTGAAATGAAATGGAATATTTTGCGGTTACGAAATAGTGGAATCGAGTTGATTTTTGTAGCTTTTGTTTTTACAGATATATGAATGATCGTACCGTTTGATAACTTTTTTGTAATCGTTAATTCTACGTTGTTCTAATTATCATTTCACCCCAAAAACGTATACTATTATTTAGCATGGCTTCATTGAATTAAATAAATAAAAATAAATATTAAAATAGCATATGTATTAAAACTCCTTGAGTAATAAATATATTTATTGGTGTATTATAATACTGAACATCTAAATCAAAATTTTATAATGATTGTGTACAATTAACAATAGAGTTACAGATGTTTTAATACGTTCAATTCATAGCTCACTCCAAACCAAAATAACTCGATGCCCTGAGCGCGGGCTACTTTGACAACTTGCTAAACATCACCGCTTAGTGTTGACATATAAATAATCGTTATGAAAATCGATAAATCAATTCAATCGATTAAAAAAAGTGGTGGTGAAGGCATATAGGTATTTTCACTATTTAGGCTAGGCAAAGAACAGCGTCAAAAGTGGCTGAAGATTTAGATATTACGAGTTTTTTTTTTATGAATGGAAATTAACCAATTTTATATTTTTTTTGTACGAATTTACTTTACTCTATCGATCCGATTATTAATTTGTTACATATGTTGTTGCACATATGTTGAGTAATAGTGAATTATTAGTATGAATGATGGTCCCAAATCAAAAGTTTTTTTTATGAGTACGATAACCCCTTAAAGGGATCGGGGCTAGAAAGGTAGGATCGTGTATTTTCAAAATTACAAAAATCTTCATCTGCCTACTTGTGTCGCTGACTGTACCACGACTCATATTGTGCCTCGGTACAACAAGTGAAACAAATTAGTATGTAGTTCCATTCCTTCATTACGCATAGCATCTTCTCAAAAAGGGATTATCCCCTACGGGGAGAACCAGCATAAAAGAGTCTACCAGTCTATCAACGGTTTATTAGGGCTGGGGGAAAATTGTGCAATTATTCTACATAAAACATTGAATCATACAGATCTAATTTTTGAACGATTAGGTGAAGTATTTAACAGCCACATTTCGCTAATGCTGTTAAAAAGTTCCTTCTAAGGCGAGGTCTCTCTATCTATCTACAGGCAGCCTAATTACGTAAAGAGACGACACGGTTGGCGCAGTGGTTGAGAGATCGACTGCTGAGCTACGTGTCGCGGGTTCGATTCCCGCACGGAACAAATATTTGTATGATCTACAGATATTTGTTTCGGGTCTGGGTCTTCGTGTATGTGAATACACACCGTGCCTCGGAAAGCACGTAAAGCCGTTGGTCCTGCGCCTGATCTCTCTCCGGTCGTGTCGGATTGCCGTCCCATCGGACTATGAGAGTGAAGGAATAGAGAGAGCACCTGTGTTTGCGCACACACTTGTGCTCTATAATATCTCCTGCGTAGTTGGCTAATCTCCGGTGAGATTGGCCGCCGTGACCGAAATCGGTCAGGAGGACATTATTATTATTATTACGTAAAAAGCGACAGCAACGTGACAACCACGCGACAGCAATCTTACTGTCAGCTAATAAATTATATGAAAGAAAAATGACGTTTGACAGAAGCTATCGCGCGATCTACGCCTGTCGCGACATCGGTAATTAGGCTGCGGGTACCATTACAAATTCCATTGCTACTGAGAATGTTTGAATCAAGCAACAATCAACCGAGCTTACGACCACAAAATCAATAAGCCTGTCCTTTTAAGTCGAAAAAATAATTAATTAAAAAAACCTCTGATAGCTGAAAATGCTATTAAAATAGATCATCAGACCATCGCGTCGTTTTATACCGCAAAACAAGGCGTTGAACAAATACATGTGGATATTATAATTACAATGAAATCTTGTAACATCACGAAATTTTTCAGACATCGAAAATATCGAGTAACAACCCTCAATATCTATATCAGTATATATCAGTATTAATTATAATATCAGTATTAACTGACAGTAAAAATAAAAACTGGCATATCCCCGTTCATATTTTAAACTCAATATCAAAAAAATCTGGTCAGAATCGAGCATTTAATTTTAAAATATTCCTTCATTGCTCAAACGCAGCCACTACAGTGATTCAATTATCAAGTATTTTAATTAAAACATTTTCAACGCGCAATCAACTGGTCCCCGCTACATTGATTTTCAAGTATTTATCTCTAAATAACTGGCGCAAATCGATTGGAAATTACACTTAATGGGCTTATAATAGGGTTGACCTGAAATATAATAATTAGATTATTATAGTAACCACTTAATAGAGAATGGTTGCTTAGGTTTTACACTAGTGGCATAGATATGTTGAAAGTGTAGTGTTCAATAAACACGCGTGTCAGCCAGTCTTGCGAATATCTATGAGAGTTGATATACACACATACAATTCGACGGGTGCAAAGTAAAAAAAGCTGTTTACAAAATAGTGACTTTTGAGGAGAGCGCATAATTAATGAGAGTACAATGTAAACATATGAATTCCTGACTTTATAATTATGAAGTGATGCAAACCACAATTAATTCGATTTAAATTTAACAAAATGTCCACAATTTTTCATATTATGCGCTCTCCTCAAAAGTCACTATTTTGTAAATAGCTTTTTTTACTTTGCACCCGTCAACATATCGAGGGTATAGTGTTAAAACCCAATAAGTGCCAAAAAACCAAAAATCGTTTTATAAGTCCATCTCAATGCATTTTTGGCGCTCTTTCCAGTGGTCTAATGCAATAAGTGGAATTCGTAATAGAAAGAAAATTACTAGAGGTAATAACCCACTAAAGTGACCACGTTTAGCTCAAACTGAAAAACTGGAACAAATTAACAATTTCATACTTATTGGGTTTGAGCGCTATACCCTCGATATCGATCGACTTAGATCAACTCTGCAACAAGTTGAGTCGCTATTTGCGGGATATATGAAGGTCCAGCTATTTTTATATTGCAGTCAATTGCGAGACATACCAACCGCCAACTATCTTTAGGCCGATGGTCGATCTGACACGTCATTCAAAAGTAACTACAAAGGTTTAGAGATAACCTTGACATGTAAACAATGGAAACGGTTGTAACGGCTGATTAAAAATAAAACATAATAAAAAATAAACTAAAATAAAACACTCACTCATCACACAACCAAAAAGAACTCAAAATTACCATTTTCTATCAAAAACAGAAAAAAAAAATAACATTTCACCGATCCCCAAGTGGCCATATTCGACCTTTCTCTGATTTATTGTCAAGTTTTCCTGTTCCGTAAGTTTTATTATGCGGCCCGGTCTGGAAGTACGGAATTTTTGACTTGGCTTTATTGAGCGTAAAATCTTACATCGTTGAGTTGCACGACTATTATTGTTTTGCATTTTGTCAAGACTGTGTTTTGAAATGTTCGAAGTTGTGGTTGTCGTTTGTTTCGACTTCAGCTGCGGTTGTGGCTTTTATGGGTTATCAACTAGTCAATACTGTAGCAGTTCATCATCTGAAATTCAAGTTCTTTTCATTTTTTACAAGGTCTATAAAAATACCACTTATGAATAACTGATGGATCGTTTCACAGTTATCTACTTTATAAATAAAAATCAATTGCCGAATGAATGAAAGATCACTTGAGAACGGCTCGACCGATTTGGCTGATTATTTTTTGTTGTGTTTGTAATTTTCAGGACAAGGTTTGTATGAAAGCATGTTTTTGGAAAATCCACCGGAACCTCGGGAATTTGGATAGTATATGTGTATGAAATTTCTCATTTTCTTCATTAGTAAATTGCACCCGTGCGAAGCCGGGGCATGTCGCTAGTATTATATTAAATTAAAATAGGTATACGTACTGAAAAATTCATATTTTATACACAACTCATATGTTATACACGGTAAAATTAACAAAATAATTCTTTGAGTTACTTACAGCCAACGGTAAATATGTAAGACTGAAAAACTATCACGCCAGTATAACGCTAGCAACGATGAATGCATACTGAACTTGGCCCATATCATTTGCCTCTTATATAGGCTTAATAATATGTGCTATTTAATAGGTTCAGAAAATATAACATAAATGTATGTATAAACTGAATGTAATAATTACGGAAGAAAAAATCATCGTTTATATATGTTTATATACGTTTTACATAGCTCCGCAACAATCCGCAACACCTACCTACACCCTAAAAATTTTCCTACTAACAAACTCGAAGTACACAACCGCACAATATCATCTACTTCTTTCGTACGGAACTTAACGTTAACCAACTGTGTACCTTAATTAACAAGCCGTAACACAACTTTTCCCGACGACAGATGTTTTTGAGTTTTACCGGCAATAAATCAACAAATTGGCCGTGTAGCTCCATTGGTTTTTTGTTTATCCAACGATATTTCATGACGCATATTTCGTTTATGACGCCCTTTGATTAATACGTCTGCGATCAGTTGTAATTCGGATGTTGTTTGCATATTTTTGGATGCAAGTATAAAGTTCTAGATTTCATTAATCCTCCTGCTTTTATCGTTTTTTATTTGAGGACGATGCGATATCTCTTTTTCTTTTTCATCTCTATCAGACGTTATGTCAGAATTTTCTTTGAAATGAAATGAAATGAAATAATTTATTTTGCAATTAGGATTTTTCAATCACTTTTACACGTCTTTTTAAAACTAGATGGGGTCGGCATTTCCTATGACTATCCCTGAGAAGAAACACCGAAACAAACTCAGGGGTCAAAGTCTATAAAGTGTCTTTCTTACCAGCCATGTCAAATGACACACAATTCATCCATTTTTGTTTAGGTCTGTTTCTACATATATTCACGTTCATATTTACTTACACATTTTTCTGTAACATGATTTACATCCCTTTAAGCTTTTCATTTAGAAGCATTAGTATTAAAAGATATTGATAAAGATTTCCTATTAGAATGTAAAGACTGAAGATCCATTTTCTCCTTCTGAAATTGTGGCTTACAGTCTAAGTCCAACTGAATTTCAACATTTCTAAAACCTTTATCACCAGATATCTTCAACCTTAGTAGGGATGTTCCCGATACTCTAAAAACTTGTTGTCGGATTCTTTGCGACTTGGGACTGTTCTTAATTTGTTAACAACATTACTGGTTAGACTACCGATAGAAATCTAGATTTCTAAACAGCTCCAGCACTAAGACATCCAAAATATTTTGAAAGCAGTAATAGTACTTGTAAATCTATCTATCTGTGCGGTAACAATTATCCCCGAGTAGTAATATCAGATTAATTAAGGTAATCGTGCCATATAGAATAGTCTCTAGAGGTAACTGAAGGATTACATCAGGTACCTACATCATGTACCGTATATGGTCGGACTACTGCATACATAACAATAAGCTGCCGTCTGTGTATCTCCCAAAGGATTTCGGAAGTGGAACTATTTATAATTGTATTTTCTTTGTTTAATAATTCTAGGTCACGTCTGTAACGTGACATCAAAATATTATATCTATACATAGGTATGATCACTACATAGTATACCACTACATATACGTATACCCCACCGCGTCTGTCTGTCTGAATGCGATAAACTAAAAAACGACTGAACGGATTTTCATACGGTTTTCACCAATGGACCGAAAGATTTATCTAACGTTTAGGTGTACAATTCATTAAAGTTTTCTGTAAATTGGCTGAAATATGACGATGATTATTGAAGATGTCAAAAAAAACATTTCGACTGGGAGCTTTACTGGCCTGCGCCACTACGACGAAACAGAAAAACCCAATAAAACTTTGCCCGACCCGGGAATCGAACCCAGGACTCATGCTCAGCAGTTGCGCTTTTGACCACTAGACTAATGAGGCGGTCAAACACTTTTACACAAACACTAAAACAACCCTATATCTCTCATCGTTTAAACAATCTTATCTCTTATACAATTTAAGTCATATTAAGACTTACAAGGAGCACTCAGGGCTGCTAATAAAACAAAAACATCTCAGCCTTACAATAGTCTGCAAAGTTCCCCGTTAGCTCTAAATTCTAAGAACACTGAGTAGGTCAAAACATTTAAGTACGCAAAATCCGATCCAGTACAAAGTGAAATAATTGGAAAAGTATGGGAAATGAAAGCTTTCCTTCTTATTACTTGTATAATACAAAAGTTAAGATAAGTCGTTACTAAGTAGGATGGAGTTTGGGGATGCTTGTTTTGTAAAGTACGTGTGCGTATGTGAATAATTTGATGGAAATACGTATTACATACATTAAAGATTTTTTTTTGCCCGACACTAGGAATTATTCCTGTATAGTGGCGTTTTACAAACACATGTATAAACATCTAGATCCGTAACCATTATCTGCAGATCCGTGCGGGAATCGAACCCGTGATAGCGTAGCAATCGATCGCTCATCTATTGCGCCAATCGTGTGTCAACATAAAAGAATATGGTAATGAAACTGCTTTATAGGCCGCAAGCGCGGCTGTTTAATGTAAGGAAGTTCGATTCCCGAGTTAGGTAATGTGTTTTCTATAAGAAAATTCTCCGCAGCTCGTAGTCTGAAATTGTACAAGGCTTACACTATTATACAGGACTTAACAACGGATTCATCGAAATGTGGATGTATTTAGTACCTACCAAGGTGCCGTATTATATAATAACATAGCATCACGCCTGTATTCCCTGAAGGGTTAGGCAGAGGTGTACTATGTACACCCACATTTCGCCGATACTGTTATTGAGTCCCATGGAATAGGGGGCGAGCCTATTGCCATCTACCGGGCACAGTTCCAGACTCCGTGCTCCTACTGAGAATTTCCATACAGAAAAACCTAATAACAATTTGCCCGGCCCGGGAATCGAACCCAGGACCTCACGCTCAGCAGTCCGCTTGCAACCAGTAAACCAGTGAGGCAGTCATGTTAAAAATACATCTAATAATATACATCTAATAATATACATCTAATAATATACATCTAATAATTAATAACGCGAGCGCACCTTAGTACATTCCACTTCTAGATGCGCTTGTTCCGTGTGTGTTTACGCTTTGGCTCGGTTATTTTTCTTTTACAGTGTCCCTTACACACTTAGAATTTTTCTAATATATTGTTAATTATGCTGAAACTGTTACTGTGCGTAAATCAAAACGTTAAGTTATTACTAAGTTTAATTTTCTCGTGTAAGTGAATTGTAATTCTTATGTGACAATAAAGATATCTCAAACCCGACCTACACCTCTGCTAAACCCTTCGAGGAATATAAACGTGATGTTATGTATGTATCTGTATATTATAATAACATGTATCAAATTCTCCGAGGATAGATATCCACAAAACTGTAACTCACAATAGAGATGAAAAACAGTAAGAAACAGTTCGTGTATTACTAGCACAAAACCTCTCGCATCTACAAGACTGTATTAGCCAAGTTTTATTGGGAAAACCGATGGAATTAACTCCCACGACAACACGTGCAGGGGATTTAACCCTACCATTTGTTATTTCGACTCGTTCAAACTCAAAAAGAAAAGGTACTTGCGTGTTTTTCAACGAAAAACTTGTATAATTATGGCTCCGTACTTTACTTTCCTTTTTGCTAAGACAAACCAAAGTTTGAGTCGAATTTAAGGGCTTTTAGTTTAATATATTGAGGTTTGAGTTTTGAGTTTTGAGTAACTTTGACTACCTTCGATTTGAGGCTTTGTATAAAATTTTGTATTAATCTTATTCTTATTTGAAAGGCAACTTGGAAACTTAAGTTCTGAGTTTCAATTATGTGGAGAGAACTTCGGTTATTAAAATTTATTATCACGGCAATGAATATTACAAATAATTCATTAAACATTTATATTAAAATGCCACAGTTATAAATCCTCTAAAAACCCTTACCAACAGACCATATTAATACCGTTGCCGCCAAAAAATCCCGAATAAAATAAAATAAAACTTTCGCAATTAAACGCGGCTTACATGCCGCCTTTGCTAAAATAAAAAATCGTGTAATACCATACACACAAACCGTAACGACAAACATACTTGTGTTACGTCACGACTCGTACTCATGATCGTGGTCGAGCGTGTATTAACATGGTCGTGGTGTGCCGAAAGAGCCGAAAACAATGTTAGCCGATGGAATAGGGATGTCGGAAATTTCGGTATACCTATCGGAATTTTTAAATTGGTATTTTTAGATACGGAATTATCAAATTGGTATTTTTAGGCGCGAGTGTCATCGATCTGCAACTGAAGATGATATTTTAAGAACAGGTATTAACTAGGTAAATGAAATGATAATAAAATTTATTTGAATTAAAAAGACAGTGATGAGTGTCACTTCAAAGTGTACTGATATTAACTGGTATGCCCAATACTGCTACCGGCCAAGATTTACAATCCTATAGAAATAGTTCACAGAAAACTTGAATATTTTTAGCTCTGCTGGAGGCCCTTCTGGTCTCGCCATTTGCCTGGTTAAGCAGTAAAAGCTCCCTGACCTAACTGCAAGAGACAAGTTTATATGTATATGTATATATATATATATATATATATAACAAATTTTTTTATAATGATTATTTTTTTTCCGTACGTTTACACTTAATACGATGACACAATACATACATATAAAAACTAGTTATATTCAAGAATCTCTTTTGTACAAATACTGATACAACGACAGATCAAAGTATACATGTCAGAGGAAATATCTTGAGATCTTAAAATTACAAATTGACAGCATTATTATTGACAGTATTAAGAAACCAAAAGACAGGAGCAGTCTCGAATTCAAAGAAAAGAAATTACAAAGACAATTATATCGCAACTGTCACTCTCATACTTTTCGGTATTCCAATCGTACAACACTGGGTTGCAATTTGAAAATATTTTTAATTTACCGCCATGCCACGGAGTGCTCTCATTACAAACGAGTGCAGAACCTTTGAAGTCTGATGGGAGCATTATATGTACTTTGATATACTTTAGCCCCTAGCGTCGATGATTGTGTTGCGTTTTATGTCTATGGTATGCGTAGATTGGTATCGGTATTGCGGTGTCAGTTTTGGGGTGCAAACCATATGTTTTTTTTTTTTTTTTGAGCGAGTCATTTACTTTCTTGTAATACGAGATCGTAAAAGAATAAAGTCAGTCAAGTATTGTCATTAATAATAGTTATATAACTAACTAGCGACCCGCACCGGCTTCGCACGGGTAGCAGAGCATATACGCCTTCATTTTTTTTTTCTATCATAGTGTCGTATCAGCCTATTACGTCGAGCATTTACTCGGCGCACGCCAGTATAACTCCCAGTTGGCATGATTTTTTCCGACATTTCCAACTGTCATCGTCATATTTCAGCCAATTTTCACAAAACCTTAACAAATTATACACCTAAACCTTTCTCATGAATCACTGTGTCTATTGGCGAAAACCGCATGAAAATCCGTTCAGTAATTTTTGAGTTTATCGCGGACAGACAGACGCGGCGGAGGACTTTATTTTACAATATGTAGTGCTAGGTTAATGTATTAAAAACTGGTTCGGTAAGATTTTAAAATAAGTACAAACTATTAAAATAGTATGACCCGGGTACGTCTTAAAACTGCGGCCAGACACCGGAGGACGGGCAGCAGCGTCCTCTCACTAATCGGTGAGCCACTGCGATCCCCAAGCCGCCTGCCAAGCGTGGGGATTATGGCAAGCCCCTTGAGGGAGGCCTTCGTTCAGCAGTGGACGTCTTCTGGCTGATGATGATGATTAAAATAGTAGGTATAGTTACAACCCCAAAATACTCCCTGACTGAAAAGTCGACTGATATAGGAAACACTTAAATAATAATCATCCATATTATAGATGAAAACAAACTATTGATAACAATTTCCAACGTTTTTCTTGAGCTGATATATCGAGATTTTTAGTTTCATTTCAATTTATTCAGAAGTCCTAATCTCGCAAAGTTAAAAGACAGCTCTAATTTCGTTCCAATTAAAAATGACCTAAACCTCAATCAGAGTAAGTCATTAGTTCGCTTTTTCTTGTCCCGACTTTGTTCCGTTGATTTATTGCCAAGTCCGACTTGTCACGGGAACTTTGTGGTATAATGTTTCTTTAAGAAATCATTCCCAGGTTTTGTGGTTTTTGGTTCACTAATTACTTTTAAGTATGAAATGTTGAATGTTTCAGAAGACTGAAATATCTATAAATATGATTCCTTTCGAAGGTTTAGGCACAGGTGTATTATTGTACACCTATATTTCGCTAATACCGTTAGTGAGTCTCATGTAATAGGGCGAGCCTATTGCTTTGGGCTGCTACTGATAATTTCCCAGCAGAAGAATCTAATAACAATTGTCCGGCAGCCTAATTACGTAAAAAAGCGACAGCAACGCGACAGCCATCTCTGTCAGCCAATACATTATATGACACAGAAATTATGTTTAACAGAAGCTATCGCGTGATCTAGGCCTGTCGCAAACTGTTTGCTACATCAGTAAGTAGGCTGCGGGTCAGGGAAATCCTAGACGCTGCTCTCAGCAGCCGCACTTTCGACCACCAGACCAGTGAGGCACTTCTTTTTCGGATGTTGAAGGTCTGATTTCTTTACCTACATGTCGTTTTAACGAGTCTTCTTCTTAGTCAAGATTTATCTTGCTTAGAAGAACAAGTCAGTGATCTCTAATGATGATCTCTAATGAGCCAGTGAAAATTTTTCAGAAACCTGATAGCTCATTTAGTTTACTCTCTTCATCCTTATTACGAAGATACTGGTTGTGAAAATTCGTAATGACATCTCACTTATAAAATTCTGTACCATACTAAAATAATAACAAATACTACATACAAAACATTAAGTAGGTATTAGTAGCAAAGAAGCAGTGATAGTGTGTGTGTGTAGTCCGCCAACCCGTACCGGGCCAGCATGGTGGACTAAGGCTTAACCCTTCTCACTCTGAGAAGAGACCTTTACCCAGCAGTGGGACAGTAATGGGTTGAATTAATTAATTTACTAGTGCTTATGTGGCATATCTTCAACTATTGGCATGTAAAAATATTATATCTAAATAAATTTTAACACCACCTTAAAACGTCCATAGATAATCATTTCAAATTAAGAATAATCATATCATAAGGGCCAGAATGACTTTATCTTCACGTAAAAATATTAATTAAACAATTAATTAAACCTAAATCTTCCTCCAGATTAACATAATAAAAGAATAAATCTCCAACAGAAACATCCTGACTTTATAAAACCACTCACTAATTCCGTTTGTCGAATATTCCATAAAACGCATTACGTCGAATCTATATTAAAAATGTATGGCGTTCCGTTTGTGTGTCATGGGGTTTAGTCGAAGTAGGTTGAAGTGGGGAAGTACGGGCAAACTCGCAGGTCCCAATAAAAGTTGGTCGTTCAATCTTAGACTCCAGACGAATAAACATTGAGTATTTATTTTAGCAAGTAGGGTTTGGGCGCGATTGTACAGAGATGGTATTTTTTGAGTAATATGTGAATATGAGTATATTTTGTCTGGAAACAATTATCAATAGATCAAAATTTGTGTAACTTATACAATATAATACATATCCATTTTATAGCAGATCAGACATTTTTGGTACAGTATATTATCGGTAAATTTACAAATTGGAGAGGTCATCATATATTCGGTAACCTAGTCATATTTGGCACGAGAGGCTCGTATCTAAATAGCAACCACAAAGAATAGTAAGTCCTTGAATGGTTGACAGTTCTTCACTCATTGTGACCCCTTCGTGCCCTTAGAAAATACGTTAAGAAGTTGGTCTCGAGGCCTACGATGACCTATTACAGTCCTTCTAGTGTCAGCAACCGCAAAAAATCCGAAAACCATATAAGGTTATTATATTATCAGTGTCTCCCATTAATTGGGTGGAGGAGATCAAATGCAAGTCGCTCCATATAAAATATTAGTAGATATTCAGCTGCCTCTGGTTAGAGTGGAAGTCGACCCTAACTTAGGTGGGAACCGGGTGAAATAATGATCATCTCACAAAATAAAATAGTTTTAGAAATCAAGGCCTCCCCCTTGTCCAGCAGTGGGGTGCGGCAGACTAACAATAACAGTAAATTATAATAATGAACTTAATAACGTTATGCAACTTTTTAAAGATTGTTAACATTGGTTAATATCATAGCCAATAGTAAATTGTCTAATATTATCTCTTTAAGTTCTTTATTAAATTTCTTGAAAACTTTATATGAAAAATACCTTCTTCTATCTCTCTTCGATCTTTTGCCTTTATTACTTTATTTACTTTATTACTATTAAGGCCGAATAAAGATCTAAGGTAAGATCTTATTAACAAAAGTCTGAACTTGTAACAATAAATAAATCAACTGATAACGAAATAGATATTATTTTATTAAAAGGTTTATAAAAAAAAAAATGGTCCACTGGCTGTTGCCCGCGACTTTATCTGCGTGTATTTTGTATTTATTATGTAATTAATGTTTTGCTGTAATGATAAAAATAAGCCTATGCCCTTCTCCAGGACCCTCTTCAAACTCTTTGTACAATTCAATAATGATCGGTTCCGTGGTTTAGTCGTAATGAGGTAACAAACAGACATATAGAGTTACTTTCACATTTATAGTTGTGTGGATATGGATAATTAACTGAGTAGCTATTTCAGATAATAAAAAAACCAATATCGATACTTTAACGAGCAATTTAAATCGATAGTCACATACAGTGGCGGACTAACGGGTGCGCGGAAGGGGCGGCCCGACTCGGGCCTCTGGTCCTGGGGGGCCTCCAAACGCCTCCATGTTCCCTTGATCAAATCCTAAACAAGGCTTTAAAAATATGCTTAATACTAACTAAGAGGTGGTTTGGAGATGGTAGGTTTTATACAAATATTATCCCATACAGATAAAATAGGAATAAATAAATCCAGCCTGAACCAGTAATTTACAAATTTAAAATAAAATTACTACCGCTGCTAATCTTCCTCATCCATATCCATATTCTATGTATGTTTATTTAAGTCGAATTTAAATTTCACTTGCAAGATTTTTACTAAATAAACATAAACACTTATACGTACAAATGTGAACTGAATAAAAAGCTTGTAAAATTAGCTTTGCCGCCCCGGGCCTCTGACGGGCCTAGTC
The DNA here is from genome assembly GCA_947562105.1 of Shargacucullia verbasci. Lineage (NCBI taxonomy): Eukaryota > Metazoa > Arthropoda > Insecta > Lepidoptera > Noctuidae > Shargacucullia > Shargacucullia verbasci. Next base: position 2,942,902 of record OX387287.1, read on the forward strand.
CGCCACTGCCCATATACTAATAATCGTAATCAAACCACACACATATCCAAATGGTTTGACAACTCGCAGGAAGCATATACGTCCGTCTTGGAAATCGATTCGTACCCTATATCGATTCCTCTCAGGTGTCTCGCTCGGACATTGTCACGTCAATCAGTGGACGTGAATAGGACTCCTAATTAGTTGATGCTTCATTCAATCGTATTAACATTAGTGATTCTATTGGGTATTATATGAACGTGGTAGAATGTGGGAGTGTGGGAAGAAATTATGTGGTAGAAATTATTGTGGTGTATTTTTTTTTTTTTAAGTAAAATGTTTCAGCCGGTAGCAATAGGCAAGATTCCAAGGAGTTTTCAAAGAAATATTTTCTTTAATTGCATCATCGGTCTAGTGGTCGCAAGGGCGACTGCTGAGCGTGAGGTTCGGCGTTCGATTCCCGGTTCGGGTAGTGTTATTGGATTTTTCTGTATAGAAATTCTCAGTACCAGCAGGGAGTCTGGAACTGTGCACGGTAGATAGCAATAGGCTCGCCCCGTATTACATGGGACTCAATAACGGTGACGGCGATATTTAGGTGTACAAAAAGTTCACCTCTGCCTAAACGAAAGACGACATGGTTAGCGGTTGAGCGATCGACTGCTGTGCTGCGTGTCGGGGGTTCAATTCCCGCACGGAACAAATATTTGTACGATCTACAGATACTTGTTTCGGGTCTGGGTGTATGTCCATGTGAATATTTGTGTTATTACCCATCCACGATATATGAATTATTCCTAGAGTGAGTTTTTTTTTAATCCTTCGTGGAATGCAAGCGTGATGCTATGTGATGTTGTAGTGAATAGTTTATATGTATTTTTACTTATTGGTAAAACCGTTAATGATTTTTTAACGATACCTGGTCTAGCTACTTTATCATTTCAAATATTATATTATCTTATATCTACTAGAATAACAAATATTTGTATGATTGACAGATAGATGTTTCGGGTCTGGGTATTTGAATATATGTGTTTGTAAACGCACCCACGATACAGGAATTATTCCTAGTGTGGGGCAACGTTTAAAAAATATATATATACCTTCTCTAGTGCCCGGTAGTTACAAGCAAAGACAGTTAAGCAAATTGTGTAATGAAACATAAAATAAATACATTAAATACCATCACGCCTGCACTTCCTCAAAAGATAAAACAGAGACTAATAATTTTCAAAGAAAAAATCTCAATTGAACTGCCCGACTGGGGAATCGAGCCCATGACCTCTTCCTCACCAGCCGCGCAATCCACTACTAGACCAATGAGGCAATAAAATGAATCAAATCAGTACCGCTATCACGACTTTTCTTACTATTTACTATCAAAGTAAAATAAATTTTCATGATTGCGATTTTAGTTCTTAACTTGGTTACATTAGAAATTAGAGCCGCTAACATGACATCTCTATAAATAGTAAATCAAATCTTAACTATGACTAGATGTCACATAAGCGACTCTAATCCCTAATGCAACCAAGTTAAGAACTAAAATCGCTATCATGAAAATTTACTTTACTTCGATAGTAAATAGTAAGAAAACCGTGATAACGGTACAGTAAACCCAAATATCAATACATCCAACAAAATCTTAACGAAAAAGCTTAAAACACTCAATGATAGAGCGCTTTAGTTAAACGAAATTCAGCGAACAAACCCCGCCTTATAACATGCAATTAAACTTTTTTAATTACTTTATGGCCTTTAGCCGGATTATCTATTTTATTATACGGCTAACGAATTTGTGGGCGCTGATTAGCCTTTAGGCTAAATGTTGGTGATTTTCTCAGAGTTGTGCTGGGATTTAGGAAATTGTATTATAGCTGTAGGGCTATAATTATAATATTGCGTTGGTGTTGTAAAAATATTTTGTTCTCTTATAATAATTACTGACAATTCTTATAATAATTTAGTTTTTGTCTCTGAAAAAATTATAGCCAATCCAACGACAGTGACACATTCACCAAAATTAAATTCTGTAACTTATCTACTTACTAAATAAATAAACACAAAATTACGATTTTATGACATTATGATTGACACTCGCAACATGGCAAAAAGTAAAGCGCCATTCTATCGGAGTGAAGCTACAACAACAAAGTCTGAATCAGACTATGAGATCCTTGTTCCTCCACAACATAAATATTAGAAACACTTCATAACATCATACAAATACTTACAATATTCATACAAAGAACACGCACAACCCATAAATTATCCAGCGTCAATACAAAACGAGTCTCAAAAACGTTATTGATGCCAAAACGATTATTACCAAAGGAAACTCTTTTATACAACCTTAAGCGATCATTTTAAAAAATGACACATTATCATAAGCCCCTTTGTACTTTATTAACCTCCCGAAGAGTATAATTTGACAGTCTCTTCCATAAATTTTGAAAGGCTTTACAAAGAAATCACGATGGAACTTGGGGAAAGGTAGCCGAAAGTCACTTGGACATATTATTACGGGAAATTTACAACGACGACCCGACAGCGAAATTGTCTTCTTGTGAAACCTTGCGTATAGAAACACAGGGGAGGTAAATTTTGGAGCGTACACGGGTAATAGGAAGCAGCATTTTAAATTGCATGAATTTGTTCGCGTGAGGATAGTAAGTAAGTATGCTTAATTAAAATCATAACTATAAAACAAATAAGGCCTAATTCAGCAAGGAAATATAGATATAAGAAATAAACGTGTTTGCTTGCAGTAAGGATCGAATTGGACACAGTTTAATGCAATGAACCTTAACGCTCAATCAAGATACCTATACTGAATTTGTTTGAAGAAATGATTCAAAAATCATTCGTGTCTAGGAAACATTTAAGTAGTCGGAAACTGATCGACCGACAAAAATGTTTTGTTTTTTGTCTACTTTGCGTCACTGATGCGTTAATTAAAAACCGAAGGGAATTTCTTAAACTAGACTGATCGAACCAAAATACGGGATAAAAACATTATGTCTTAAATTATCTTTTTTATCCATACTCACTTTTTAATGCTTATGCTTATAATACCTGTGGTCAGGTCATGGTTATCGGTTTTAATTTCAACCACACATATCGCTCATCAAATTAGTCATTTATTATGAATTCATTGTAAAATAGGTATGTTCCCGATTAATCTAATTATTTTAATAGCCTTTAGTTCATATTATCAGTGCGTCACAAAGGGCTGCTCGATTTGGTGGATTAGTACAAATATTTTGTCATAATGCATATAGAGACAGAACGGATGATTAGTTTTGAAAATGAATTTCGAATTCAATGGCTATGCGTTTATAATATTCCTTATAAATTAGCACTAAGTATTTCGTAATTTTTAATATGTACATTTTAATTCATATACATTTTTTACAACTTATACGTCATAAGCATACTATTCTATCTAAAAGTAAATAAAAAACACATATATAAAAGTAATACCACTACTTTTATTTATTGATTTTTAATACCTGATTATCATCATCATCATCATCATCATCAGCCCATATTCGTTCTCTACTTGACATAGGCCTGTCCCAGTACGCGCCACTGAGCCCGGTCTTCGGCTCTCCGCATTTTTCTACCAGCCTAATGCAAGTCATCGCTCCATCTGGCTGGAGGCGCCCTACACTACGTTTGCCTACTCGCGGTCGCCACTCGAGAACTTGTCTACCCAACGGATATCGGTTCTTCGGCTTATTTAACCATTATACCCAAATATGTGTCATTATCTATAAATGGTATACAGTCTACAAGCGGGCACGGTCTTACACGGTCTCCCCGTATGTTTCCAAAAACAAGAATAATGTAAAGCGACCTCTGCGGGCGACTTCATAAATCGACACTCGTGGCATGATTATGAACGATTTACGATATTATAAGTGAGCCACTCTTTATCTGTAATAAATCGCACTTTATGTCTAATAAATACGAATAAATCTAAATACATTAGCGGCTGATTTGACTGGGATTTTATTTAGTGACTTTCTTGTGACTTTGTTTACTTGAAACTCAGTTAATATGATGCTTAGTCATATTTCATTGCTCATTTATACCTTTCAGGTGAAATTGGCTAATTCTTATTATTATGTAGATTTTTTACCACACATAGGTGCCTATTTACCTATCGAATGTCGTTCGATGTGGTGGTCTAAGGGGGAGGCCTTCGTTCAGCAGTGGACTCTCTGGCTGATGATGATGATGATGATACCTCTTTAGCGATCCAAGTTACGTACCTAAATAATTGGTAGGTATCTATAGCAGATATTCCTAATGTACTGACTCAATACACCAAAGTGCTTCATTTGAAAATCTATCTTCTCCTTAGGGAGAGAATCACAGCGATCAGCCCAGCATTCATAAAGAATTGGTTTACCAAAATGTCTTCAACCAAAAGATTGCCTTAGAAAAACCCGAATACACACAGGAAATCTTTAAAAAGCCAAAATAAAATGACGCCACAATTGATTAAACTTTCTTAATTTCGATGGAAAACCTTTGAAAGAGGCGGGAGTATGGTGTAATATATAATTAAGGGTGGAACACAATGGTGTTGAGAAGCTTTGCCGGGACTGTATGGATGAAAGTGATATTGAAAAATTTGCTGTATAAAAGAGAATGATCATTAATGGAAATCAAGTTAAATGTCGGCTTGTACTGTTTATTCAGCTGAAAAATCTTAAAAACAAGCCCTACAATAATATTTGTATCTGAAACCTTATTAAAGGCTCGACCTATATTATTGTAGTTAAAAAAATATATTAGGGACGTAGTATGGAGTATTTTAAGGTCCCAAACAATGTTTGTAAACCTAGGCCCAAGTACACAGATAATAATTATAGGAGATGTTAAAAAAATAACTGTTTATTATGAACTTTTAAATGGTATACGGTTATTTTCATTTTAAATAACTGTTTTTTAGTGAACAGCGAAAAAAGCTGTTACAAGCTTTACTTTTGAAATCAGTTTAAAGTTTATAGTATAGACCATTAGTTTGCTTATATGTAATCTTTAGATTCAAATGATTTTGAACTCTATATCGTTACTATAAGATTTGAAAGGATTTTTCTTGATTTTTCTTATAGTATAAAAATGTTACAGACAGATTTATTTTTTAATTAATTCTATACGTTTAATCGGTAAAGATATTATGGTAAATATGAATATAATACTGATAATAGTCTGTTCATAAATTTCATTGTTCTCAAAGTCTCTATTGCCTTTTATTGAAGCACCGTGTGATCCCATCTTAAGCATCGCCCACCTCGTCTCATTAAAGTCGAGCTTCCTTTAAGATACTTTTATATCGGTTATTGTTCAGTAGGACGTCTTCAGAATAATGGAATATTACATAAAAGGCGTATACATAGTTAGTTCCGTGTCTTTAGAGGATATATAATGGTCATTTAATGAGCATTTATGTTGAGGAAATAATATATTGTGCATAAAATTATTTCATGGAATGACAGCCTGTGGTCTAGTGGTAGCAACCGCGACTGCTGAGCGTGAGGTCATGAGTTCGATTCTCAGATCTGGCAAAGTGTTATTGGGTTTTTCTGTACGGAAATTCTTAGTAGGAGGAGTGTGGAACTGTGCCTGGTAGTGATGGCAATAGGCAGTGGCGTGCGGTGCATAAAGACAAAAAGACACTGCCTACCCTACATAACTCAGATAAATATTTATTATAAGATATTTGAGGTGGCAAATCACGTAGATCATTATTTAATCGACAAGACGACGAACCAATACCAACATGCAGTATTTATTATTAGTAAGTAAATTTTAAAAAAAAATCTGCCTATCCTGTATAAGAACTCTGTGCACGCCGCTGGCAATAGGCTCTCCCCTTATTACATGGAAATCTGCGTGTACAATAGCATAACTCAGCCTAGCCCTTAGGGGAATACAGGCGTGATGGTTTGTTATGTTTTGGTACATAATAATATAAAGTCCCTGAAGGTCAATAGAGAGATTTGAAAACAAAAAAGAGTCTTAAATGGACATTTGAAAACCTTAATATTGTTCATCGTTCCCACGATTGTGAAGCCAGTAGATATCTAAGACGGGTTATGTGCCAATTGGCACAGTTATCAATGGTTATTGGCACATAAAAGGACCAATTGTCGTCGGTTTTTCGTATAAACTGTGCAATTTGGCTCCAATAATAGTATTGAGGATAGAACGTCTGTGACGAATAAATATGATTACACTCAATATTTTCAGATTTCTTGTATAATTAGATAAGCAATATGAAACAGAGTTAATGATAGCTATCTATGTAAGAAAAAGTCTAGATATCATCAGTCCCAAACTTTTCTGTCGAGTCAGCAGTACAAGCTTTCATATAATAGTGATCGTTTATGCCGTAGTGGGGAAATCTGCCAGTCAGCAATGGTTGTCACTCGTGGAGATGTTACTTAATACTCCTCAAAGTCTCAAATAAATTAGGAAAATGACAAAAAATAATATTGGGTTGAAGAATCGAATGCAGTCATCACCGAAAGAAAGGAAAGAACCGCCACGTGTGATGAAACCTGAGATAGTCTGGCGCACTCTGGGCAAACAGCCTCCATCATTTTGACTTCTTATATGATCACTCCTGACGATACGACAGAAGAAGAAACAGAACGGTTATATACATTATTATCTTAATATACACATATCTTCTGTACGTGTGTTTGTCACCTAACTTCTCCTAAACGGCTGGACCGGTTTGGATGAAATTTTGTGTGCAGATTTCAATGGGTTTCTGGATGGTTTGAAAACATAATTGGACCCGGTAGGTGGCGCTGCGATCGAGTTCGAAAACAGGTTCGGGCAGGACAACGTCTGTCGGGTCCGCTAGTATGTACATAGAATGTATGGTAGAAATAACTACTTACGCTCTGCTAGATCAAGCTTACAGATTGAATATGAAATAGACCGTTCGTCAACCAATCGATACAGAGATGTGAGATAGATAGATGTAGCGTAGACGTGACTCGGTCAAGATACATGGGGACAATACACGTGAAATAAGAGATCTTGTCAAAAAAATCATCATATCTTATGCTCACTAGTGTCAGTGGTAACGTAGTTTAGATTATTTAGTGAATCTTTCTATAAAAGGAAATATTATCTCTGAAATGTATACCTACTAATGTCGAAGCACCAGAGAATTGCCCCCCAGTCTGTCGACAAGAAACAATTAAGTATGATTTGATTTCGTCTGATGTTCTTTATTAAGATTGCGTTTATAACGTACTAGCTTTCGCGCGCGGCTTCGCCCGCGTGGTTTACGAATCCGTACATTTTTCCGGGATAAAATGTAGCATATGTGCTATTCCAGACTATAATCTATCTCTGTGCCAAATTTCATCCAGATCCGTTCAGCCATTTTGGCGTGAAAGAGTAAAAAAGATCCATCCATCCATCCTCACAAACTTTCACATTTATAATATTTTAAGTAGGATTACTGTGTAGGCACTGCGTTCCTTTTCCTTTTCTTTTTCCTATTAGGGACCTGGGTACGTCCTAAAACTGTGGCCAGACACCGGAGGACGGGCAGCAGCGTCCTCTCACTAATCGGCAAGCCACTGCGATCCCCAAGCCACCTGCCAAGCGTGGGGATTACGGCAAACCCGTGGGGGAGGACAGCAGTGGACGTCTTCTGGCTGATGATGATGACTGCTTTCCTATCAATCAAATAAGAAATAGGCCTCTCCAAGTTACGGGTACCTTCCACAGCCGGTGTGACTCAGCTCTCCTGCTGAGATCATCTTGCTGAAGAACATGTCATTTTACTTTAGTCGATTTACGACCTCCATTCAAGGTCTTATCTACTGTAGTGGCAATCAGTCCTCCGACAGACTAGCCTGCCCACTGCTACTTCAACTTAATAAGTCACCAAGTATTATCCACCAAGCTTCTAATAACCCTGCTTAACCTCGTTCGTGATAAGGTACGCGTATTTATCGTGTTAATTTTTTATGCGATTTACAATCCTTAGTGAATTTTAAGTGCATAAAATATTACCTCGGCTTCGCTTGCGTCTAGGTGTTAAATATCGTTCTTAATTAACATGAAAGGTAAAAAACCTGACATCTCTTTACACCCGAGGTTTGTAGTCACGAACGGTGTTACTGACCATAAAACTAATGCAATTTATGTGAAAACAAAAGCTAAAGCTGCTTTAGCTATAATGTGAAATTTTGTTGTTGATCTATAAGTCTGGATATGATTTAAAATTGGATGGGCTCGTAGCCATATACCTAGCTACCGCGCAGCTCGGTCGATCTGCGACGTTAGGCAGCGCTTAACACCGTCAGTCCTTGGATGGGTGAACATTTTTCATGTATCGAAAACCCTTCATGCCTCGGAAAGCACGTTAAGCAGTTGGTCCCGGGTGTCATACGAAGACCTATGACGGTCGTTACGGGTGTCAGTAGTCCAAAAAGTCTGACAATCAATCTAGCCTTAGAGTATCAGTGTCTCCTAGTAATTGGGTGGCGGAGGTCAGAATACTCTGTGTAAAATACTGATATACAGCCGCAACTGGTTAGACTGGAAGCCGACCCGAATGTAGTTGGTAAAAGATGCCAGTGAATGGAGATTTGAGTCCCACTTCTGTTAATCATTGTTCAAATTTGCTTAGTAGTATTTCTGATGTATAAATGCAATTTCATAGTCACTACAGTTTAGTTGGAGCTTCAAAATGTTCAAGTTTTTAATGAATCAATATAATCGATTCACTCTGCCACTGAATAATTATTCATCCGAGGGCTCTTCCAAGCTGTATCACAACCCCCAGCATCTTCCCTTTTTCCTAGCATTCCCTGGGTCCCAATTTTCACGAAGCAAGTAAGCTTAAATAACGTAGAAGCTTGACCACAGTCTATCTTGATAACATGTTCCCCTCAAAAATCTCCCACAGCAAAACCACTCAGCAAACACCTCATTCCACATTCAAATCACTCCAACGCTAATTCATTCATAAATCCACTAAACGTCATTTCAAAGAAAATTCAGCCGTCATTTGTAAAAAAAAAAAAAACAAAACGACATTCAATTTGCGAGGCGGCGTAACCCGAAAAAAACCTATCAAAACATTCGTCTCCGGCATTTCGTCAATCACTCTGAATGTTTTCATTCAATTTTTCCTGACAGCCCGCTTGTTCTCTCGCATTCTATACCGTCCATTTTTCTTCACTAAAAGCTTGATTCATTCAATTTTGGACTTTATTGGCTTACATTTACAGTGCAATAGTGTTGGAAGTAACAATAAGTTTGTTTCCTACAAACTTTGCTAACATTGCTTGGTTCTGTTCAAAAGTTGAAGTGTCTGTTTTAACTGTGTACTACTGTTGACGTCACAACCGAATAATATCTGTCCTTTGTGAGAGTTATCAAAGCGTTTAACAACGACTCATTCGTTATATACAGCATTAAACCTCCCTCAGCCACAAAATAGGTCAAGTAAAGTGGAAAATTGTGATCCCATCTAATGCACGAGCAGAAACTGGGCCATGGTGCGATATTCTTTCACAAACTAAGCTGTTTCATTTTCTGATATTGTAAATAAAATTGCAAAAAAACATCCATGTATGGTATTGGTTGTACGAGTAATTTGTTATAAGTAATTTATGAAAACAAAACAAAACAGAAAAAGTTTTTCTACTCCTGTTTTGCTCGTAGTAAGCACGGGCTTTCATTTTGCTATCGTTATATTGCAAGCAACAGATAACTGTATGTAAAATAAATGTGTGTATGTATGTTCCCTATGAACTCCAAAACGGCTGGAGCGATATTAATGAAATTTTAGGTAATCTTCAGATTAGCCCAAAGGGTGATTCTGTGAAGTCTGGTAGCAATCAATAAAACAATTTTGTTGGCTCTTTGTTTATTTTGTGTGCTACCCATGCGAAGCTGGGGCGGGTCACTAGTACCTTACAAGATAAGTCAGTAGATCCTCCCTCATTGGTTGTCTCTCAGTAGCCTCAGCAGTGCGACTTCTAAGCGTGAGGTTCTAGATTCGATTCCCGGATCGAGCAAAGTGTTATTAGGTTTATCTGTATAAAAATTCTCAGTAATAGTACGGAGTCTGGAACTGTGCTCGGTAAATGGCAAACCCCTATTACATGGGGCTCAATAACGGCATCTACGAGATGTGGGTGTACTGTAGTACACCTCTGCCTAACTCTTCGGGGAATACAGGCGTGATGTTAAGCATGTGTACGTAATATGCAATAAAAGTCATTTCCCAGAAATTATTTAGGCACAATATTACTTGATTTTATGTGCAAAATAAATTGATTTCGGCTTCGCATCGGATATTGAACACATTGCATATTTGATTGATTGAAAAATTGCGATGAATTATCTATTAAAGTTCAAATAAAATACTCTAATAAACATGGATACATTATCTAATAAAACTTGTCAAAGTCCGATAGACAAACACGTTATGAAAGACTTCATCACATGAGCGGAATCACAAGTAGTCCTAACACGATTTGCGAAGCCTTCCCACGCATGACAATAAAAAGTTTCTACTGAAAGTCACAGACAAATCAATCGTCTAGAAAAAAATATCGGCACTTTGTGACTGAGATGGAGAAAAATAAATGTTTCTGCCTACTTTTCATGTAAGATGAAAGAAAGATAGAAATTCGTCTTAATTTTATTCGACACATTTATTGCATACAGCTAAAGGTCCATTACACATCCACATCGTTCCCGTAAGCCGAGAATATTACACTAATCGGTAATCCAACGAAGAACTAGGTGCTGTCTAAACCAACACAGTCAATTTGAAAGGCTCATAATTATAAAAACATAATGTCTTCCTAACCGCTTTCGGGCACGACGGCCAATCTCACAGGAGATTAGCCAATTACGCAGGAGATATTATAGAGCACAAGTGTGTGCGCAAACACAGGTGCTCTCTATTCCTTCACTCTCATAGTCTGATGGGATGGCAATCCCACACGATCGGAGAGAGATCAGGTGCTGGACCAGGACATTCACATACACAAAGACCCAGACCCGAAACAACTATCTGTAGATCATACAAATATTTGATCCGTGCGGGAGTCGAACCCGCGACACGTAGGTCAGCAGTCGATCTCTCAAGCTCTGCGCCAATCGTGCCGTCATGCTCATAATTAATCCGTATCTGATGGCTTCTGAGTCAAAATGTATTGGGCAGTCAATTTTCACAAAATTTGTACTGTATGATGAGTAGAGCATACCCTTCAATAAATCTGGTACTTACTTAAAAATTTGGGGAGTACATATAAATTCAACCCATTACTGTCCCACTGCTGGGCAAGGGTCTCTTCTCCGAACGAGAAAGGTTAGGCCTTATACCACCACGCTGCCCCGGTGCGGGTTGGCGGACTACACACACCGTCAAGGACTTTATAGAGCCCTCTCAGGTGTGCAGGTTTCCTCACGATGTTTTCCTTCACCGTAAACGCAAGTGATAATCAAATTCTGATCCACACATGATTCCGAAAAGTCAGAGGTGCGGGCCGGGTTCGAACTCAGACCCTCCTGCATGGAAGGCAAACGTTCAACCGCTAGGCTATCACTGATACGGGGAGTACATATATGATGTTTTATTTATTTTAGTACTTAAACGTCTATGTATGCGTGCACCTGTTTTAGAAGGTTATATGGAGATTGCCTTCTGTAACTATTTACTTTATTTCTTTAGCAGTATCATGAATATATTGTATGTACTATAGTATACACATACCTCTCACCCCTTTTGGTAAAGCCTCCACACCATACCATCACCGTATATGGTAAAGAGGATTACAATATCGTATTCCATCTATGGAATGAATCCATGACCGGTTGCAATCACGACCGATCACTTATTAGTGAATAATTGAGGCTTTGGCTCTGATCAAACGATGCCTGTAAAAGGTGCGAGTTAATGGTACGGATTGAATGGAGGTGGATTTGGACTGTGATCGTTAGGTGCAGAGGTATTTGTACAATAGCCTCAGTGGTCTAGTCGTGGCAAGCACGACTGCTAGGCGTGACGTTCTGAGTTCGATCTTCGGGTTGACAAAGTTTTTTTTTTTATTGAATTTTATTAATAGTTGGCCGAAGTTTGTAATTTTGCCCGGTAGATGGCAATAGTATCGTGTTTACAAAAACAAATATTCACAATGCACAAATACTCAGACGTGGAACAAGTAAGTATCTGTACGTCATATAAATATTAGTTCTGTGCGGGAATTGAATCCACGGCTCGTAGCGTAGCAGTCGACAACTCAACCACTGCGCCAACTACACCGTCCATGTTCCATATGTGTGTACTACACATCTCTTTGAGAATTCAGATGTATGTGGGATGATAATTCAAGCAGTATTTGCTTACAGATGAAACCCATTTTTTCATATAAAATGCCTAGATATTACAGTAATAAAATCGTTCTATTGTGAGAAATTTTAAACAATGTTCCGTCAACTTGCGCGGGAAGACGCACAGCTGATAGTTTCCACGTTTTTATTAACGGGATCACATCTATATAATTTCGCTTGCTGACTTGGGTATGAACAGAATGTCGTTTATCTAGAATTTTATTTCATATGTTTTGATCTTTATCTTAGAACATGTGAAAATGCTGCAGTACCTAGGCAGAAAAATAGGTTCCTTACTTCCATACCATTACGACTAGTTTCCCGAAAAGGTGAGGCAGAGATATACTGTTTGTATAAGCACCTATATTTCGGTAATGCCCTAAATAAGTCTTGTTTTGTGTTAAAAAATCTATATGTATAAAAAATAAATAAATTCAACCCATTACTGTCCCACTGCTGGGAAAGGGTCTCTTCTCGGAATGAGAAGGGTAAGGACATAGTCCACCACGCTGGCCCGGTGCGGGTTGGCGAACTACACACACCATCAAGAACTTTATAGAGCCCTCTCAGGTGTGCAGGTTTCCTCACGATGTTTTCCTTCACCGTAAACGCAAGAGATAATCAAATTCTGATCCGCACATAATAATAATAATATATATATAATAATGTTTAAAAACAAGCTAAAAACTACCTATTAAGTACGTAATAGTTAAGTAGATAATACCTAAAATCTATACATATAAATAAAATTGGAGTGTCTGTTTGTAATATTGAAATAACCGTTTTTTACTACATGTATATGAATATATATACGGTAGATACACCAAAATAACATTTTTTACAATTTTTGTCTGTCTGTCTGTCTGTTTGTATACGCTAGTCTCTGAAATGGCTGGACCGATTTTAACGGGACTATTATTGGCAGGTAGCTGATGTAATAAGGAGTAACTTAGGCTACTTTTATTTTAGAAAAAAATAGGGTTAAGTGCATTTGGTCTCACTAAAAAATACATTGTTAAGTTCCGACATCCACGCGAACGAAGTCGCGGGCACAGCTAGTATAACATAAAATGCGACTCACCCACAGTCAAACCGCTAAACCGGTTTTGTGGAAACTATTTTACTACTAATGTTCGTATTGTATAACAAATAAATAAAAAAAAATGCTTAATATTTTCTGTAAAGAGACTAAATCGAGGTGAATTTGCAAGGCAAATAGACTTCAGGGGTGGGTATGTTGAGGCTGTGGATTCTAGCCTAAATTATAATTCACTGTTGTTATTGGGCACGGGTATCTTCTCAGAGAAAAGTGATTAACTGGTGCAAGTTGGCGGACTATACAAACCATCGAGAGTTTTATGGAGTCCTCTCAGGTCTGCAGATTTTCTCAGGATGTTTTCCTTCACCGTTAACCCAAGTGGTAATCAAATTCTCCGAATCCGAATGATATAAATTCTCATACTAGTATCAAAATAACATTACCTTGTTAAACATTAGTTAGTTAAATTCGTCGAAGAGCATAAAACAAAAATAAAAAGAGTAAAAATAAAAAAAACGTCCCACCACTATAGAATATGAAACAGCAATAAGAAAAAACTATGAAAGGAGTTCGAAACTTGAAAAACGTTAAAAAGTTAGCAAACTTTTATGAAGTTTAACAAAGGAGGGTCGATAAAAATCTTTTGTGAAAGTTTCTTGAACTTGCCTGTAAACTGTTTAAGTAACTATGTAAGTTGTAAACTGTGTTGCTTACAAGCTTACAAGTCGAAGATTTCTATGTAATGCGCATATTATATTTTTAGCTACAAAGTTTATAAAGGTTAAAACATTTTCCTTTTAATTATTTTACTCATTTACCAAGACTGCCTCGTTGGTCTAGTGGTCGCAAGCGTGACTGCTGTCCTAGGTTAGATTCCCAGGTTGGGTAGCGTTATTGGGTTTTTCTGTATGGAAGTTCTTAGTAGCAGTACGGAGTCTAGAACTGTGCCCAGTAGATGGCAATAGGCTCAATAAGATGGCATATGCAGCATAGACATGGCATAAAATCATCCGTGAAGTGTGTGTGTACAATAGTACACCTCTGCCTAACCCTTCGGAAAGAATAGGGGTGATGCTATGTTATTTTATGTTATTTTGCCCATAAGACACAGCAGTCCGGAGGTCAGGCTCGATTGACTTTTTATTCTATTGTGTCTAATTTGTGGGTTTTCTTTAGGATTCAATTTATTAGATGATATTTTGGTTATCGTTGTTATCAGGCGGCTACTGAGCTTGACGTCTAGATATAGATTCCCAGGACAGGTAAAGTGATAAACCCGGTTTGGAATTGTGCCTGATGGATGGCATTAAGCTCACTTCCTATTACATGGGACTCTATAACGGCACTGACGAACAGTGGGTGTAGAAAAGTACACTTGCACTTACATTTTGTATAAAGGGTTCACGAGAAGAACATTAAGATCGTTATGATTATAACAATGATCATCAGCAGTAACCTTTGTAGTCCAATGCTGAAAATAGGCATCTTTCAAACAGGATGGAACATAATATTTGCATGTTTTTTACGTTCAAACATAGCCGCAAATGAAAGATTAAATTGGGTTTTTAGGGGCATCCTTAAAAACTAATAGTTTTCTTTATATTAATATTATCCTCGATAGAAAAGTGTTTAACATGAACCCCTAATGACCTTTACAGCGATTGTTTTTCTTATATTTATTTTTCTTTTTAATTAAACTTTGCCCCACAGTAGGATTTCTCGTGTGTCGTGGGTACAGTTTGCAAACATACATGTCACATGCTCACACAACCAGACCCGAAACAACTATCTGTAGATCAATACAAATATTTGTTCCGTGCGGGGATTGAATCCGCGACACATAGCGCAGAAAGCTAATCGCTTAACCAATGCGCCAACCGTGTCGTAGAATTAGTTTAGGTGAGGTAACAGCAGACGGCAAGGTAAGTGAAAAGAGATGATAAAATTCTTGATGTTAATACAGTATCAAGATTTCATTCACTTTGTGAAAGACATTTAATAGTTCATACTATTATACTCCAAAGTCGTTTTTCGTATGTGCGTTCACCTTCTACGAGCAATAATTTTATCAAAAATTCAGTGTCTTATTTATTTTATGTCTGTTCCTGTTAATTTTTAGGCTTCTCATCACATAATAATAATTTTTTCAGCCGTGATTTTAAGAGGCTTTATTCTCTGACCATAAAACAAATTAAATGTCATTTTAACTCTAAGTTGATAGTGTTGCTTTATAACCGAGAAAAAACGATTTGACAACAGATTAACCAAAGAAAAATTCATCATCTCGTCTTTCGTATTAATACTATTGTGACTAGTTGTACTCCTTTTGTAAAAGTTATTTAATCAATTTTATTATTTTTTACAAAATGTTGTTGACCTCTGTAACTCCTTACATTTAGAAGCAAATTCAAAACAAGCTTTACGTGGTGCTAATATTAGCAAAATAACAGAGGGATCTCTGTCATACATTGTTTATAAAGCCATCAATAACACGTCCACCTCTATATCTAATTTAGCAGACAGGGGTTCGACTTTGAGCTAGACTACCTATCTGAAATGTTACTAATATTTCATTCGTTGACTGAAACCTTTGAATGATAGAGCTGATATTAATTAAAAGACATTATATCATTCACTTTCGAACATATGAATGTTGTCAGTAAAACATATTTCTAAGAGAATATTTGTGAAAGCATTTTGCAAGATATAAGTAATGGGATTACAAGATGAGAAATATAATTTCGGAACTCATTTTCCAGCTATAGTGCCCAAGAACCTTACTAGTTAGAAAAATTCTAAACTGTTTATTGAACTCTTAACATTTGATTCCCAGTCGTATAAAAATATTTTGAAGTAAACAAATAAGCGCTCTGACTCTATAAAAACTAATATATTTAATCTTGCAATATCCCTTCTATTTCATTAAAATTATTTTATATGTTACATTACTAAATACACTAACTTTATAGTTACCTAAAACAATGGACAAAAAACATTTTTTTTTTTGAAATAGTAACAAAACAATTTTTTTTTTTGTCAAAATTTTCAACTTAAAAATCAACTTACCTTATAACCGGCTGCGCTTGCGGGTATCCAACAATCCTCTTCTCCTTCCGCCTCCTACACTCACTCTCCACTCTCTTATCACTGTTATCACGAATCGTATGATACCTCGGCTGGTAGCTCTCGAGTTGCGTATACAAACGCGCGCGTGGCGCGGGAGACGGGCCTCGTTGCGTCATAGAATCCCCACGTCCGTACTCAGTGGCAGACGGAGCCACACTGATGTAGTTAGGGTACACTCGCTCAGCCACCCCTGGCCGCCGCTTTTCCTCGACGAATGCCACTCGAGGCGGCTTCGGTTGCATCAAGTTTATCTTCTTTTTCTTTGCGGTTGATGTCACGTAGAAGAAATAGCCGTTGCGATCCATTTTTGGGGCTGTTGCTTTTACCTGTGAATAATTGTTTCGATTAGTGAGTGCCCTGATTACTTAAAAATGCTAAATCAAGTTAGTTTTTATACTGTATGAATTTGAGAGAGTCATTAAAACTTCTGTTTTTAAAAGAATTTTGATTTTCGACTTCGTTGATCCAAATTGACACACACACAAGTTCTTTATACAAATTCCGTTGATGAGCTAAACCGTCCTCTTTAATGCATATGTGCAATAAAATATCAGTTGTTTTATTCCCAAAAATAGACAGAATACAATATAATTCATCATCAAATCTTCAATAAGATAAACAAAACGAAGACAACAACATCGAAAGAAAAACGAAACCCGAATTACAACTACAATACACATAAAATCCAATTCGCTAGTTTCATACGGAACTGCTATTTCAGTCAGTTTAAATCGGTTGTAAATATTTTTTCAGTGAAATTCATCACGAGTCTATAGTTAAGTTTGCATATCTCTGTGTCTGTTTCCGGAAGCTGTCAAAACAATTGGGCTATTATTGGGACGCTTCAAAGGTGTAAAACGAATTCGCATTTTGCGATCGTTTGTATCGCTTGAATCGATGCAACTGGCCAGATAAATATATGTAAAGTTTGAGCTATGTATAAATAGTAAATACTATATACGTCTTATGAAGTAAATTTTCTTATATTTTCGTGAAATAGTCTCAAATGTGCGGTGTGTGGTGGCGGGATGTCTTATAGCCATATAACAGATATTATTGATAGTATTGACTATGTTGAGCGTTTTAAATAGTTTAAACAATTTTGTTAAACTGTACAAATACCTATAATAAAGTAGATAATATTATTTACCTAACCAAACCCGCAGCCTAATTACGTAAAAAAGCGATAGCAATGCAACAGCCACGCGACAGAATTCTCACTGTCAGCCAATACATTATTAGACACAAAGATGACGTTTGACAGAATGTAGTGGGCGATGTATGCCTGTCGCTACATCGGTAATTAGGCTGCCGGATAGAACCTCGATTTTTGGGCTCATTCAAAAACAGTGATAGGCTAAGTTGAAATCTTGAGGATTTAGGGCAGGGGACGAACCCGAGAACATTGGCAGTCTCACCGCTGTCAGCCAATATAATAATATGACACAAAAATGAGATTTGACAGTACCTGGCTATCGCGCGATTTATGCATGTTACAAATTGATTGCTACATCGGTAATTAAACTGCCGGTTTCGTACTCAAACCTGTGACTTTCTTTAACATTGTGAGAAAACTTGATAGAACTCCATAAGTTGTTCGATGGTGTGTGTAGTCCGCGAACCCGCATCGAACCAGTTTATGGTGGGTTTATGGTTTATGGATTAAGGCATTTTAATCTGAGAAGAGGCCATGCCCAGAAGTGGGACATTACGCAACGTGCGTACTGAATTTTTAAACCCGGCTTTTGAACTAATAAATTTTATTTCACCTAGTCATATTTTGAGATTAAATTAAGGTACTTGAGACTTCGTACCCAGCCGTACAATAAGGTTGTATGTTGTATATAAACTGTTTCTATATACTCCCGTAAGCTATCCCACGCAATTGCCAAGACTTCAAGAAGAATAGGCTGATGTCATAGTTGACCTAGCAAGTCTTTTGTTATATATTTTTGATATTTAAGTCTACGCGCTACTGTTGTTTATAAATGGGCCATTGTTCAGAAAATAAGCCTAAAATTCTCCCCAAAAAATATACCTCTTTCACGTTCTAAGTAAGGACTTAATTGAACGTATTTAGACTTATTCATATAAATTATATTGTAGAAATTAAGATGTCCAACGTATCGCGCAAAAGCGTCTTTATCATAAACGTGTACATGCGTTGCCGTGCGTCTACGCGCTACTACGACCTGCTACGCACGTAGCCGCGGGTCTACGGACATTACATTCCAATAAATCTAATATTGTGCTATCTCTGAAATTTGATTATCATTTTGTTTCTAGATCTACATTTATTTTATCAGCAACTCGCTAAGATATGATCATTTTTAAGTCCCTACCAAGCAAAAATCTTCATCACAACAATGATAGGTACTCTTTACCTCTATATTTAAATGGCGTCGTACTTCACAAAGAGATAAATGCAATATTGAATCTTAAAAGTGCAGTACGTGATACTGCCAATCTTGAGATAAGAATTGAAGAGTTGCCAACAACACTTGCTACTCACAAAGCAATAAGTCGTGGATAAATTCCATGAAATCATTTGCACGCTGTCCATTGCTGAGTCGTATCGCAGCGATCTTTACATCGCTGTTGCTGGGAGTGCAATGAAACTGACACGCTTTTGCCGCCAATTCACCTTTGTAGGATGTTGGTTGAATAGCGATAGTAGGGACACACTGCTGGCACAGATATAATGCCAGATTTATTTTGACTTAGGTAAGTTAAAAGAAGGATTTATAATAAAATATTTTACAAACGATATTTAGTCGTAGTCGTAGTTGAAAAAGTAGTAATTATGCCACATGGATTAAATAAAATATTTGAGATTTCTGAGCGTAAAAAATGAGCACCTAGAGTCTAGATACCTCAAAGGTCTCTGCAAAAGCCCAGTTGTATAACATTGACTCAGATACCAATCAAACAAATTATAGAAATAGATCCTGCATTCAGACCTCAAAACGTATACGACAAAAATTAGCAAGTAAATGATATACATCGAGAGCCTAGTTGTTTCTGTCCTGTTTTTATTTTTTTTAAAACACCCCACAGTATTAATAATTCTTGTACCGTGGGTGCGTTTACAAACACAAATATTGGCCTGCAACGTAACTCTATAGAACTTAGTGATTATATTACACTCTTAGCAACGGCGTGCACAGAGATTTTAGACAGGGTAGGCAGAAAATTTTAAACTTACTTACCATAAAAATCCTACTACATGTTGGTATTGGTTCGTCGTCTTGTCGATTATATATTGATGTATGTGATTTACCACCTCAAATATATTATATAATAAATATTTATCTGAGTTATGTAGGGTAGGCAGTGTCTTTTTGTCTTTATGCACCGCACGCCACTGACTCCTAGATCCTCTACTTCAGCCAACACAATGCCAGATCAAGCTATGAATCTTCAGAAAACCACTCAACAACAACTCGCGCAAGATCGAAACGAAACAAAGGATTTTGTGAGCTAACATTTGAAACTAAGATCTTTATTCAAATCTCCTTCCAATCCAACACACCCGTTCCCCGCTTCCACTATCCATGTGTATAGATCTGTCACAGCTCACTGCGGAGATGTTATCGCGCCCACGCCCGCGGCGTCTTTCTGAATGCTAACTGGACCCTGAATGCTCGCAAAGCACTATCTACGACATCTGTGCCCTATACACAGCGGATCCCCACTTTGATACCGGCCCGTTGGCCTGCAGGTATTTTTCTGTGCGATTTAGATTGCCGTCTGTCTGTATTTAGTGTTTAACAAAGCCTTTTAGTTTGTCGTTTTAATATAATGGCTAGGACCAATTATGTTTCTGATGTTGTGGTAGTAAAGTGCAGATGTGTCTTTTGAAAATCTTTTGAACGTAACTTTTATTATTATTTATACAATATGTGACAATTATTCTTCTCTATGTACTCATACATTCATCAAATTATTATATAAAGTGTTCAAGAAGGTAACATACAATAAAATAATAGGTCTTTCATAAAAATTCCTAGTTTACTATAAATAGCTAACTTTGAATCTTTGTAATGGGTGTTTTAATTTGTCTCATTAGACCAATTTTCATTATAAACAAGCTCGAAACCTCGATTGATAAAACCTCATCAGTTACAATAATTCAACACTCAAAGCAATCTTCAAGTTGAATGACGCTCACTACCAATACAGAGCTTCAAATTGAGTTTAATTTAAACAACAGTGCTAGAGGCAGCAAACACGTTGGAATCGGAACACAAAAGTGTATTTGCTAAAGCTCTGAGAACCACAAGAGAGGCAACGGACGTTACATGGAAGATGGAGGGGTTTTATTTATTGGTAACGTGAATTGGTAGAGATTTTGTGATATTGACCGAATATGAAAATCTACGCGAGGCTGAATGAATTGATAACGATATTACATAGAGTAATAAAATTATTGTAATTTTATAACATAACATAGGATTACGTCTCTATACCCGAAGGGTTGGGCAGAGGTTTACTATTGTACATACATTTGTAATACACGAACGGTTTCTTACTGTTTGTCAACTCCATTGTGAGTTACAGGTTTCTAGAAATCTATCCTAGGAAAATTGAACACGTGTTATTATACATATAGACACATAACATCACCCTTGTATTCCCCGAAGGGTTAGGCAGAGGTGTACTATTGTACACCCACATTTCGCCGATGCCGTTATTGAGTCCCACGTAATAGGGGGCGACAGTATTGCCATCTACCAAGCATAGTTCCAGACTCCATGCTGTTACTGAGAATTTCTATACAGTAGAACCCATAACACTGCCCGATCTGGGAATCGAAGACAGCACCTCATACTGAGCAGTAACGGTTGAGACTATTAAACCAATGAGGCAGTTTTGTAAGCTATAATTATATGCCAAAGCAAAAATGTACACAAGGTTTAATGTTTGTTCGATTGCGTTGGTGAGTTTAACAAAGGTATATTTTTTACAAACAGGCAACTACCAAAATAAGACAACAAAACATACAATTAATGTAATGTTAAAATCTTATTCAATAACACATATAACTCCCACACAAACCCTAAGAGGAAATCCTTCGCTGGGGAGGGTGGCATGTCAATATTTAGCGCTAGCAACACTGCACAGCTCCAAGACAAAGAAGCTTCGGTTCTCGTAATTGGCATGCACCGCCTTTGATACGGAAGCTGTGGGTATACTACCCGTCAGGTAGTTACAGGTAACGAAGTAAATAATACGGGGTGTAAATACGATGCAGAATTTGGTTTAGAAATTATTGAGGAATGAAAAGGAAAGGTCACGACAATACATGAAATGCATTTAAACAAACTCTAATTGTGGAATCAAGAATATAATTAATGCAAGTGTATTTGTTAGACATCATTTCAAATGGACGGGAATTGAAATTGAAGACTGCATTGTTTGAAGACAGATAGATAAATATCATCATATAAAATTATCGATTATATTACCCAGAAAGTATCCACTGCTGTATAAAAAATTATCTACTTGAAATCTTCTGCAAGAAGATCCCGAAAAGAAGATTATATTCTTCTTATTTTCCCATACGTCACTAACATACAAAGAACCTCTACTATTAATAAGTTTAGCACATATCTAGTCTAGTTTATACTGGAAATCACTTATGTATAGTGTATCACTTGCCATCGACTCACTCATTAGCTCTGGAGCCCTTCAACACTTAACCTCATAAGGGAGAAAACGATTGAGAACAAAAAGCCTCCATCCACAATAATCGCATTCAAGTGTTCGTGATCCATTAATTAG
Source organism: Shargacucullia verbasci (assembly GCA_947562105.1). Lineage (NCBI taxonomy): Eukaryota > Metazoa > Arthropoda > Insecta > Lepidoptera > Noctuidae > Shargacucullia > Shargacucullia verbasci. The sequence goes on from OX387287.1 coordinate 2,965,226, forward strand.
TAACAAGTGAATGCACTTCCTGTGTACACCGTGTACACGGAGCAGTTAATTAATGGAGGGATGATATGTAGTACAACTTGCGCGCTCGAGACTGCATTAATAAAGCATAACTTGTTGCGGACTCATAATTAAGATGCTTAACATCATTTTTTGTTGAACTGCCTTGCACCCGCATAACGTAAGAACAATGGGACAGTTGCTATCGGTAATAATCACGCTATTCCATATACTCTTATGACAATATATGTATATAAGCGAGAGAGGGATGCATCATTTGTTGCTCGCTGTGGCATTCAGATTTTTCTTACATAATCAAGGCATTCCTTCAATTATGTCATGCACAGGCAAATGCTTTAATTAAAGTGTAACTAAATTATGGGAAAGTTAAATTGATTAACAGCGATGGAGCAAAAATAGGATAAATATAGAAAATTACAGTAATCCAGAGATTGTCCTTACCATACGAGTCCACATCCCTATCTCTTTTTCCTCCTACAATTTACTCAATATTTTAGAGATATTCATGTTAACACTTCATTAGTTCACTACTTCATGTTTGTGTATGTTAATGTATTTCTTGCGTGCGTTTCTGAGCGGCTATGAGCGAGGAGCGACGGCTCTAATGTGTTGCGAGAGTGATTTGCAAGTTGTGTACCTACTGTTGCATGGCTGCATTGGGTCTTGTTAATAAATGTGCTGAAATTGCATTGATAAGACTAAGTTTAAGTACGATGTTATATGCTGTCTTAGATTTTATTTAATGTTGGTGGTACTTAAATTTGAAATGGTTATGTATACAGGGTGAATTTTTCAAGTGGGCGTCGATGGCCATATCCGTAACTATAATGATTAACAAAAAAGTCGAACCTCACGCTGACCAGCCGCGCTTGCGTCGACCAAACCAATGATGCATTCTTAGTACGTATATACTTAAGTAGTCTATTTTATAGTACCAGAAGTAATAACATTTACTAGTAGTCGCCTAGTGGTCGAAAAATACATTTTTTTTTTCTAAGTTTAACCGTTAATGAGGTTCTTTTAGCAAAGAGGTCTGCAAACCTCTATGGTCATTGCATATTTTTATTTTTTTAAATTTTATTCTTTTACGTCAGTTGCGGGCGCGTATGATATTTCATATGTTTGACATCGGCAGTATGAACGTAAACAATTAATGTTTTATTTAATTGAACGTATTTGTATCACATATTATACTATACCAAATCTCACACTCCTCCGTGCGCGCAATATGTTTAAAAGAGGGTAGAAAGTTTTCAATACTCAATACTTTATTTGCGTTCCACAATGTAGTACTTAGGTGGTAGGCTTAATACTATGAGATGGAATTGTGGACCCTGTCGGGCACAGCAAAAGTAGGAGACATGAAGAGAACACGTGTTTTTAAACATATATTAATTTGAATAAAAATATCTTATGAATCTTAATATTCACTTCGCGTATTAATAAATAGATTACACTTTTACATAAAGTGTTGATGTTTCGTAGTTGTAATCAATTCCTTTTAGTCTTCTACTTTTAGTCATTTATATCCAAATTTTTTTTTACACACCCCATATATGTATATAGTTAAATATTATATGGTATTTTTATTTATTTTTATGTTATATTGTTTATGTAGTTTATATTTATATTTTTAGTACACCGTGAACTACTTTTCTCTTTTTACCTTCTACTCAGTCCATCCTAAGGTTGTCTGGCAAAAATCGCCAAGTGCGATAAGACCGCCCCTAGTACATCGCTATTGGTTTCCATTGTCGTATATTTTTTGTTTCTGCTGTGCAATAAAGTGTATTGTATTGTATTGTAATCAATTAAAGGATTTAAGCGAATACGACTATTCCACTGCAACACTATAATAACTTCAATAGCTTACTTTGAAATCAGTATGTAAGTAGCAATATTCTTGGACTGTTAAGGCAATTGTTCCATATCTTCCTATCTCCAATTTCGCGGTAGGGATATACATAGAAGTTATTTTTAGACCTTAACAACAAGTTTTCGCGATTTCTTAGAACCTTTCCGTGGAGTTGGTTTCTTTGTATAAAAATACCCTATATTAGAGTACGAGTTGCTAAAGCTAACATTTTGGTACGTATAACTTTTACATATTAATAGATCTTCGTAGGCAGATTTTCAAGGATGAAAGATTATAAATATTCTTATTAGATTTATTTTTAAGTTATATTAGGTACTTTTGACTGCCTCATTGGTCTATAGGCCGCAAGAGCCACTGCTGAGCGTGAGAGGTCCCGGCTTCGATTCCCGGGCAAAGTGTTATTAAGATTTTTCGTATGAAAATTCTCAGTAGCAGCACGGAGTCTGGAACTGTGTCCGGTAGATGGTAATAGGCTCGCTCCCTATTACATGGAACTCATTAACAGCTTCGGCGAAATGTGGGTGTATAGGACACCTCTGCCTAACCCTTCGGGGAATACAGGCGTGATGCTATGTTATGTTACTATATTATATGTTCCAATAAACAATTTCTTTCTTTTTCCTTTCTAGATAAAACTTGTTCTACAAAGAAAAAGCGTTGTACAATTAACGCATTTAACAGCACAGTAAATCTTCAGTAAGATAACAGTAATGATAGTAAAGTAGAAAAAACATTAACAACACGTAAGGAACTAATTAGGACAGCTTAATTAGAAGTTCCATGTAGTAAATGGTCCTTTAAGCACGAACACAATAAGTAAGAGCATATCTTATCATATACTTAATAATATTTAGAGGTTGCTTTTAGAAATCACTAGGATTTCCTAATCTGGACGTTTAAGTGTTAGTTTTCTAACATTTTTATAGTTCTATGACTATGAAGATTATGTACAGTTAGAATAAAAATGTCTTCAGGAGAACTGCAGGTTAAAATACTGAAGTCAAAGTCACAGGTTTTTATTTCAAACTAGCTTTTGCCCGCGGCTTTCGCGTTAATTTAGAATTTGACAGGCAATTCGGGTTGTTCTCTGTTTGCGAAAGACACGTGGCGCCATCTATTATCATAAGAACGTTATTGTTGTTTTCCTCGGGAACAATACTTTTTTCGGGATGAAAAGTACCCTATGTCCATTTCTGTACATCTGACAACGTATATGCAAAATTTCAGGATGATCGGTTCAGTGGTTTAGGCGTGAAAAGGTAACAAACAAACAAACAAACTTACTTTCGCATTTATAATATTAGTGAGGACGAGGATGGGCCTTTTGCAGGCACTTTTAAAACGTTATGAACCTAGGTGCACAGTTCCAAACTGGGTTGGTCGATTCCAAAATACCAACAACCATGTATCAAACAAAAGAATACTTGTTTTTGTACTGTTCTGTTTGTATATTGTTACTAGCTTTTGCCCGCGACTTCGTATGCGTGGAATTTAGAATGTGATATTTTCCTGCGGTAAAATAAAGCCCATATTTGAATTCAGACCTCTAGTAATACATCGCTGAAAACTGCATTCAATTCCATGCAGTAGTTTTTGCGTTTACAAACATACAGTTAGACAGACAAAAAAATCTAAAAACTGTTGTTTTGGCTTCTGCTGCTCTAATAAAGACCCCTATATTAGTTTTTCTCCAATATCTATAATTTACAGACACCGGCCTGTTATAATTTTATTATATGTATATAGATTACTCTACATCTTTTTGATGCTGACTCGACATAATTCTATTTTAGTAATATTACAAAGTATTTAATGTAAGAGATCTATCTATCTATAAAGTCAACTTAGTACTTTATAAGAAAGGGTCTATTTTTCGTTGTCTGGGTCTTGTGAAGGTAAGTTATGTAATACACGCAAAATGTTTGCCAACAAATTTAAATTCGGCCCACCAGGCTGGTCGAAGGATCCTCCCTTTTCAATGGAGGAACACCATACATCGTTCATTTCACAGTTGCATTTGTTTTTTCCAAAATCTTCTCTGAACAAAATAGCTTTTTCTGAGATTTACAACAATACTAAATTCTTAAGAGATCCAATTACTGACATCTTTATTTATCTCGTTGCTTTCAAACGCGCCGCCGGATTATCAACGGCTTACTCTCGTTATATTGAACCCTCTTTGATGTTCCCTTTACGTAAATACGTAAAAATGTTACAAATTTGTTTTTTAACAATGCAATATTATCTCACAGGGAGGTGGACCAGCTTTGCAAACGCTTTGTTTGAAAGCTTCAAACTTTTTTATTATAAAATTCATAACATACTGTAAGCTCACAAAGAAAATACTTAAAAAAAATCTGTGTATTTTAATTAAAAATATATATAGCATTTTTGTTACAAGTTATTTACTCTTCCAAGTAAACTGCAACAGATTGTGCTATGTCGATTCGCCACATAGGAGTTCAACAGGTTGAATTGATACTCGATCGGCGGTCATCGCCATTTCTAACTACGCTGTGATATTAATTTACACTTTTTATTCATTATTATTAGTCTTTATTAAAAGACTTTCTCTTTTCACTTCTCTCTGTAAAATTATTGTTTATTGTATTAGCAAAATTGATATCAGTCTTAGAGTTTAAAAAAAAAGAATGATCTTATATAAAAATTCATCACACATAGCCTCAAAAAGAGCTCAGTTATCACTTGGCACAAATTGTAACCGATTTTTAGAAGAAAAAGTTATTAAAAGCTTCACATACCAAGAATCATTAGATACCTAAGCGTTGACGCAATTACGGCTAAAATTTCAAAATATCTCAACAACTATGTCCAAAATCTCGCTAAGTAGCGAATATATTATACGTTTTTTGAGGCCGAATATACACTTTATATATACAGGTCTTACATACCTACTTAATAATATACTCGTATAATGTATGCGGCTTATTCAATTCCGTGAAAGTAGCTCAAGCCACTTTAGACGCGGAAAATTAACGCAAAGTGGCTTTAATGTGCCAAGTGACTTATTAACTGTAGCGGTTTGTGTTCATTTTCAGTTTAATCCTGTCAGTAACTAGAGTTTTAACGTAGGTGAAATATTTCAAAGATAGGTATAGTATTTGGCCTTTTTGAAATTGTGGAACTATTTGTATCATCAACAGAGATTCTATCAATACAATACGATATAGACCTTGAAAGACATCCGAAGATAAAAAAAATCCACTTAATTCGGGCCATCTTAGCAGAGCTTTTAATATAACAAATGACATGGCATCAAATATTATTCTCTGTGTAGGTACCATTACAAACCTACATTGTACTGATCCTTATTAAAATTACGTGTAATAAGCGGCGAGCCTATTGCCATCCACCACGCATAATTCCATACTCCAGGCAGCAGCTGAGAATTTTGTACCAGAAAACCCAATAGCATTGCACGAACTGTGGATCGAACCCGGCGAAAGCAACCACGATAGCAATGATGTTACGTGATAGATGGCGTTAACGTAAGGGTCAAATGCAAGGGTGTAGACAATAGGAGGAGTAATCAAGTCTGGCCCAAGTCTCCTGTGGCGGCGTTCCTGGGAGAAAGGCCTGTGATCAATACTGAATGCGTCAGCACTAATTGAAGACTTGCTGGTAACGCTACGGGTTTAGAGAACACAAATATTTGGGTAAACTGCGTCCGTAGTAGAATATCTTCGTTGTAATTCCGGACTTTAAATAATTTCAGACTAAAAGAAAGATAAAAAAATGTAAAGTGATTAGCATACATGCAAGTTATTCAAATGTAATCGGATAAAAAGTAAAATCTAGTTCAGACATAGTCCTAAATTTTCTGGTCGTTTAGAATAGAGATTTTGTTTGAGAAGAAACATTTTCTTGTGGCTTTTCGTCAAAGAAGAAATTCACTTTGGATATGTGGACTACGGTTCATCTATACAATAATAATAAATTCACCCCATTACTCTCCTACTGCTTGGCAAAGGCCTCTTCTCAGAATGAGAAGGGTTAGGCCTTAGTCCACAACGCTGGCTTGGTGCGGGTTGATGGACTACACCACATTATGTATAGGTATTAAGCTGTTAAAACACTGACGAGCTCCTCTGGTCACGAAACGTAGACAGGTATTCGTATTTTTCGGTCGCGCGGAGGTCGGATGACGCTTAATGAATTAAACTAATATGAATAACCTTAAATTTAACTATTGACACGAAAAGAAAACCAACAGAAAAAGTTCCGTTTATCAATGCAGATAATAATGTGATAGCTAGCAACGCCTTGCGTCCTTTAGCTATGTCACTACTGCATACAATAACAGAAATATCCAACACAATAATATGTTAATCTTCCCATAAGAATCACCACCACACATTTCTTTCGCCACAAACCTTCAAAAATACTTGAAAGAAATCCTCAAGATCAATGCATCAACGTCATCGCGCCTGTTTATTATCGCATGCCCCTCAAAGGCGGGGCAGTATTAATCTTCCATTGAGACAACCTGCGGATTGGGCCCGGCGCGGGCGCCCCATAGAGTTTGCATCCAGATTTCCTTGCCTGCCTACCCTATTGTTTCCCTTGTGGGGTACGGGTGCCGCGGATTGGCAATTGGGAACGTGTGCTCTAGAAAACGAATTTAATAAAAATTTATAGGTATTGCAGAAGATGCGACAGAGTAATTACATTATATGCTCGTTATTGGAATCATTTCATAATATAACAATTTATAAATTCAATTATGAGCTTATATGCTGCAGCTGACCCTGCAGGTTGTAGTCACTGTAGGAGGTTCTACAGTAAGCTAATTAACTTAGTTGGCATAAGGAATAATTATGTAATTACAAAGGCAGAATAAAACTTAGTATTGTAAGTACACCTGTGTTTTATTGTTCTTCGAACAAAGGAATTTTAAGATTATAGAGGAACTACCGGCTACGACGTGGTGGACGAAGTGCATGCAAACTTATAATAAAGACGAATACACACACAATACTTGTAACTCGTCTAATTGATTACAGTCTGGACTTTGGTGAAAGCACGCTCTGTATATTGTTCAGCTTTTGTTCAAGTACATTGTTTATAAAAAAATAAAATAAAACTTGAGACAACTTGTTTTACAACCTATTCACCAGTGTATCACGACAATGTAAGGCATCAGCCCTCCGGTGTCCCTCCAAAGTGCATTTTATAAGTGATTTCTTTTATTACTAAGCACGGACAAAAAACGATAGAAAAATCCATATCGACTGAAAAGTGGAGTTTTACGAGCCAAGTTTATGGCGTCATGAAAAGGAGATTATTAAATTAATGCGTTTCATGGTTAGATCTAAGATTATTTATAGAAAAGATGTGACAAAACTAAGAGAATTGCATGATTTTCAAAATCAGATTTGCATTGTCGCTTTTGAAGAGACTTTTTAACTTTTTACTAAAAGTAAAATACGCGCAAATTAAGTGTTTGGGCGTTAATGTTTCTTACATCGAAATCTTAACGAATTAATTTGATTTTGGTCTCTATCGTTTTGCCAGATTATAAAGTAGACAGACGTGTTGTTATTTTCAAAATTTTGATTAATTTGATAATTATCACGAGAGAAGCATAAGAAAGATTATTAGTTAAAAAAAAAAAACGCATTTTGTTTAAAAACTTTTAGCTAAACTATAGTCTTAAAGTAATATTTTAGTTTTCAAGTCAGAGCTTCCTTGTCGTGTACATCTACGGAGCTATCGAAGCTATTATTCTTTGCTGCCCTTGAGGCAATCTGGACTCCGTAACCAACGAAATTACTACTACTATTTAATACCCTTTAATAAATAAAACAATCATTATATTGTTCATAGAAATTTAATTTATTTTTACAGTGATCTATATACCTGAGATGGCTCTAAAGTTCTTAATGGTGTATGTAGTCCGCCAACCCACACCAAGACAAGCGCATAATGAACTACGGCCTAACCCCTCTCAATTTGAGAAGAACCCGTGTCCAGAAGAGGGACAATAATTGGCTGGAATATCCACACTACTATAAATGCGAAAGTAACTCTGTATATTTGTTACCCTATCACGAATAAAACACTGCACTGATCGTTATGAAAGTTTACAACGAGGTAATCTGACTCCTAGAGAAGGACTTAGGTTTTTTGTTGCTATTGGAGCAAAACACTAATTAGATATATAATATAAAATGAACGCAAACAAAATCGCGGGCAATACCTAGTTATGACGCGGGCTAATTACTTATAAATACAATTTCTTCAACGTAGATTTTTTTTGAACATAGAAGCAGCTACTTTTTCACTTATAAGCAGTTGTCTACTCTTTTTAAGTTCACAGAATATCTCACTTTCATATTAAAGCCAATCTGACACTGTTTTTCTCCAATCTCCAAACAAAACAAGAAATATTTTTCTATTCTTTGCCACAATTCACAGCGCTGGCTTCGAGTACTTTTACGAGCGAGTCGCAGTTAGAAGCGAGCTTCTCTCAATCCTTGTATTTACTTAACAGCTTTTTTATACGGAACCAGAGCTTGATGCTTCGCGGCTTCATAATGGATACGGCCTTGATACGGCTCTTGTTGTCATTAGGCTGTTTGAGGAACATCAAATTGTGATTAAGATCAAGGGTTCAGTGTTTTAAATTGGTAATGATATAGTGCTGTTAATTCAGATAACCAGTCTAACCTTAGAGTATCAGTGTCTACCAGTAATTGGGTGGCGGAAGTCAGATGGTAGTCGCTCCGTGATACTGATATTCACCTTAACCTCCTTAATATTTCAATGAAAATCTAACAAAACATTTAAAGATATTCGAGACATAAAATTTGAGCTTAAAGCTTGTCTAAAAAGTGTGAAACACCTCGATTTATTTATCTACAACATACATGGCATCACGCCTGTATTCCTCGAAGGGATAGGCAGAGATGTACTATTCAACACCCACATTTTACCGATGCCGTTATCGAGTCCCATGTAACAGGGGGCGAACCTATTGCCATCTACCTGACACAGTTCCAGACTCCGTGTTGTTACTGAGAATTTCTATAGAGAAAAACCCAATAACACTTTGTCCGACTTGGGCATCGACCGCAAGACCTCACGCTCAGCAGTCGCGCTTACGACCACTAGACCAAAGAGGCAGTAATTAATTTATCTTTCTAAATTTTATTTTTAACTTTTTATGTTTTACTTTTACCTAAGTTAATGTGTGATAGAACGTCAATGTATTACGTAGAAACGTTAATAATAGTATCGAAGTTAATAAACACTTCCCCGTGTTCAATAAATATGATACGGTCGTATCAATTTGTTAGAAGGAAGCCAACGATAAATTTATCTGAGGATAAAAATAACCTTTGTATTGTGTACCAGGCATTTTCCACGTAGATTTATTAATAGAAACTCAATTATATTTATCACTAGCTTCCGCCCGCGGCTTCGCCCGCGTGATTTACGAACCCGTACATTTTCCCGGGATAAAAAGTAGCCTATGTGCTATTCCAGACTATAGTCTATCTCCGTGTCAAATTTCATCCAGATCCGCAGCCTATAATTACGTAAAAAAGCGACAGCAATCTCACTGTCAGCCAGTACATTATACGTCACAAAAATGACGTTTGACAGAAGTTATCGTGCGATCTACGCCTGTCGCTACATCGGTAATTAGGCTGCCGTTCTGGCGTTCTGGCGTGAAAGAGTAACAAAGATCCATCCATCCATCCATCCTCTATCCATCCATCCATCCTCACAAACTTTCACATTTATAATATTAGTAGGTTGATAAGAGACAGAGATAGAATTGTTTTTATTACAAACTAGCGACCCGCCTCGGTTTTGCACGGGCGCAATTTACGAATGAAGGAAAAGATAAGTTATTGAGATTTTCATACAAAAATACCGTTCAAATTTCTGACTTTCTTTCTGGTTTTTGTCGTCACAATTACGAATAAAACAAAACATCAGCTAAATCGGTCGAGCCGTTCTTAAGTGATGCTCCGTCATAGTGGTAATTGATTTTATATATAGGTATAGAGTATAGAAGATAGATAGATAAACTTAATACAGGCATTTTTGAAACGTTATAGGACTCTAGTTGCCATAATATGGAAGAAGTATGAGAGAAAAATGTAGATTTTGTTAAATAGACACTAAATGGAACTTTAACATAAAGTCTGTTGATAATTAAAAAGATAATATCGAGGCTATAGTATTCAAAACCCAATAAGTGCCAAACGATCAAAAATCGTTTTATTAGTCCATCTTAATGCATTTTTAACGCTCTTTCCAGTGGTCTAATTCAATAAGCAGAATTCGTAGTAGAAAGAAAATTATTAGAGGTCATATCCCAGCTAAAGAGACCACGTTTATCCAAAACTGAAACAAAGCAATTCCATATTTATTGGGTTTGAGCAATACACCCTCGATAATATATGTAAAGAATACCCTTACACTGTGCTCACATTTACAATTGGTAGCCATAAACTTCTTAATATATGTATAAATAAAAAAACCTCTCTATTTGTTATTTAACTAAGTTGAAAAGTGACTTTGTTCACATCTTTTGATTTATTACAATCCGTATAAGTGATGCACAATCATCGTCAAAATATTCAACGATATCGTTGTCTCATTCAGTCTCACGGGATTAAAGAGGGATAAGAGATAGGTAATGAGATATTTAGAGGTTATAACCTCTCGCTGCGCTGTTTCCCATTGTTCTCAGTGATCTCGTATAATTAATTAAATTCACTTGTTACGAACAATTCTGTGACTGTAATGAAATCTCATAAAGCCAGTAGGTACTTGACAGGATGTTATGTTTGAGATTGTTATGTTATAATGAAAAGTTTGCGAAGTAAGTTAATAGATGTTACAATATGAGCCGATATTAGGGCACACATTTTTGTGTATCGTTATGCAAAATTACTAATACATATGCAATTACACGAATTATGAAATGTTAAGACTTTAAATTCAAAAGTTGTACAAACATAACATAGTATCAGGCCCGTGTATTGCCCGAAGGGTTAGGCAGAGGTGTACTTTTGTACACCCACATTTTGCCGATGCCGTTATTGAGTACCACATAATAGGAGGCGAGTCTATTGTCATCTACTGGACAGTCTCCGTGCTGCTAGTGAGAATTTTCATACATAAAAATGAAATAACTTGCCCGACCCAGAAATCGAACCCAGGACCTCACGCTCACCAGTTGCGCTTGCGACCACTAAACCAATGAGACAGTCAATTGACATTGCTGCAAGTTGTACAAAATCGTGGAGAATTATTTTTAAATACATATTTATTTATCAAGTCATTTTTCTGTTAACAAATAAACATACAATGGTACCAGACTAAGAGTAATTAATTTTAACATTACGTACTACAACAATACATTTCTTTATATTTTCTAAATAAAGAAACACTCTTCATTTAACATTAACTCAATGTTACGGCTATAAAGCGATTTTTTTCCTCTCATACATTGTCTGTAAAGGCAAGATCTCAAAATATCAATAACATCGGCCATACAAAGTTATATGTGTGTATGTAAAAAGTCCCGCTGCATCCGTAGTGTTGCCAACTAATTTCGTGCTCGTCAATCAATTAGGGAATAGTTTTTGTTCTACCCAAGGTGTTGGGGCAGTGAGTAAAATAAATAGCGCAGATGTGACAACCTTTTGATCAATTTGAGTTAATAAATAGGTTGAAATATTATATGGAATAAATTAGTTTTTTACAGATGCAATTTTCAACAGAAATTACATATACTAATTATATTTGAAGTCATTTTTTATTACAACTGTGCCTTTGCTCTTCTTATAATGAGAAAGCTTAGCCATCAGTCCACCACGCTGATCTTGTGCGGCTTGGCGGACTACACACACAATTGTGAACCGTATTGAGCCCTCTCAGGCCTCCAGGTATCCTCACGATTTTTTTTCTTTACCGTTAACGCAAGTGATAATGAAATTCTGATGAAAATTCAGAGGTGCGGTCTGGATTCAAATTTAAAACCTGCATGGACGTCAAGCGTTCAACCGCTAAGCTATCACTGCTTATTTAGTCTATCTAAAAGTCAATTTCTGAGATAAATAAATAAGACTTATTTTCTACTTATGCTTATGTGGTGTAAATCCTCATACAAATAAAGTGTTAGGTAAAATAACAATGAATGTGCTCCTCAGGCTCCTCTGCAGCTATTATTGTTTATTCTAAGTTATTAGGAAGTTCTCCGAGTTTTGTGCGCCCCTCATATTTGCTCAGCCTAATTTCTTCGGCTATAGGAAAAATATTATTTTGTAACTCCTCTTACACTCCAGAAATAAGCTCTCTGTGTCTTCATTGTTTATCTGCGTACTTATTATTGTAGATATTAAGAGATTGCATGATGAAAATGTAGATAATTTTCTAATTATTATTTTCTCCAAACCAATTCTGGCTACAGCAATTAGGCTTCTAATTTTGAGTGCATGGATGGTTGCTCTCATGTGACTGATGTATCCTATTTTAACCTAAAATGACCAAAGTCCACGTCGTCCACAAATATGTAGGTCAGGTTGGAAGACTTGGTTTTTCAGTTCATCTTGTTTTTCATCCAGTTGCACTCAATTTATGTGTATCTACACTACTTGTATCTACTGCTACATACGAAATATTCGTACATAATGTGTATACTTGGTACTTACATAATAAGACACAAGAAATCTTCATTTCAAAAATATACATATATCCTCTAACAACATCGTCTCCCCCGCCCCAAACACCCGCTTATAAGAATCCTAAAATCCAAGACATCATCACAAATCAACGTCATACACACACGGCGGAACTTATAATTGGGAAGGCAATCAACAAGACAAACTCTGATTAATTAAACATAGTCGCAAATTAAACATCCGACGCCAAAGAATAAACTGGGGTGGGTGGTTCGACGATGCGGGCCGATAAGACGCGACAACCATAGCCTGTCAGTCCACGACCCCGCTTTCACATCCATCGCCCGTCTACCACCCGCTAAATTGATACAGTAAGCACTCACACACACAAACGCACGGTGTTGCGAACGCTGTTACGCTACGCGAGTGCGCGGGGGGAAGTGGCACGACAAGTGACTAGGTATGATAGTCGAGTACGTTGAGGGCAGATAGCAGGCTGAATGAACGCTTTGTCAAAAGTTTTGTGGGGTCACTGATAATACATTGAGGGTAATTAGCCGTGGCAGCGGATAAAACTGAGGCGGGTACAAAACATGTTTCTGTAGGATGAGGAGGAACAAAGTTTCACTTGCAAAGGACTGGATATTTTTGTTATCTGATGAATATGTAGTGACGTCAGACGTTTGGGATAATTTGAAGATTCTAAGGTTCCAGATATGTTGGTTGGAAACATAGCCGTGTTAAGGTATGGATATCGTTTGTAATAATAAGTAACGATTAGACAGACTTCTATAAAGAATGTGTGGTCATGGTAGCGTTGCCAACATTTCTTCGGCGAAATATAGTATTTTTCAAACTAAGTTATAAAAAAATATAGTACACTTAAAAAAAATATAGTATTTTATGGCAAAGGCAAAAAATAGACAAAGATAATATTTCTTACTTATTTATTTTTATAAAAACAATATGTTTTTGCACTTCTTGCATTTTAAATTGCTTAATTTTTTTTAGATTTCGGTGTTGAAAATATAGTATTTTTGCGTACTATATATTTCTTCAACAGTATATAGTACGCAGACCCGAAATACAGTAAAATACTATATATTATAGTACGGTTGGCAACAACATTAAAGTGTGTCCAATACGGCAGTGGCGTGCGGTTCATAAAGACAAAAAGACACTGTCTACCCTACATAACTTAGATAAATATTTATTATAAGATATTTGGGGTGGATAATCACATACATCATTATTTAATCGACAAGACGACGAACCAACACCAACATGCAGTAAGTATTATTGGTAAGTAAGCTTTTAAAATTTTCTGCCTACCCTGTCTAAAAACTCTGTGCACGCCGCTGCAATACAGTCCTTATGATATCGTCATTTCAATAATGTCAATTAGACAGTACGAGTAGCGCCATATTCTCGACGACACGGTTGGCGCAGTGGCTAAGCGATTAGCTGTCTGCGCTACGTGTCGCGGGTTCGAGCCCGCACGGAACAAATATTTGTATGATCTATAGATAGTTGTTTAGGGTCTGGTTGTGTGTGCATGTGACATGTATGTTTGTAAACTGTACCTATGATCCAGGAGAAATCCTAGATTGAGGCAAAGTTTAAAAAAAAATCTTTCGTGGTAAATATTTTATCGTGAATATGTAACCTATCAATTAAAACAAATGAAGTGTTTGAATTATACTCAATGCATAGAAAAATTCGGATGGTGATTCAGAAATCATTCTGTATTGTTTGTACAGTCGAAGAAATAAATGCTCACCAGCTTATTGTTCCAATTTGTTTTCTACACTATGTATCGCGAAACAAATATTTGTATGCCCTACATAAATTGTTCCTTGTCTGTGTGTACGTGAATACGAGATGCATCTCTGTGAATTGTATTCACATGTAGCAGAAAAGAAGCTGCGGAAGGTTACTAAAAAAACTTTTGAAATAGTGAATCTGATTGTACATTGTGAATGCTACGAGTACCAAAGAATCTATGGACACTCCTTTTTTATGTAAAAACCGGTATGTAAAAGAGTACTAGATACTTTGTCTATACCAATGACAACACGGTTGGCGCAGTGGCTAAGCGATTAACTTTCTGCACTACGTGTCGCGGTTTCGATCCCCGCACGGTACAAATATTCGTATAATCTACAGATAGTTGTTTCGGGTCTGGTTGCGTGTGCATGTGACATGTATGTTTGTAAACTGTAACCACGATACAGGAGAAATCAAAGTGTGGGGATTTAAAGAAATAAAAAAGGCCAATAAGAAGCCCCTATAATATAGATTATCAGCTGATAGTTAAAAGCACAGTATCAATAGCAGAACATGTCCTAATGGCAACAAACGACAGACACCGGGGTCTCGAATTACGTTACCAACTCGTTACGTGCCAAATAAATTCCGGCTCTTTGAACACCCTACTACGGAACCACGGTAGCTTGCACTTAGTGTTTTGGGGTCCTTATTTACATGGAGTGGAAAAAAAATCATGGCATAAGAGGGAACGAGTGATGCATGTTAAATGACGTTTAACTTTCTGAGTTCTTATAGTAAAGGCAGTCTTATAAAGAAATATCCGCTTAGCGAAATTTAAAAGTGATTTTTAGAAGATGCAGTGATTGAAGTACATATTGACGAATTTTACATATGGTATCTACGAATACACACGAATATATGATATATTGTTACTAGCTGTTGCCCATAAGTTGGTATATTATTTTTATTTTTTTGATCTTGAGTACAGCTCTTCTTACCGGGTCCACCTATAGCTAAGGACCATCCCGGTGACCCTATAAGTACAAAAAATTGCAAATTATAAACAGCGCATTATAATCATGCGTGAATAGAAAGAACAAGACCATTTTTTTTTTAACATTGCCCTGCACTAAGATTTCTCCTGTATCGTGGTTACAGTTTACAAACATACATGTCACATGCACACACAACCAGACCCAAAACAACTATCTGTAGATCATTCAAATATTTGTTCCGAGCCGGATCGAACCCGCGACACGTGGGGCAGAAAGCCGCTTAACAACTGTGCCAACCATGTTGTCATTGTTTGTAATTTAGAACCTTTAGATAAAAATATTAACTCAATGAAATGGTACCTACATTTAATCAGTTTGCCTAACATCAAGTTCAAAACCCTTACTTATTAGATTTCTGTGTTCAAAACACAATTGAAAAACTTAATCTCATCCACTTCACAAAACATTCACAGAGCAACTATTCGATTATAGGTAACATTACCCTCATTTATCTAGTATTATTTCATCAGCCACCTGCGTTGTCCAATTTACACAAAACCTTAGTAGGGGCAAAGCTCCCTCGTGTAGATTTAGGTGCAAGTATGCTTGTGGACACTGCACTTGTGCCGGACGCCCCGCGGACAATATCGGTTCGACAGCGGACATTTGTTCGATCATATCGATATCAGATAACAATGGTAGGGGACAGATGGCCGTTAAGATTATTATGATTTTTGTTTGCTTTTAGATTTTATAACTGTGACAATATGTGGTGATGATGTTTGGTATTTAATGATTTTATGATCTTACGGTTAAAAAAACAGACGCCTATCGAGTGTTGTAATACATTAGGTATTATATAATACGAATTCATTTTTTTCTTGAATTGGTGGTTGATAGGGCTTCATAGAGATCCGATTTCAAAAAACATAGATAGCCAAAACTACCATCTAGTTAGAATCACGCTTACATATGTACAGTCAGCATCAAAAAGATGTATACATGTAGCGAAATTCAAAAGCGAGTTTTAGAGGAAATAGTGATTGAAATTTTGACCAATTTCATACATAGCATCTGCGGATACATAAACATACATGGTCATTTAAATTTTATGATTTTAATCAATACCTTTCTAAGAATAAGCGTTTAAATTTCGCTACGTGTATGTTTTTGACCCGGGTATGTCTTAAAACTGCGGCCAGACACCGGAGGACGGGCAGCAGCGTCCTCTTACTAATCGGTGAGCCACTGCGATCCCCAAGCCGCCTGCCAAGCGTGGGGATTATGGCAAACCTCCCCTTGAGGGAGGCCTTCGTTCAGCAGTGGACGTCTTCTGGCTGATGATGATGATGTATGTTTTTGATGCTGACTGTATACATTTGTTTTATCAGGATATATTTGGGCATAATTCAGGCTAAATCTAAATGTTCCGAGGCTAAATTCATTGTACGTAGAAACAATCGCATACAGAACATTATTATTTTTGTAATTCTCCTAAAATCAAAGTAGTTGCAACGCAACCGATCCATCGCTTTCCATCAAGCGAAAAAGAGCTCAAAAGCGGATTCATTCGGTAATAAAAAAAATAAACAATTGACTATCGATGTTATCAATAGCATTTTCATTACCATCAATGACTTATTAAGTATTACCAATTTAAAACATATTTTCCACGTGGTGAATCACAACTAAACAAACATGATTGGAAAAATAGGATCTACGAGTACCTATAACAAATATATTGTCACTGAGCAGTGAAAACCTCGTAAATCCAATATTTTTTTTTTAAAACTTTTCTTTTTATCTTTCGATTGATATAATCGTAGAGCACGTATTAGTTCAAAAAACTTTTAATTCGGATACTTCTAGCGCCGCCTATCCTACTTAATATTATAAATGTGAAAGTTTGTGATGATGGATGGATCTTTGTTACTCTTTCACGCCAGAACAACTATTCGGATCTGGATGAAATTTGGCACAGAGACAGATTATAGTCTGGAATAGCACATAGGCTACTTTTTATCCCGGGAAAATTTACGGGTTCGTAAACCACGCGGGCGAAGCCGCTGGCGGAAGCTAGTTATTTATAATGAGAACCTTGTATAGAGATTTATCGTCGCCAAGTCCTAAAAATCAAAAGCTTTCATAGTATTATTTTTGGCCTACCTCTTTTCTTTTCTCCTGTAAAATTTTGTCTTTTACACTTACAAGGTTTTCATGGCCGAGCGAAGATACATATATTTTTATTATTAGATATATACCATTACGATTGGTACACCTGAGGCGTCCATCATCACCCGAGGGTAGGAGATTACCGGATGACCATCCCCTGGATCAATGGAATATTAATTGCTTTTAAAGAGGCCCAGGATTATGCGAATAATTGGACCCGTTGTCGGCCGCCGCGCGATCCTTTATTCATTGCTTTTCGCCCAATAACATTATGTAATTGAGCTACAAATGGTGTTGGTTATTCTATGACGAGTTTAGTTGGTTGTGTGTGTGTGTGTGTCAAAATGGGTTAACATTTTGCCATTGAAAGTGAATGCATATTTGTAAGTATTATATATGAATGTACAGCTTCGTTAGATCCAGTTTCATTATCAATGTGTGATTTGGCAGTGCGTGCATTTTTAAATGCACAATATTCTGAGCTGAATTAAGCTATGGCTCCCCATATACAGGGTAACTAGAACATCAATTAATTTTGAAAAACTTTAGATAAAGATCTAAGAACTTCGTCATCATTGTTCACAGCCCGACTTAGCTCGCTGCACGGCATAGGCCTTTCTTTGAAAGTGGCAGTCTTTACTTTCCTGCGCCAGACTCGTCCATGTTCGACCCTCGATAATAACAATGTCGTCCGCCCATCTCGCTAAGAACAAACCTTAGTATAGCTGCCATAGATAAAATCGGTAAAAATCTCACCCTGTATAGGTGAATACAGGTATAATAACCTGTCTCTATTACTTGATGGTTGTGTAGTACCTAGGTATCATAACGTCATAAAAGTAATTATCATATTTATAATATAACATATTCAACCAACATTTATTCCCCTGGCTAATGTTGCATACCTAAACGACAAATTTCGTAGAACATTAATAAATGTACAAAAAAATGAAACATAATTTTCGTTGGGCATTAATAAATGTTCGGTGATTTGGCGTGAGTACACAAAAAATCACCCTATTCCACATAGAATATAGGGTTCCGCAAATGACGCGTGGGTTTCAATTAATTTATCAATTAAATCGACCGTGTCGTGTTCGTGTGTCATCAACATCGCGTTATTCAGTTTCATAAAACAACACTGACAGTAAAGCCTGCTTTTTGAAGGGACTTTTTTACTTTCTTGGATACAGTGTTTTTATTTTTTATATGAAACACTGGAACACGTAAACAGTCGACTTATAGTCCAATATCCTATTGACTTGCGTCTTCACGACAGGGCGGTATGGCGTTTTGGTAATAAGGGTACCGGGAAATATCCCATAATAACCGGCAAGGTGTCTGCTGTTACGTAAACGATAAACAATATATAGTATACTTTCGAAAAAGGAAAGGGTATCGATATCGGTCGATCTGCGTATTTAAGCAGCACTTGTCGCGGTCATTCCTTGGATGGGTGACCATTTTTCACATATCGAGACCCCTCCGTGCCTCGGAAAGAACGTTAAGCAGTTGGTCCCGGGTGTCATATTAAGACCTATGACAGTCGTTACAGGTGTCAGCAACACAAAAAAGTTTCACAACCTATCTAACCTTAGAGTATCACTGTCTCCCAGTAATTGGGTGGCGGAGGTCAGATGGCAGTCGCTCCGTGTAAAATACTGATAGTGAGCCGCAACCGATAAGACTGGAAGCCGACCCTAATGTAGTTGGTTGTAAAAGGCTAAGCAGATGACTTTTGATAAAAATAAAATAGTTTGTAGGCAATAAAGAGAGCGTTTGGCTTTTCCGTACAGTTATTATTTTAAGTAGACCCGGGTACGTCTTAAAACTGCGGCCAGACACCGGGGGATGGGCAGCAGCGTCCTCTCACTAATCGGTGAGCCACTGCGATCCCCAAGCCGCCTGCCAAGCGTGGGGATTATGGCAACCCCCCCCCCCCCCCCCCCCATTGGGGGAGGCCTTCGTTCAGCAGTGGACGTCTTCTGGCTGATGATGATTATTTTAAGTACAAAGAATGTAGGTATTTTATTTATTATATCGCTGAATTATTTATTTTATTATGCATTTACAAATTGCAATCACATTGAAAGGAAACCAAAGATTCAGCTCCAGTTTTATCGAAAATACAAGCCTGTTTTTATTTAAAACCTTTTTCACAAATTAAAATCATACTTCAAAATGAGATGAAAGCAGACAAAAATAATTTCATATGATTCGTAATTGACTGTGTCGCCGTGACAGCTGCGTGACGCGCACCTGAGTGACGTCACGCGTTCACGCTGCCATTGACGTGAAAAGCCGATGCGACGTGTCGAACGAACGGTAATGAAAATATTTATATTTTTCGTTTATGATTTTTTTTTGGTTTTTTAACCGAATCTGGTTGATGTTTTTAAATGCCTGTGGTGTAATTGTTAAGCAGTGTAAATATTAAAGAATTGATGACATATCTTCCTATTTCGGAATCATGTGCGTTCCAGAATTTCGTATCAGTGGCTTTAGCAGTGAAGCAGCAACTTCGTGAGAAAATTTGGACACTTGAAATGGCTCCATAAAGTTATCAATGGTGCGTGTAGTGCCTCATTGGTGTAGTGGTTGCAAGCGACTGCTGACTGGTCCTGGATTCGATTCCCAGGTCGGGCAGTGTTATTGGGTTTCCTGTATAGAATTTCTCAGTAACAGCACGGAGTTTGGGGCCGGGCCCAGTTGGCCCGGTTGATGGCAATAGGCCCCCCAATACATGAAACTTAATAACAGTATCAGCGAAATGTGGGTGCACAATAGTACACCTCTGTCTAACCTTTCAGGCATACAGGCGTGATACTATGTTATGTTATAAGGTGTGTGCAGTCTCGTAGTACGCGTAGTCAGCGTGATGGACTAAGGCGTAAACCTTCTTATTCTGAGAAAAGGGCCATGCCCAGTAATTTACTCAATTTATTGTATTATTAATGCCTATGAAAGATTCAAGTCCCCGTGAGATTACTTTCATTTTTCGTCTATGTATATGTAAAATAAACCGTTCACATTTGTCAAAATATTCCACCATTACGCCGTCATCCATCCAACCTACCATAACGCTTGTTCATAGTATTTTTTCCCCTGGCCATGTTATAATCGCTTGCACCTGTCACAAAGCGAACAGCACTCGTTACATCACTGTCCAGCGGCGACACCGTGCACACTGACATGTGGAAATAACAATATATATGGTGCGATTTTTATTTAGTACTAGCTGTGCCCGCGACTTCGTTCGCGTGGATGTCGGAACTTAACAATGTATTTTTTAGTGAGACCAAATGCACTTAACCCTATTTTTTTCGAAAATAAAAGAATTTTTCTAAAATAAAAGTAGCCTAAGTTACTCCTTATTACATCAGCTATCTGCCAATAAAAGTCCCGTCAAAATCGGTCTAGCCATTTCAGAGATTAGCCTATACAAACAGACAGACAGACAGACAGACAAAAATTGTAAAAAATGTTAGTTTGGTGTATGTACCGTATATATTCATATGCATGTAGTAAAAAACGGTTATTTCAATATTACAAACAGACACTCCAATTTTATTTATATGTATAGATGATTTTAGGGCCCTGTGTATATGCAATGTGAATATTAAATTCATTTGTTTGAATAAAATATAATAATGAATTCTTTTCGTAGTAAGTATCACTTTTGTTGGGTCGAACCTTTCGATTCCTATTTCTTGTAAGTATTCATCGTTGGAGCCCAAAAAAATATTCTAATTTGTTGACGAGTCCCGTTCGAAAAATAGTAAAGCTACGTACGTAAAAGTTCGCTTCCAAAACAAAAGAAAGATCACACTGCGTTTCTTATTTAATAAACATATTAACACTCTTTGCTTAGGCTAATGTTAGTACATAATGATAATGATGGGATGCTTTCCCAATATCAAGACCGGAGTAATAATGTCAATGTAGGCATTATATACTGTCCTACGTATATCCTCCTATAATATTATAAATGTGAAAGTTTGTGAGGATGGATGAATGGATGGATATTTGTTACTCAATCACGCCAGAACGGCTGAACGGATCTGGATGATATTTGTTACAGAGATAGATTAAAGTCTGGAATAGCACATAGGCTACTTTTTATTCCGGAAAAATGTACGGGTTCGTAAACCACGCGGACGAAGCCGCGGGCGGAAGCTAGTATATTATATAATATAAAGTGATCAGGGGAAAATGTTACTAATATACTTCACACAATTTTTCATCAAATACATGCACAAAAGCAATGGAAATGCAATGCATCAGAAAAAATAAACAAAGCGTAGATAAAAAATTAAAAATCAACGTACGGCAACTCATCCACACCTGTCGAAGAAGACAAACTCGTTTCGCATTAATTGGTGTTACCAAAATAGCGATTGAGACACGTTTTCAATTCGTCCATAATCCCTCTTCTTGCATCCCCTTCTGGCCTACACCATCGATAAGCTGCCAGTGGCTTTGAAGCTTTTGAAAGCGTCATTTAAGTCTACCTGTAACCGTTTATATTTTTGTATCAGCTGTAGCTTCTTTATAAAATAGTCGCGGTGTTTTTATTTGTATCGTTCGTGAATCCTACTTCCTACTAATATTATAAATGCGAAAGTTTGTGAGGATGGATGGATCAATGTATATATGGATCTTTGTTACTCTTTCACGCCAGAACGGCTGAACGGATCTGGATGAAATTTTGCATAAAGATAGATTATAGTCTGGAATAGCACTTAGGCTACTACTTTTTATCCCGGGAAAATGCACGCGGGCGAAGCCGCGAGCGGAAGCTAGTAGAATATAATTGATGGCTGGTTTGGTTGAGCGAATAAATGCTCTCATATATACATATGTATTGGGTGTCTACACTGTCTACGCAAGTAAATCCTATTCTATCCTACTTCCTACTTACTATTATAAATGCGAGGAAGGATGGATGGATGGCTGGATGTTTGTTACTCTTTCACTCAAAAACTACTGAACGGATTTTGATAAAAACTTGGCACACAGACAGACTATATCCTGGATTAACACATAGGATACTATTTATTCGAATACATGAAATAATCCCCTAGGATGTGGGTGAAACCGCGGAAAACAGCTATTCTTACTATGAATTAAAGAAGCTTTGTGACTCATGGATAGATCAGCCTCTATTATAATCGACGGGGTGCAAGGAACGGGCCTCCACGAGTGACGAATCATGAGATCGTCTGGCGCACCCTGGGCAGTCAGCCTCGATACCACCATTGCTGACTGGCTAATCTTCCTACTACGGCATGAGCGACCGCCAAGCATTGGCGTGCGGTGCATAAAGACAAAAAGACACTGCCTACCCTACATAACTCACATAAATATTTACTGTAAGATATTTGAGGTATTATTATTCGAAAGGACGACGAACCAATACCAAAATGCAATAGGTATTATTGGTAAGTAAGATTTTAAAATTTTCTGCCTACCCTGTCTAAGAACTCTGTGCACGCCGCTGCCGCCAAGTGATAGCTAGTGCCGACTCGATAAAAGAAAAAAAAGAAGATTATGATCGACTATCGAAAACCTAATATTAATATGAAACCAAACCGCAGCACCTCTAGCGGATATTATACCTACTCTATTTTCATATTTTTTTTTAGATAGTCGCCTGAAATGTTCCTGAAGCCTACAGCCTGAAGATGTACAGTGTTGTATGTTTCTGGGCTATGGTATTTTCAATGGTTAATAATTTCAGACATATAGATTTAATGCAGAGTGATTTTAACTTGTAAGTAACTATAGCTAATTAAGATATCTTATTGGTATTCAGACAACTTGACAGTCGTCTCGCCTGATAGCAAACAGAAACATGAGCTCAGATGGAGTTTGCATAGGAGTTCCATTTACTTTAGTCTTTCTAACTAAACTTAACATAAAATAATACTACCTATGTCTAAGGTAGAAAAAACGAATGAATTTTTGTATCACTTTAATAGAAAAGATTTCAATAGGTACGCAACATCCTCTTAACTTCTAAAATAGAAACATTTTACTAGAGCATTTTATTTGAAGTGCAGAGGTAAAACTGCTTCACGGTACATATTCATTAGTGTAAGCAGGACATGAAGCGGCAATTCCTAACACAACCTTTTTTTTATAAAATTTACGTATCACTGGCAACCCTTGAGTATGTAAATAGAGTATAAAGTAGGGTGCTTACCCGCCATAAACACGAGTGAACTTAAATAGAGCTGTTTAAGAGTCAACTAACAGGAATAAAGAGGTTATGATATCTTGATCTTATACGCTCTTATGATATTTATTTTTCCAGCACCACTGCTTTGACGGTGAAGGAAAACATCGTGTAGAAAACAAAATATCCTGGAAAGAAAATCGAAAATCGAATACATAGAAAGAAAGAAAGAAAGAAAGAAAATAATTTATTTTTTTCTTTTTAATTAATTATAAAAACAAAAATAACATCAGTCAACAGTGTAAAATTAGTACATGTGATATCTACTAGTGTACTGGGTGAACTGGGCGCCCAGTGCTGTGCCTCATTGAAAAAGGGGGCCGGCCTATGTGCCTGCATTGGGAACTATCCTAGTAAGATGAGCATCTAATGTGCGAGTAAATCTTGCGCCCTTCGCATAAATCGCTCGAAACAATACCGTATTCGTTCATAAAATATTAATTTGTTTCGTTTAACAAATTCAACCGTTTTTTTTTTTTTCTTGTTAAATTTGTGATTAAACGTCTTCCAAAAATCTGTTTTGAGTTCTGCTGTTTTACATCTTATATGCCGGTCGATTGTTACCTACGATTGCAAGACCAAGATCAAAGATGAATTTACAGTTATGAACATTTACAAGATCATAATGATTAAAGACATCCACTGTTGCAATAGGCCACCTGGAGGACCTGTTCACACATTGGTGGCTGGTGCAGTAATTCCAGCTACTGTAATTATGTTCCGACGCCAATTATCACGCTCTCGTATATTTTTGTGATGGCTTTTTTATATTTTGCGATTATTATCGATGTAATTTATTGGACGGAGTTCGATTTTAGGGCTGCCTCATGAGTTAATGGTTTACATTTTTATATTTTGTTTAAATAAAATTAATCTAATAATATTAATAAGACGAAAAAAGCTTGTGTGTAAGGTTGACTTTCGAGCGTCAATTAGGTGAACATTGAAAATCAGCGTTGTGTTGTGGTCCGCGCCATAGCACGGCATCATGCTGAGTGATCACTTATTTGTCGCAGTTTGACCTATATCTCTTTCTTTTTATTAATTTGTTAATGATGAACGTGTGTCTCTGTGACCTAACCATTAATACTATTACTAACTATTACTAATAAATCAATTGATATGCTCAAAGAACAATCTAAAATTAAATACTCATACCTAGATTTAAACAGTCATGAGTTTTATTCTATGCTATGAAATTGAACATAATTTATTTTTAACTTCTGTTGATAAGCTTGGCCACGGCAAAAGTGAATTTTAATAAACATAATTTCAATTACTCACCCGCAAATAAAAATGGAATTTAAATAATGTACTCAGGCGTTCATTGTTCAGCCCTAAAAGCAGCGCGGCTTTATCATTCTCAATCAATCAACTTATTACAAGCCCATTGCATACTTTCACTCAAATTATAATTTCGACGAATATTAACAATGAATCAACTTTGTTTTGCGTAATGAATCCTTCTTATGGTATACAGATATAATGTGACGATTGATCAAAAATATGTTTAATTATTATATTTGTTTTTATAAAATGATAAATATCCTACCTAAGCGACCCCAATATAATCCCTAATTTTTTCCTCATATTATTTTTTCACGAATTTTACCTATCATAACATAGCATCACGCCTGTATTCCCCGAAGGGTTATGCAGTGGTGTGCTAATGTGCACCCACTTTTCGCCGATACTGTTATTGAGTCCCATGTAATAGGGGGCGAGCCTATTGCCATCTACCGGGCACAGTTCTAGACTCCGTGCTGCCCGTGAGAATATTCATATAGAAAACACTTTGCCCGACCCGGGAATCGCACCCAGGACCTCACGCTCAGCAGTCGCGCTTGCGACCACTAGACCAGAGAGACAGTCAACAAAAAAATATTACGATTATAAGTAGAAAGAAATATTTTACGATCTGCTAAATGATGATCCTTTGTTAGATCGTAATCCTAGCAACAGGGGTAACGTATGCACATCTAAAGAGGAACATTCACTATGCGACAAAAACAATATTTTGCGTCATCATACAAAAATATTGTAGGTATTTATTTAAAAATGTAATCAGCTCGTCTCATATAAATTCACAAGATTATCCTGAAACATATGATGCATCACGCCTGTATTTACTAAAAGGTTCAGCAGAGACATAAGTACTACATATTTTGTCAATGCTGTTATTAAGTTCTTTGTAATGAGAGGAGACTCAGTAGCACGCATGCGACCTCTACAGCCATAAGGCTGTTTAGCTGTAGGTAACGAAAGATTTTCTCTCTTGAAAAAATCATCATCATCATCCAATTTAGCTAAACAATTTGTAAAAATCTAATTATTGTAGTCTTAAGCAGATTCACATGAATCGATAAAAAAAATGCAATTTCTGTCCATAAAATCTTTTATTCCTCGCGCAAAACACTATTCCATTTCCATAAGCACGACTCAGTCGCATAATGAATGTCCCGCTCCATAACTAAGGGCGTGCGTACAAATGTAGCGGGTGTGTAATTCGCGCCAGTTATTGCTTGCCGCGAACGCACCTGAGCCCCAATTAAGTATTGCTGCACATGTACCTACCACATTCTTTGAGGATTTACCCGTCTGAGACGCTATTGAATGGGCGTCATTATATCGTTGAATGAAACTCTTTGAAGATACTTTCAGATGTTTTGATAATGGCCTTCTATATAATTTTTACTTGCGATGTTATAATCACGCGTGTATTTCTCGATGTTTTACAAGCACATCTCGCCGATGTCGTTATTAAGTCCCATGTAATATGGCGAGATCTTTGTATCAGTCTGTTGCGTGCCATTTAAATTTTATAATGTCAATGTTAGTTTGATGGGAAGGTTGGCGATGTAACTAGGCGATTAGTTTTCTGCGCTGCAGTTTGTGGGTTAGATAGATTCCAGAACAAATATTTTTGCGGTTTTTTTTTTTTGCATTTTTGTATGTCTGTACCAAAGAGAAGAAATAGTAGTAGTACTAGTGTAGAGATTTTTTACTTGTTCATCGTCTGCCTAGCAATTTCCAACTACATAGGGACCGTTAATCACGTGAGGCTCGAAAGAGGGGGGAGTTTGGCAAAAATCACGAAATATCACAAGGGGGAGGGGGAGTGTAGTAAGACATCACGTGTATTTATTTTTTAACTTGGTAATAGACATGGGCGAAGTCGTTACTTTGGAATTACAGTGACTCGTCATGAATTTTGACAAATAGATACTTAAAAAAATACACGTGATTTTCGGTGGCGGGGGGAGGGGTAGTTTCAAACCTCACCACGTATCACCAAGGGGGAGGGAGGGTTTCAAAATGCTAAAAAACATCACGTGATTAATGGACAGCCCCATAGGGCTCGGCTTGATTCCAGTCTAACCGGTTGCGACTGAATATCAGCATTTTACACAGAACGACTGCCATCTGACCTTCAACCACTAAATTACTGGTAGACACTAATACTCTAAGATATGTACCTTCTCTGGATGTCAGACATTTTGGGCTGCTGACACTCGTAACGACTGTCGTAGGTCTTCGTATAATACCCGGGACCAACTGCTTAACGAGGCACGGGTAGGTTTTTCTTTTTCCTGATATAGTATAAAAAAATAGGATTTTAAATAAGTTGTGTTCTTTTTTCATTTTTGTCAGTAAATAGGTAAACGTAGGCTTGGGTTATATCGTCTTTACGCTGTATTGAGTCGTATCTATATATCGGTTTTGAATATCAGATATCGAATCTATATATTTCAATATCTATATATTGGTCGGAATCTACGGTACTCGGAAACTAAAGTAGTACCACATGTTACTGGCGTATTGGCGTATTGGTTGAATCTATGATATTCTGAAACGTAAGTGGTGCAGCGGTTCGGTCGAATCTATGTATTCAGAGTATCTTAGATATTTTAACTTATTATTATTGTGTGGTTCTGTGCAGTGCCACTCGAGCGATATTGTAATACATAGTTTGTACGCCGTCCGATATATAGATATTAGATATTGTGCTGATATATAGATATTGTATCTATATACGATTTGTATCGCCCACTGCTAGGTAAACGTATTTCAACATTTCCGTAGATATCGGGACGCGATCCGGGACAATGTAGTCCAAGATTATTTTTTCATTCGATTTTTTTTTGAAACTCTTCAGAATAGATTGCTCCATGGGATAAATTCGGGTGTGCCTTTCAACTAGATAAACAATTTAGTGCCATCATCTTGAAGAGTTTTGAAATATGTAATGTAAGCCACATGAGAACATCAATCGCTTAGTACATAGGATCAATAACAATATCAAAGAAGTGAGGATGTTACAGTACATCTCTGCTTAAACCTTCTTAGAACAGGGAATCTAAAAGAAACAATTACCTAGAGTTTGTCTCTGCGTTTCTACTCAAAAGGAAACTCCGGCGCATTCTTGCTTAAAACTTACATACTCCTAACACAAGAGTAGTCGTACAAGAGTAGTTATAAACCTATCTACAAAAATAACTTCATAGTTTATACATATAATCTACTAGTACATTATAAAATATTTCACTGCAAACATATCTATAGGCTAGCACAAAGTAATTTCCATCATATCGCGTGGCCAGACCGCTTCTGGCGCCTGAGAGAGCAAATTGGATGCGAAATCAAATAAAAAACATTCGACGATCCATCGTGAAGGGGATGTAATGTGGATGTTATGATGTGTTGCCATGGTAACGGCAACTAGCGCCTCTTTCCTTATTCATTATGTTTCGGTTGTACTGGTGATAATGGGAATAGAAATGATTGAAATACATAGGTGTACCGGGAAGAGTACAAAGGATATTGAATATATTGTCCTATAACTGAAGTCCACGTTGCAGCTTAATTATTTTTTTAACTTTGCCCTATTCTAGCAATAATTCCTGTATCGTAGGTACGTTTACAAACACAAATATTCACGTGGATATATGATACATCCAAACCTGGAACAACTATCTGTAGATTATACAAATATTTGTTCTGTGCTGGAATCGAACTCGCGACCCGTAGCGCAGCAGCGCATTTCTCCGATGCTATTATTGAATCCGATGTTATTACATTTGTTTTACCCCTTATTGAGGGCGAGACTATTGCCATCTGCCGGGTAGAGTTCCAGACTCCGTGCGGCTTTTGAAAATTTGCATACAGAACAATCTAACAATACTTTGCCCGAACCGGGAATGGAACCAAGGACATCACGCTCAGCAGTCGCAAGCACTAGATCAATGAGACAGTCAATAGTTGGTAAAGACCTGCAAATCTAAAAAGATAAAGAGACAACCTAAAATTTGTCTGTATAGCATTCATAATCAACATCTTTACCATTAAATTCTACTATAACAATAATTCAAATAAACTACATCTATTAGTCATAATCCAAAACATTACAGCTTTATTCATCAAGTTCCCTCATGATCATTTCCGACGGTAGCTTCGCGCTCTGCTGACTCCCTCGCGTCAATAGACAAGCGATCTCTATCAAGTTTTTGTGGGCTCCATCCCTTATACATCGCATAGATAGAGCGATTATTATTTTACAAAAAAAAATATGAACGGATATGGTATTGTAGCATACGGTTTGTTGAATAAATCATTTGTGGTGATAAGCTTTTAAACAGCTGCTGACTGAGGGATTAATTCCTAATTTATTCTTAGACAAACGTATAATTTTACATAGGTAATATCACGCCTTTTAATTATAGGGTAGGCGTCTAATTTTGATTGATTTTGAGAAATTTGATTTTAATTTAGAATGGTATAACCAAGTAAAATCCTCATGAAATCGAGATAGGACTGCCAGTTCACAGTCGATATGTTTCTTATTTAATGATGTTTTATTTTTATCAACAGACTTTATGTTATAGTTCCACTTTTATTTATTTGACAAAACTTACGTTGTTCTCTCATACTTCTCACACATGGCAAGATTGTTGAAAGAGATTTTGAAAGAGTATCCATGGAGTTTCTTCTCTATAGGTGTATTTTTGGAACCGG
This sequence comes from Shargacucullia verbasci, assembly GCA_947562105.1. Classification (NCBI taxonomy): domain Eukaryota; kingdom Metazoa; phylum Arthropoda; class Insecta; order Lepidoptera; family Noctuidae; genus Shargacucullia; species Shargacucullia verbasci. The sequence continues at coordinate 2,994,971 of OX387287.1, forward strand.
GCAACTAGAGTTCTTAAAAGTGTATATAATAGGTTTATTCGAAATATAAACTATTATATTTTATAGCAATGATAAGAATCTTTCTCATACTCTAACTTCCACACTTTTCTATTAGTTTTATTAAGTCTTAACGTACCAGCAACTGGGTTATTAAACTCTGTCTGGAGAGTACATAACACCGAGTGAATTACAGTCGTTAAGACATTTAAAAGCTTTTCATCTTGACCTGAACGTACTTAATGGTGTGAAAGGGACTAAATTTTTAATGTTTCTAATGTTTTTTAAAAAAAAAAGAAAAAAAAGAAAAAAAAAAAGAAAAAAGAAATTTTTAAGTTTGTATGTATTTCAAGTTATGTTTTAGTTTGAGGTGTATTGTCGCTAAGCTACAAGACTCTATAAATAAACTAGCTGATCCCGCGACTCCGCCCGTGTTGGATGATGTTTCATACAAATTTTGAACCTGTCTTCAGCCCCATAGAGATTGAATTTTGAAGTATCCTTCATTTCTGAATGACTACCTACTATCACTACATCTCTGAGCTTCGGAATCATGTGCGGATCAGAATCTGAATTTAACTTGCGTTATCGGTGAAGGAAGACATCTTGAGGATTTCGAGGGTGTGTGTAGACCACCAAGCCGCAGCGTGGTTGACAAAGGCCTAGCTCGCCTTGTTCTGAGATGCGAGGCTCTTGCCCACCAGTGGGACGACAATTGGCTAAATTTCATTATTTAAGTAAATTGTAAAAATAAAAACAATTGAAGAACGCCCGTTACGATATAAAATTCAAGGCTCTATTTAATTCCAAAAAAGAATAATTTGGTGAAGCATATTCGAGGTTCTGTAAAAAGAGACACAACAAACATCAGAAAATACTTTTTGCTTGATACTTTTTTTTCTTTTTACTTGATACGTAATCATAGGTACCAGGAATTAATCACCGACGAGGAGGTCTCAAATTGTTGGCGACATCGACATCGATAGCTAGGTAGCGTGTCCCCTCGATGCATGGGTGCTGAGTGGAAACCAAAACATCAGTACCAGATCAAAGCGACAATGTCGGAGGGTGAATTTGTCTAGGTGATTCTGTCTCAGATAGGAATGTGGCTAGAAGTGGCATCATTCTAAGTTATTATATAATACTAGCGACCTGGCTCGGCATCAGCCGGGTAGTACACAAAATTAAAAAAAAGGCAAAAATAATATTTATTTAATCCCATCGCTACTAACCTCACAGAATCACCAGCTAGGCTAATCTGAAGATTACCTACAATTTTTATTAAAAACGCTCCAGCCGTTTTGGAGTCCATAGGGAAAATACATACATACATTTATTTTTATATATACAGATAGATAAATAGTATATTTTTTTTATTTTTTTTTTAAAACATTGCCCCACACTAGGATTTCTCCTGTATCGTGGGTACAGTTTACAAACATACATGTCACATGCACAGACAACCAGACCCGAAACAACTATCGACCCGAACCCGAAATAACTATGTAGATCATACAAATATTTGTTCCGTGCGGGGATCGAACCCGCGAAACGTAGCGCAGAAAGCTAATCGCTTAGCCACTGCGCCAACCGTGTCGTCAATATGTTGGTTATTTGCAATATGACCTTGAATATATATTTTTTTATTATTCAATTTATATATTACTTGTTGCCCTCGACTTTGCGTGCATTTTATATTTATTATCTAATTAGTGTTTTATGCAATAGTAAAAATAAATGACCCGAACTACCTAACCTCTGTGTAAAATTTCATGATTATCGGTTCAGTAGTTTAGTCGTGATCAGGTAACAAACAGACGGAGTTAGTTTCGCATTTATGATAATGTGGATGGTTTCCGTTCTTCGATGTCTAAATCTTTGTTCAATATTTTCATGTTTAGTTTTCTAACTGCTATGCTTTTTGATTTGCGGTTATTATCACCAACAAAAATGATTCAGTCTTACTCTTCTTAATTCTTCTTATTAATTCTCTTAATATTGCCCAGATCTTCAATTTTTCTTTTGTTTCTTATTTCGTGACTACCACATCTAGAACCTCTCCGTCCTCGTTATATCTATACTAATAAGTGCGGTGGGCGACACCACGTCATCATTACTGCACAAAGAGGGCGCTGCAACTTGCTGAACACAGCTGTACCTATACAGGAATTATTTGACATCGGATCATCGGAATTTAGGTTGTTTTATTTGAGGGATAGAATAGGGATGTAGGGAAAATCATATAATTTTTTTATTGGTCGATGGTACTAACTTTTTATACGGCAAGAATTCACAAGAGGAACGATATTATATCTTTTTATTTTCAACTCAATCCCAAACTAGTAATCATTTCTGTATCGTGGGTGTGTTTACAAATACAAATATTGCATAATATACGCAATATATGCATCCGGAACAGCCTTAGGCGATTCAAATATTTGAACCGAGCAGTAATTGAACCCGCGATACGTAGAGCAGCAGTCGATCGCTCAACCATTGCTTCAAAGGCCGACAAAAATCGATCTATAAAAAGTTAGTTTAATGGATGGCCACATACTGTACTAGTTGTTTGAATATCTAGCGAAGATGTATAACGAGCTAAATTCATCAAAATATTGCACTACATACGTAATACAATATTTTGATAGTAGGCTTACTGAAAAGTGTCATGAAACAAAAAAAATCGAAACGGAGAGGAGATTGCCCACCTATTAGTTCTTGATGAACGTCCATTGTGATGTAAGACTGACTGATTGGCCTATTGGTTGCAAGCCCGACTGGTCAGCGTGAGGGTACAATTTCTGGTTTGAGCAAAGTGTATTGTCGGACCATGTTCTTCTCAATAGCAACATGGAGATTAGTGCCCGGTTGATACTAATGCCAAATGCTCGTCCCATATTTCATAGGACTCAACAACGACATCGGCGAGATGTGGGTATACAATAGTACATTTTGCTTAACCCTTTAGAAAATACAGTTGTGATGCTATTTGCATGTGATCACCAGTTCCTATACAGTTTTGTTTTTTATAGACTATGGTAATTATTTCTATTTTTTAATAACCACTCTACATTATCAGCCAAAGCTACAATGAACAGCGAATGCATGATAACAAACAGTTCATTAGTCAGAACCCACCGTAGCATCAACACCGGCCGTTTCTATATAAATAGTGTTTCTATATCTACAGATGTTAGTTTAGACGTCTGTCTGTATGTTGCCAAGTGTCCCTGGTAATGCGTATGATTTAATCATTGTTTATGTTTGAGGTCTTTATAATAATGTATATTAACGACATGGTTGGCGCAGTGGCTAAGCGATTAGCTTTCTGCGCTACGTGTTGCTGGTTCGATCGCCGCCTGAACAAATATTTAATGATTTACAGATAGTTTTAGATTTACAGATTTCGGGTCTGTTGCCTTGAGTAAATAGGAACAATAACATTAGGTGCTCGTATATAAAAGAGTTTTGATTATTAATAATCTTATTTCAGCCAAAATCTGTCGTTTAACTTTTGCCATCTATGAGATTTTATTAAAAACAAATTATAATTTATTATAGTTGAGGCCCTGACTACAACCAATGGACGACTTCATATAGAAATTAAAAATTTAATTAAAATTAAAAATTTTGTTCGTCTAAACTATGTAGTTTTATGTAGCTTTACACAATGTAGTAATCAGTTATCGAAATCTCATAGTAGGTAACTCCAAGTGTTAAGGTAATATATTAAAATAATGTCCTCCTCACCGAATTTCGGTCACGGCGGCCAATCACCGGAGATTAGCGAACTACGCAGGAGATATTATAGAGCACAAGTGTGTGCGCAAATACAGGTGCACTCTCTATTCCTTCACTCTCATAGTATGAAGGGACGGCAATTCGACACGACCGGAGAGAGATTAAGCTCAGGACCAACGGATTTACTTGCTTTCCGAGGCACGGATTTATTTGTTTGTGTATTCACATACACAAAAACAACTATCTGCAGATCATACAAATATTTGTTCCGTGCGGGAATCGAACCCGCGACACGTAGCGCAGCAGTTGATCGCTACCACTGCGCCAACCGTGCCGTCAAGGTAGTATATTAATCTACCGTTAACCGCGCGGACTTGTGGTGCCGACAGGCGGACGGACGGTCTGCCTGGTTATATACGACTGCCCAGTTGTCAGCGTCTACAATACGGATGCACTGGTCACTTTAGTAAGACGGATGTTAGAAGTTGGATAGGGTTAACTTAGGTTCACATGGGTTATAATAGCATTGACTTAGATGTTGTAAAGTCTGAGGTATGGCTGAAAGACATTATAAGTAATTCGGATCTTCTCTGTTTGCCTTTCTGCACAATAACGCGACTCAATAAAGAGAGAGAGAGAGAGAGAGAGAGAGGAAAGACGACGAAAGAAGTATTACTAAACACCTTGTCATTAAAGATACAAAAAGGACATAACATAGAATCAAGCCTGTATTCCCCGAAATATTAGACAGAGGTGTACTATTGTACACCCACATTTCGCCGATGTCGTTACTGAATCCCCATAGGTACAGTCCAAAACTCCGTGCTGCTACTGAGAATTTTCATACAGAAAAACTCAATACACTTTGTCCGACCCACGAATCGAACCCACGACCCAGGACAGGGTGATAGTATACACAAATTTGAAGTATAGACTAAAATTATTCGATAGTTGCTCATGAGTGTAGACTCATAAACTCATTATAGAAAATTTAGCTGACATAAACTTTGGCCATATGTTTTGGGTTGCAAAGGATTTTATTTCAAGTAAGTACCTAACTTTATCCATTGTTCAGCCAGATCTATGAGTGTGTACAAGTCCTAATTACAATTTCATAATCCCATGCTGCCTAGTTAGAAGTTGAAATACATTTTATTGAGATATGTCTAGGGCACAAATGCTCAAAATGCTTTCACTAAATTAGTAGCTTATCTTTGACAGAGAAACCGTAATTGCACTCCCATATGATAGGCAACGAGTGTTTGTTTATTTTTTTATGGAGGAACGGTTTG